>CM074440.1:32378682-32978682 GCA_037101425.1 Elopichthys bambusa | reverse complement strand
TTTGAGAATTTCACATGGTTTCTGTCTCAGTGACGCAATAATCAATCTGTGTAATTGTACCTTTTTTGTGCTATAGGCCATTTCAAATTCATCCGTGGTAACTTTCCCAGACAGATCTCACTAAACATAATCCATACTTTTGGAGGTTTACATTTTTGGTACTTCTAACCCAAACTCAGACAGTACAGAACTTTATTATAGAACGTCTTGCATTTGATGCAAAAGTGCATCATTTTAAATGATGATTAATACAAATGTCTACAAAATTGGTTCAATATTAGGTGAAAAACCAGAACATAAAGATTTCCCATATGTTCATTTTGACCTTTGCTGTGTTCTGGATGGGAAGCTAGTGTGTTGGCATCCCCACAAGGCTTTAGAACTTGCTTCTTAACCAGCAAGACTTTCTTTATCATCCAGTATTTTGGGTGGAGCAGTATGACAAAGGAAGTCTTGTTGATTAAGAAGCTAATACCAATGGAAAATCGTTACAGTCTAAGGTGGTCTTTTAAGCTTGAAAGACCAACTTGAAAGACCAACATTGCTCTTAAGGTTCTGCATTAGACTCGAATTATTAGATGCACATCAGTTTTTAGAAAATGGCTTACACCATTCAGTGGAAATGTACATTTACTGAATTGTTACATGAGAGCATGTATGGTCAAGTACGGGGTGCATGCAGTTGATTTCATGGCTTAGTGGTGCCTATGTATTTATAGTTCCTGATAAAGTGTCCAACCCATTTCAATCACCCCATTGCCCTACCAGAGGGGGAGTAATCCAATAAAGAGGAGCACGGGAGTCGCTCCTCCATCTCTCTTTCAAGAACCGAAGACGCACAGCACAGCACATCACGGCACAGGACAGGCAAGTTGGGCATCAAGAAAATACTCTTCTCTTCTCTTCTCTTCTCTTCTCTTCTCTTCTCTTCTCTTCTCTTCTCTTCTCTTCTCTTCTCTTCTCTTCTCTTCTCTTCTCTTCTCTTCTCTTCTCTTCTCTTCCCCCCCCCCCCCCCCCCCAGAAAACATCTGGTGATGTTATCGTTATATACTATTAATGTACATCATCATTATTCCAATCGCATTCTCTTTCTATTGTCTATCCTGTCTATTCTGAGCAATTTTGACTATAATGTAAATTATTTTCTGACTATCCTATCATGTACAGATGGTTTACTTTCAGGCATGATATAGTTTCAATGCTTGTGAGCCAAATTTGTTTCACTGAACCATATTTTAATAGCTCAGAGTTTGTTTATTAAATCAAAACATATTAGAGATGGAATATGTGCTTCAGACTTAGGATTTGGAAAGTAGCCTACATTTTAAAGCTGACATGATTACTGAAATGTAAGAGCATTTGTGGACACGCCAAGATGAGCCAGTCTGTATTTTTAAAGGGATGTTTTTGAGGTTTTGAGATTTATACCTGAAAAGTGCTAGTACTGTTTGCTCCCTTTTTTGGTTCCTTGTTGGTATGGGGATAAATAAATATGTCAGGCATCTCCACAGCCACCATCACCTTTCACTGCATCAATCATGGTTTAATCGAAAATGAGTGGGCTGGTTTGGGACTTCATTAAGGTAATTCACATGACTCAAAAGATTCTCCTGCTAAGCTCCTGCTTGCGCCAGTCTTATTTAATCCCTGGGTAATGTATGTGTATATCTGTCTGTTTGAGACTGAGGGAGATATGTCTCTTTACTGATAGTAAGGGACACACTGGGGACAGCTGGAACCACAGAGACTTCTCTTGATCTGGTGCCCAGTGCTGGTGCCAGCCTGCCAGGCTGAGGACAGATCAAAGAAGCCATTCAGAAACAACAGTGTGATCTGACAAGTGTTCACAGTGCAGATTTAGCTGACTCCACTACCTCTCTGTGGGAGACATACAGAACATGAAGGAGTCTATGAAGTTATAATGAAGGTCACAAACAATGGGATCATGACCTAACTTTCGTGTGGCAGAGTGGCTATAGCTCAGGGTTAGTCAACAGAAGGCAGTTACACTTTATTTTGATGGTTCCCTTTAGACATTCTGTTGATATAAGTAACATTGCACCACGTCAACTAACTCTAATTAGAGAGAAAGCAGAAAAGCAGAAAGTCCCTGCTCACGAGGTAGTACTTTTTCAACGTTCAGGAACTTTTGGAGGTGGGTATTGGGTGCTGAACATGCTGATTGGTTTAGTTCACGCAGCATTTTGATTGGTTGATCCCACGCAACATTTTATTTCAACCACCATTTTTAAAAGTCTGCATGCAGTAAGAGATGTTTGCTTTTTGAATCAACAATGGAGTTTAAAAAATACAACAGAAGGACCGACGATGAGGTTCATGCTTTATTAAGCTTATACGTTGCGCACAGTCCTATGTCACCAGACTAATTTGCCTAATCTTCATGGTACTTTAGACCATGATGGAAACAACAATATGATTTTGCAACAATAACTCAACAACTTATTGGAAACATGTACCTTAATTTTTGCAAAACCTATTCACACAATTCACTGCAGCTTCCAGCTGAGATCAACACAGTTGCATTATAATAACCTCAAAACACTTTTACTAGTACATGATTTGTAAATTAATACAATTTCATGTTTGCATCACATAACCAGCTCCATTTGTAAGGCTTTTTCTGATGGTGTAAACTTGCTCTGTAGCTCACCTGGTACAGCATTGCACTTAAAGAAGAGCGCTCGAGTACGAGTCCCATGAAACACGACTTAGGATGCTCGATATAAGAGCTCAAAGACTTGTAGAAGCAAGCTAAAATGGCATGGTTGCTTCAGCAAATGCATTTTTATCTCACGTTTTGGTAGGGTTTAATGTAGGTTGTAAGTGGGCTTTACAGAGACTTTTGTTGTGTTTGAATGAGACAATCTGAAAAAATAAGCCACAGAATTGGTGTGGAGCTCAGAGCGGGTAATCTTTGAGTGCACAAATGCTAGTCTGGACACAGTTCTGAGAGATAATGCAGGAATATTAGCAGGGCTTTTCTGAGGGAGACACAACAGCTGGGACTAATACATTGGCACGCCTTCCACTCTTGCTTTAGAAAGTTTGCGTCATATAGTTAGCCTTTATCTAGAAGAGGTTAAGCACTGGTATTATAGGCCTACTAGTTAAGTTTCATGCCTAACATGTCTCCAAACTGTTATCTGAACTGCATTTCCAACGACCCCCTCAACCTGTCTGCACCATTTAAAACATGTTTATCTTTTAGGGACTGTTTAAACCCAAGATGGCGGAGCGCTATGACTGCCACTACTGCAAGGAGTCTCTGTTTGGGAAGAAGTATGTCCTGCGTGATGAAAATCCATACTGTGTGAAGTGCTATGAGAGCCTGTACTCCAACACCTGTGAGGAGTGCAAGAAGCCCATTGGCTGCAACAGCAGAGTATGTTAATCTTCACAGTTTCTACTTTACTAAATGTTTTTACTGAAAGACAGCTATAGCTGCCCTGGTAAAGAAGTACACTTTAGCATACTTTACTTATTACAGAAATAATATGCTTTAAACTTTAATAAATTAGTTTGATCCACTTAACATTTTGACTACTGTACTTTTAAATTATACTTTTAAAATTTCAAGTACATGTGCACTTTCAATGTAATTAAGTGCACTTATATTTAAAAGAGTGCTCCAACTTAAATAGCAGGAATTATCCAGAAATATGCACTTTTCTTATTTCCATTAGAAGGACTGTGCACCACATCAGAGCTCAGTATCTAGAATGATATGATCTTAGCACTGACTATTTGAGCATTTTTATTTAGTAACACTGTACACAATGATTTGGAGCTCTGTGTGACCCTCTGAAAGCTGAGAGATCACCAGGAGAGCGGTGAGGAATAGCATGAATGCCTGCTCATGCACTCTGGACTGAACCCAGCAGGAAATCAGTGCTGGGGATCGAGTCCAAAACCAAACAAAGAGACCAGATGAGCTTTTGTGGATTTACCAGCACTTATTCACCTTGGAGACAGAAACACTGACCTCTATTGCCATTTCAAAGACAAATTAAAACTTTTTTATAACCTTTACATACTAAAATATAAATACTGAAGATAAAATGCACGTCATTTCAATATAATTATTATAATGTATTAGTACAGCCTTAAATGTTATATGTGTGTGTGTGTGTGTGTAATTTAATTGGACATTAAAGGGTTAGTTCACCTAAAAATGAAAATTCTGTCATTAATTACTCACCCTCATGTCGTTCCACACCCGTAAGACCTTCGTTCATCTTCAGAACACAAATTAAGATATTTTTAATGAAATCCGATGTCTCAGTGAGGCCTCCATCGACAGCAAGACAATTAACACTGCTTCATGAAGCTTTGAAGCTTTACAAATCTTTTGTTTAGAATCAGTGGTTCGGAGTCTGTATCAAAGTCACGTGATTTCAGTAAACGAGGCTTCGTTACGTCGTAAGTATTTTGAAATTTCAATGGTTCACCACTGGCAGGCGTGACTTTGGCAGTTTGATCACGCTCTGAACCACTGATTCGAAACAAAAGATTCGTAAAGCTTCGAATTTTGAAATCGGCCATCACTAGATATTGCTGAATAAAGTCGTTATTTTGTTTTTTTGGCGCACAAAAAGTATTCTTGCCGCTTCATAACATTAAGGTTGAGCCACTGTAGTCACATGAACTGTTTTAAATATGTCTTTAGTAGCTTTCTGGGCATTTGAAAGTGTAAATTAACTTGCTGTCAATGGAGGCCTCACTGAGCCATCGGATTTTATCAAAAATATCTTAATTTGTGTTCTGAAGATGAACAAAGGTCTTACGGGTGTGGAACGACATGAGGGTGAGTAATTAATGACAGCATTTTTATTTTTGGGTGAACTAACCCTTTAACCAAGAATAAATGGTGCAAAAGTATTGTTACTTTTACCCTTAAACTCTGGGAGCATATTAAAAGGACAGCTCATCCAAAAATAATTCTGTCATAATTTAATTCATATATACTTAGGATAATCATTAACTGACAGTTTGGGGAGACCCGATTTCGAGGGAGGACCCGATTTGTCATGACATCGGCAAAGCGTCACAAGAGACTGCGTTAAACTACCTCATGTCTCAAAGCACATAACATAACAATAATAATGAACTTAAACAACTTATTAGATAGCTTGCAAAAAAAATGTTTCTGTAGAGAATCACCTATTGCACCTTTAATATCTCTTATCATTTTCCATTAAAAGTCCACGCAACCTAAACTGTCGCTATAAAAAGTACAAAAGGACACTGTATATGCATTGATCAGTATTTATATGTGAATAAAAGCCTAAATTATATATATATATATATATATATATAAACATGTGGTGCTCTTCTCTCTACAGGCTCCTGTGAGTTTCTGTCGTTAGTGTCACATTACATGGTCATTAGTCCTGATGAGGAGGCTGTCACCGGTCTTGAGGCCAGGCCTGGGGTGGGGCCACATCTGTGTAGCATGTCCTTGGCCCAGTTAGCCACCGCTCCCCCCTCTAGTAGCAGCCAATCAGCATGACCTCATAGCACCTAGGGCCAGCGATTTAACGAGCACACACTCTCGCTCTCCAAATTGGTGGATAATTAAAGCAGTGGTGTCATACACTCATCCTGAGGCGATGTGTGCTCACAGCCCGGGACAGGCTCTCACTAACGTACACCAATTGGCAGATCACACTGCGATTGGTCGCAGACGCCAGCACCTGCGGCTCTCATTGGAGAGTGACTGTGAAGCTGACGCTGTGAAGCTGACATTGAGGAACCCTTTACCCTCCCTCTCTCCCTAATTAGCAGTTCAAAGGCTGCAAAAGAGCATTGAGGCCAAGCACATTCTCCCTTAAACCCAAGTTTAATGCATGTGAGACAATGGAGGTTCAAATTGTCCTTACCCGCATGCGTTTGTCCTCAGGACCTGTCTTATAAGGACCGTCACTGGCATGATGACTGCTTCCACTGCTTCAGATGTCACCGGTCTTTGGTGGACAAGCCTTTCTCCACCAAGGACGAGCAACTACTGTGTACTGAGTGTTATTCCAATGAGTATTCCTCTAAATGTTATGAGTGCAAGAAGACAATCATGCCAGGTAAGTGAAACATTTGCTTGCCCTGCTCCTCACACATATGACAGTATCTTATAATAAAAAAAATAAAAAAAGGTAATTGTGACTTTTTAACTCACAATTCTGACTTTTTTCTCGCAATTGCGATATTTAAACTCTCAATTGCGAGATATAAAGTCAAAATTCTGACTTTTTCTCAGAACTGCAAAATATAAACTCACAATTGCGAGTTATAAAATCAGAATTGCGTGACAGAAACTTTTGTCCCTCACAGTTGGACATTATAACATGCAATTTGTGAGTTTCTGTCTCTCAATTCTGAGTAATAAAGTCAGAATTGCGAGATATAAACTTTTTCTCGTGCAATTGCGAATTTATATCACGCAATCCTGACTTCATAACTCGCAATTCTGACTTTTTATCACACAATTCTGACTTTATATCTCACAATTCTGACTTTATAACTCGCAATTCTGACTTTATATCGGGCAATTCTGACTTTATAACTCACAATTCTGACTTTATATCACAATTCTGACTTTATAACTTGCAATTCTGACTTTATATCACAAATCTGACTTTATATCACACAATTCTGACTTTATAACTCACAATTCTGACTTTATATCACAATTCTGACTTTATAACTCGCAATTCTGACTTTATAACTCGCAATCCTGACTTTATATCACAATTCTAACTTTATAACTCGCAATTCTGACTTTATATCACACAATTCTGACTTTATAACTCGCAATTCTGACTTTATATCACAATTCTGACTTTATAACTCGCAATTCTGACTTTATATCACAATTCTGACTTTATATCACACAATTTTGACTTTATATCACACAATTCTGACTTTATAACTCGCAATTCTGACTTTATATCACAATTCTGACTTTATAACTTGCAATTCTGACTTTATAACTCACAATTCTGACTTTATCTCGCAATTCTGACTATAACTCGCAATTCTGACTTTATATCACAATTCTGACTTTATATCACACAATTCTGACTTTATATCACACAATTCTGACTTTATAACTCGCAAATCTGACTTTATATCACAATTCTGATTTTATATCATAATTCTGACTTTATATCACACAATTCTGACTTTATAACTCGCAAATCTGACTTTATATCACAAATCTGACTTTATATCACAATTCTGACTTTATATCACACAATTCTGACTTTATATCACACAATTCTGACTTTATATCACACAATTCTGACTTTATAACTCGCAATTCTGACTTTATATCACAATTCTGACTTTATATCACACAATTCTGACTTTATATCACAAAATTCTGACTTTATAACTCGCAATTCTGACTTTATATCACAATTCTGACTTTATATCACACAATTCTGACTTTATATCACAATTCTGACTTTATAACTTGCAATTGTGAGTTTGTATCACGGAATTCTGAGAAAAAAAAAGTCAGAATTATGAGATACAAACTTGCAATTGTGAGAAAAATAGTCAGAATTGTGAGATAAAAAGTCGCAATTACCCTTTTTATTTAGTGGCAGAAACAAGCTTCCATAGATTTCTGTACCTCCTTTGAAAGTCCGTTCCACAAGACGTTGATGCTTCAAAAAGTTCATAAAGACATTGTAAAAATAATCCATATATCTGAGCAGTCTAAAGTGTTCTGTTGCGACACGATTGTTTTATATGATGAGCAGATTGCTTTTATTCACTTATAAATATTGACACACACACACACGCATCGAGCACATCAAATGGTCAACAGAAGCTCACTGGTTCTTGTGTTCATGACACACAAGAACAAAACGCATTAAGTTTCTTTTAAAATGTCTTTATTAACTTTTAAGTGCCAAAGTTTTGGTGGAATGGACTTTCAGTGCAAGGACAGAAATCTTTCAGGTTTCATTAAAAAATTTGTGTTTCGAAGATGGTTTGGAATGACACGAGGGTGAATTTTAATAACTCATAAATATGAACTTCCCCAAGATGATTTTCATTTTTGGGTGAACTAACCGTTTAATACATAGGCTATAATAATCCATCCTCACTATTATCCAGCCAAGTCATGGGATGTTTGTTTGTCTGTCTGCATTTTTCTTGATGTCTCTCAGGCTCCAGGAAGATGGAGCATAAGGGGAACAGCTGGCATGAGACCTGCTTTACCTGCCAACGCTGTCAGCAGCCCATTGGAACCAAGAGCTTCATTCCTAAAGACAACAGTAACTACTGCGTGCCCTGCTATGAGAAGCAGTTTGCACTGCAGTGTGTGCACTGCAAGAAGGTAAGAATAGCTGGAATGCAACATTTCATTTTGAATATACAGTATGAAAAGTATTAAATGACATCACACCTTATTTGTTTCCTCTCAGCCAATCACCACTGGGGGCGTGACCTACCATGACCAACCATGGCATAAGGACTGCTTCCTGTGTACTGGATGTAAGCAGCAGCTGTCTGGCCAACGCTTCACCTCTCGTGATGAATTTCCCTATTGCCTCAACTGCTTCTGCAATCTATATGCCAAGAAGTGTGCTGCCTGCACCACCCCTATTAGCGGTATGAGCATTTTACATCTCCTTATTTTTTGGATGTGCAAGCTTATACATCAGTATAAACACTATTAAAGGGTTAGTTCACACAAAAATGAAATTGCAGTCATTAATTACTCACCTTCATGTCGTTCCACACCCGTAAGACCTTCGTTCATCTTCAGAACACAAATTAAGATATTTTTGATGAAATCCAATGGCTCAGTGAGTCCTTCATTGCCAGCAAGATAATTAACACTTTCAGATGCCCAGAAAGCTACTAAAGACACACTTAAAACAGTTCATGTGACTAAAGTAGTTCAACCTTAATGTTATGAAGCGACGAGAATACTTTTTGTGCGCCAAAAAAAAAAAAACTAACGACTTTATTCAACAATATCTAGTGATGGGCGATTTCAGAACACTGCTTCATGAAGCTTCGAAGCTTTATGAATCTTTTGTTTCAAATCAGTGCGTATCAAACTGCCAAAAGTCACGTGATTTCAGTAAACGAGGCTTCATTACGTCATAAGTGTTTCAAAACATTTAGAAATTTCAGTGGTTCACGCTCCGAATCACTGATTCGAAACAAAAGATTTGTAAAGCTTCAAAGTAGTATACTTTATTTCAATGCACTAAAAATCAGTTTAAGTATTAGTGGTATTTAGTAAACTTTTTCAAGTGCACTTTAGCACAAAAAATAAGAATGTACTTGCTTGTATTTTTTTAAGTGCATTCAAGTATACTTGTTTTTTTACCTGGGCAATTTGACAGAAAAGCTCCATGAAGGTGTTCTAAAAGAAGTCCATATGAGAAATGTGCTGCTGTTCTGAAGCCATACAATGGTACTTATGTGAGAAACAGACCAAAACTGATGCCTTATATCACTTTTATGATATTTTTGTTGTGATTTTTGTCATTTCAGAGCTTTTGACAGCCCCATTTCTAATTTATGTTGATGAAAAGCATCCATGATGTTTTAAAAAAAAAAAGTTTTACGTTTTTTTAATGGAAAAAAGAACGTCATACAGGTTTGGAATGACCTTTCTGACCTCAGGACCTGTATGAGTCTCCCAGCAATCACACTTTAGCAAATAATTTTTCCCATGACATTATTGTTATAGTGATCAGGAGCTTTGTGATTTGCTACAGGTCTGGGAGGAAGCAAATACATCTCCTTTGAAGAGAGACAGTGGCACAACGACTGCTTCAACTGCAAGAAGTGTATGGTGTCCCTGGTGGGCCGTGGCTTCCTGACGGAGAGGGATGACATCCTGTGTCCCGACTGTGGCAAAGACATCTGATCACACAGCACAGCACTGCAACTCCTAACATTTTATTCTTTTATCAAAGTTAAATAGCAATAAAAGCTTTTATCATAGCTAATATATTTGTCTAATAAAAGTTCTCTTTAGATTATTAACTTTAAAGGGCCTGTGTGTGCCAAGAAGGCCTATTATATTCTATCATGTTCTTGTGGTCGGGGTTTAAAATATTGCCAGCCAAAGAAAACATATGCAGAGTGATAATTGTTAAATGTCTTTTTTAAGATATAAAGACATAAAGCACAAAAGTGTTATTACCTATTTACGTTTTTGTGACTAATATTTGCTTTTGACTCATCAATCAATATGTAATTTATAGACTGTGTGAAGAATTTGCTGTAGCTCATAATAAACTTCTTGAAAAGGCATTCATGCAAGTCTCAGTATTGCTTATAAGAGATCACTATAATAAAAATAAATAAATAAATAAATGAATGATTCAACATATTTACTCTAAATATCCCTCAGCTGTTCTTTTCTATCTTTCAGTGAAACCCAGAACAGAACCCAACAGTCTGATTCATCTTGCATCTGTCTCTGTAGCTTATTAAAAGCAATGTAAGTGTATTCAAATCTATTCTTACCAAGGGTTCAGTTTATTATATGGAAAATATCAACAGACTAGATGTGTCCCTTTTGTGACTTTTATGTTTATGGACAAATCTAGCACCTTCTTGGACAAACCTTATCTAGATTCTCATTTTGCCCACTGATCTATATTCACATTTAAATAGATCAATGAATTTATCATTATGATATCATCTTAGTGACATTTAGCTACCAGTTTTAGCTACTTTCAGTTGAAAGCAGTTGGCAGCAGTGGGTGATAAAGATATTGTTTTTAAATGAATGAATGAATGAATAAATCAACAGTAATGTAAGATCGTGGATGTTGTCAGACATTAGACTAGAAGTAATTGGCGTATGGCTCCACCTTGTGTTAACATTTTAAATTACATTTGCTATATGCAGAAACACACACACACAAACACACACAAAATTAAATAATAATAACATTTTTGTAATATGTTTTTTTTTTTTTTTTTAAACCCATTTCCAGAGGGAGTGCATAAATCAGAACATAATTCTCTGGAAGTTCTAATGGGTTTTCAATCAATCAATCAATCAATCAATCAATAATATATATATATATATATATATATATATACCAGTAAAAAGTTTGGAAACACTAAGATTTTTAATGTTTTTAAAAGAAGTTTTGTCTGCTCACCAAGGCTGCATTTATTTAATTAAAAATATAGTAAAAACAGTAATATTGTGAAATAACTGTTTTCTGTTTGAATATATTATATAAAGTAATGTATTCCTGTGATGGCAAAGCTGAATTTTTGAATTACTCCAGTCTTCAGTGTCACATGATCCTTCAGAAATTAGAATAATTTGCTGATCTGATGCTTTGTAATAATAAATTGTAATAACATTTTACAATATTACTGTTTTTACTGTATTTTTATTTGACTGGTAGTATATATATATATATATATATATATATATATATAAAATCAAGTTTTTAATGCTGTCTATGTGGTGTTTTTAATATGCTTTAAGACAAAACATGTGCAAATTCATAAGTCAACACCATTGCTGAGTATTTTCTCTTTAAAACTGCAGTGATCTGAAGACAGTTTCAAAAACGCGGTTTGAAATCGCAGGTGTTTCTTATGTCATAAACTACCTTATAACCAATCACATCAACATGCCACTCTGAAGCAAGGGATTAACATTAGCAACACATTATTAGCTGTTTGTAGTCAAGCAAAAGGCTAATCATATTAATTACAGTTTTGTAAAAAGCGATACCATTGTGCAGCGTTTAAAGTTGACCGAGTGGATCTCTGAGCTCGTGCGATTGAGTGGAGGCGGGACTAATTAGCATATTCATAGATCAGTGTATACTAAATTAAGCAAGGGTGTAGAGTTACATTAAACCCTTACGAAAATTAACTATGGTTTTATCATAGTAAAACCATGGCTTTTTTTTTTTTTTTTTTTTTTTGGCGTATTGATTACCATTTGTATAACCACGAAAAACAAAACAAAAAACACATAGTTAAGCTATGGTTTTTGTAACAAAACCATAATTCGTGGGTACCATGGAATAACTATAAGAACCATATATTTTATTTAATTATTTTATTTTTGGGGTTTTATTCGTAGTAAAAACATGGTTAGTTTTCATAAGAGAAGCTATTTTCAGGCACGAAGAAATTTATTTCACAGGAAAAAACGTTTAAATATGTCATATTTCAAACCAAAAAGCCAGAACCCACCCTCGTCACGTGGCCGGATGTATTTCGGCGCAGAAACAGGAAGCGCTACAGCAGGGAGAGCTAGAGGGAGGTGGAGTGGGGCGCTTGAATGAAACTGGCAGGCCGCGAAAACGCTGCCATCGCCCATATCAGGACCGCACTGGCCAAGGCTGGGGTACGATATGCGCTCGGCTTTCTTTCACATCACCTGTCGCGTCACCTGCGCTGTCTGCATGCCGCAACACACACACACACACACACACACACACACACACACACACACACACACGACCAAACACGTAGGCTGTGTTTTAAAACCTAGCTAGCTGTCTTCCAACACAGCTTATATGGCATAATAGGTGCGTTCGTTTGGAAAACTCCCCCCATAATGCTGTCTAGATAGGCATCTCACTAGGTTTTGAAACACTCCCACGATCACCCATAATCAAAGAACTGTCTGTCGTTCATATAAATGCTTATACTGGGCTGTATGCGTGGATGTGAAGCAGGTGCTGGTGCTTGAAAGAGGAATTGAGTAAGTGTTTGTGTTGATGCATCTTCTTATGATGGTTTTGCTAGCTGGTTGGACAGAACATTGTCTTGGAAATAACTTTCTAATACTGAAATGAAATGCCTTGTTAGTTTTTAGAGGAAGCTGATGGAACAGATCTGTAGTACTAATGTGTACAAACCACAGGTTAATAGGCACCTTGACTGTCAGAGCTATGATTTCTTGCTTTAGAATATACTGTTATGATGATTTATGCCAGTAAGTGGTATTATTAAACCATTTTTTGTGTTTCTGTTTACGTGGATGCACCCAGTTCCTCATTATTTCCTCATTATTTGAAGGAAATATTCTTTATAATGTTTGTCTACTTAATATTTTTAATATTATTTGAATTATTGTTAATTTAATGTCTTTAGAATAAGCTCATATAGTATAAAATGAAGGTTTTGTTTCTGTTTTCTCTCTTGCTGAAAATGTGGAAAAGAGAAACAACCTTTAGTTTAGACTTACACAACAAAACAAAAAAGAAAGGAGATATATATATATATATATATATATATAATTAGTTATGTGAAGTGATTAATCGCATCCAAAATAAAAGTTTGTGTTTACATATTATGTGTGTACTGTGTATATTTAATATGTATATATAAATTCAAACACAAAAATATATTTATATATAAAATATATATGTATACATGTAAATATTTCTTAAATATATACATGTATGTGTGTTATAAATATACAGTACAGTACACATATTTTGTAAACACAAACTTTTATTTTGGATTAATCGCATTTAATAGTTTCCCTGCACTAGTTTATAATATTCTTTGTATTATGATAATATAATATAATATTCTTTATAATATTGCTCAAACTTGTTTCCATTCTAAACTCCCATTTTGTTTCCGTTTTCTCTCTCTCCGTAGATGTGGGTGGCACCATGAGCGTGAAAGCTTTTGAGCTGGTTCCCGCCGTGGAGCGGGAGCAGGTGATGGGCGAGAAAGTGCGGATTAACATCGAATGCGTAGAGTGCTGTGGCAAACACCTGTATCTGGGCACCAATGACTGCTTCATCCATCACTTCATACTAGAGGAGCACACGACAGCCAAAGGTAAGCTGGCCTACAATGCCCAGAAGCTCCTCCACAAATACCTAGGCCTGAAAAAGCCAGTGGCAGAGCTGAAGGCCGCCTCTGCTTTGGAACGTCTAATCGTCCTCTGTGATTCAACCATCACTGTTGTGGACATGGTTACCCTGGAGCCTGTGCCCTTCGGGGGCACTAAACTTAAAGGTGTGACTGCGTTTTGTATCAACGAGAATCCGGTGACGGGGGACGCGTTCTGTGTGGAAATGGCAGTGGTTTTGGCACGCAGGCGGGCTGTCCAGATCTGTACGGTCCATGAGGACAGAGTGCAGATATTAAAGGAAGTGGCCACACCAGAGCAGCCCTGTGCACTGAGCCTGGACGGGTACAACATCTGTCTGGCCCTGTCCACACAGTATATGATTCTGAACTACAGCACAGGAGCCTCTCAGGACCTGTTCCCTTACGACTGTGAAGAGAGGAAACCCATTGTTAAGAGGATTGGCCGGGAAGAGTTTCTCCTGGCTGCCCCAGGCGGGCTTGGTGAGTTAAATGAGCAAACACAACACTGACCAGGTTTTTCTTTGCCCTATTGAAGCATTTTAATCATCAGTGACATTCAGAGGATCTACACATAATTTGGAGGATTTAAATCAGATCTGCGGCTGAAAATTTAAATGCGAGTTAATGGCTCAGGAGATGTTAATATAAATTATAAATGTATGTCTATAAATATTAGGGTTGTCCATTTTACGGTACTAAATAATATTTACTTTTTGAGCATAGACCTGAAAATTAAATTTCCAACTTAAACTGTCATACATTTTGAATGCTTTAGAGCACAGACTAAATATTGGTCTCTTTTTAACTTGGAAAATTATTTCTGAAGTGAAAAGTTACAGAATTTTACATTTATTGTTAAGAAAAATGCACAAAAATACTATTTTCAATTTTTATTATGAAATCTATATTTTCAAAAACATGTTTTACTCTAAAACTGCAAAAAGATCAAAGCCATAAATCTAACAAGTTGTGTTCCAAATTTGAGTTTGATATCTCACAAAAATGAGCTTGTTTGGCCGCAGTACCAAAAGTTTTCACTAGATGAACTTCGTCTCCCATACCATTTAACCTTTTCGAATCATGTCCATATATTTTTTTTTTGTGTGTGTGTGTGTGTGTGTGTGTGTGTGTGTGTGTGTGTGTGTGTGTGTGTGTTCACATAGCAAGTGCCAAAACCTTTACCAAGTTTCATACCATTCCGTTGAACTAAAAAAATTCTAAACAAAAACTTTTCGGACAAACATGACCGAAGAGCAAACCTTTCGGCTCTGCTGCCATTCTAAATTGCAGCAGAATAGGGTGCAGGGAAAGAAAGTTTAACACTTTCGTCAGCAATAAAAAAAACACAAATGTGATGTTAATCTAAAGTAATTTTTGCTTATTAGTATGGCTTAATTGGATCTTCGAAGGTCAGCAGCAAATACATTGGTCAATAAAGTGAGATTAAATACATAAAGTATTGTATTATTTAACATATTTAATTAATGCAGATTTATTGTAATATTTGGAGTTTGCATTTCACTGTTTTTATTCATTTTGAGGCATGCTGAATCTGTTTCTGTGCAAGTGAGATGAGTGAATGCATGTTCACAAAACAGTCTAGTGCAGAACAACAATATCCATCATGTTCACACACAACGCCTCTGCTCCTTACGATTTCTCTCAACAGGGGGACATATATATATATATATATATATATATATATATATATTATATATAATTAGTTACTTTATTTTCCCATTTATTGACTGACAGCTCTCCTGTCCCCCTGTTGAGAGAAATCGTAAGGAGCAGAGGCGTTGTGTGTGAACATGATGGATATATATATAATTTTTTTTTTTTTTTGTAAATTTAAAAGTAATGCATTACTTTACTGGTTACTTAAGTAATTTGATAACAGAACTTGCGTTATTTATAATACCCCCTTCTGGTGATTGATTTCAGAATGATGGAACTTGTTTCCTGGTTTTGGCCTACAAAAATATGCCATCCCAGCAGCACTCTGTAAGACAAGAGATGCAAATAACTTTTTTGCAAACCAAAACACCTCATTATATGACCCTGAGCACCCAAGTATGACCCAGCCACACCCCCGCTGAGATATGAACCTGTCTTCTCTGCTGTGACTGTAGTCATGGTGATCATTTGTGATGAGTCATGCGTCTTTCTGTATCTTTATCTCTCAGGGATGTTTGCTAACGCTGAAGGCATATCTCAGCGTGCTCCGGTGAGCTGGTCAGAGAGCGTGATTGCGGCGGCTGTGTGTTTCCCGTATGTGGTCGCGTTGGATGAAGGCTTTGTGACTGTTCACAGCATGTTGGACCAGCAGCTCAAACAGACACTGTCATTCAGAGATGGACACCTTCTGCAGGATTTTGAAGGTAAGAGTGCTGTCCCATACATTTAGCATTATTTTACCCTTGGGGCCGGTTCTCACAGAAAACTGGCATATATAAAAAGGCATATTTTTTTTTAAAGTTGAACAAAGTTGAGCACCTTGTTTTTAGAATAGAATGTGGTTATGAGAATTTATTTTAAGCTCCCATGTAAACATTGATCAGCAAACATAAGCAGAAGCTCAACCGAACATGAATAACGCACAAGAACAAACCTCTTCTGGAAGCTCAAACGCGCTGCATAACCAATAAGGTTCAGGACGTTTGAGCTTCTGGAAGTGGTTTGATCTCGTGCGTCAGTAAAAGCCTAAATTAAATTCTCATAACCACATTTTCAGGTTTATTTGTTTTAACAATGGCTGATTCCTCAGATAGTTGCCTTTTTTAATGGTCCATTGAGTTAATGTCGCTTATTAGTTATGGCCACAGGCTGTCAGAAATAACATCTCCGTCCTCCTGTACTGCATCTTAAGTATATTCTACAGAACAAAATAATAATTCTCACAAATTATAGTCAAAAGTTAACTTCAATAAAAAAAAAAAAACAAGCAATGTTTGATCCCTCGTAATAAAAAAACATTTTGCAGTAGACTTAAACTGAGCACAACTGTATATCTGTGCCACTTTTCTTCATTGATTTCTTCATTCTTCAATATTGATTGGCTGATTAGCGAATCAGACTGTCATTCTCAATCTCAGCCGTCATCAGACTGAATCAACTCATTTCCACACTGAATCAGCTCGCATCTGACTCACTTGATGAGCGGAGAACTTGTATTTGAAAGCAATTAATGATGCAAATTTGTTAGGTTAGTAAAACTTAAAACAGTCTGACTGATTTAATAGTTTATATGTGACCCTGGAGCACAAAACCAGTCATGAGTCGCACGGATATATTTGGAGCAATAGCCAACAATACATTGTATAGGTCAAAATGATCGATTTTTCTTTTATGCCAAAAATCATTAGCATATTAAGTAAAGATCATGTTCCATGAAGATATTTTGTAAATTTCCTACTGTAAATATATCAAAAATGTATTTTTGTGAGTGGATATGCATTGCTAAGAACTTCATTTGGACAATTTTAAAGGCGATTTTCTCAGTATTTAGATTTTTTTGCACCCTCAGATTCCAGATTTTCAAATAGTTGTATCCTAACAAACTATACATCAGTGGAAAGCTTATTAATTCAGATGATGTATAAATCTCAATAAAAAAAAATTGACCCTTATGACTGTTTTTTTGGTCCAGGGTCACATATGAGAACATGTAGTTAAAGATAGAGATAAACAACAGAGTTTCAGAACAAAATCCTGTAGGAAACACGATAAAGAAGCAGTTGAAAAATCACTGATTTAAGCGGTTATAAATCTCCAGTGTCTTAGTTGGTATTCCTTTAGATTGCTAGTGCTGCAGTCTAGTCATTACAAGTATTGATTTCTCTGAAGTGCTGAGGTGAATTTCCCTACAAAGCAGCAAGGAAATTTTCTCCTGTCAAGTCTTGCTAAAGCTTGATAGTGCTTGAATCGGGATGGCGAAAACCAGACACATTCTCATTTAATAAAGCAAGCAGTGCAGAGAATGTAGTGAAGGCAATTTACTGAGGAACACCTGATTTAATGTGTTATGACAAGCTCCGATCAGGTCAGTCACCATACGTCCCGCATCAAAAAATCATTATTGTGTAGATCAAAAGCTTGACTGTTTAATCATGTACAACCTTCATCCCTCACACATTCTCATGTCTTATGAATGTGCTGTACTTTATGCTAGAGCATTTATTTCCATGAATGTGGCTTTTTTTTTTTTTTAATCCCTTTTACACCTCTCAGTGTTCCACATTGCATTGCAACTCTATGCACTAAAAATGCTGGGTTGAAAATGGACAAACCCAGCGGTTGGGTTAAACCTGCTAGGTAGTTTTATTTAACTCAATTGTTGTTTAAAATTTACTGTATTGCTGGCTTAAAATGAGAAATAAAATATAAAGAGACTCTAATCTCTTTATTTCTGTTGGCTTCTCTCAGGTAAGGTGGTGTTGGCCTCATCAAAAGCGGTGTATATGCTGGTGCCTCTCCCTCTGGAGCGTCAGATCCAAGACCTGTTGGCGAGCCATCGAGTTGAAGAGGCCCTGACCCTCACCGAGGCGGCACAGAGAAACATCCCTAAAGAAAAATATCAGGTACACCGAAGTGTTCTAACAATGGTGAGATACAAGAGTGTTTCTCTCAATTGGAGAAAGGATTTTAATTGATCATTTTCTCTTTTTGTGTTGTAGATATTGCACAAAAGAATTCTCCAACAAGCAGGATTCATCCAATTTGGCCAGCTTCAGTTTTTAGAAGCAAAAGAGCATTTTAGGTGAAGTGCATCATTTTGTCATATAATTAATACTGGTAATTGCTGCTCAGGCCCAGATGTTTCAGAGGATGACTGAATGGAGTTAATTAACTTCTTTGCTAATTGCTTCTTATCCCTCTGCGTACCTGACCCTGATCGCCGTATGCTAATGGATAGAGAACCGAAACTTGTCTAATAACTGAATAAATGGCTGACGTAAATATCAGCGGATGTACCATGTTGAATTCAGCATGTATTTTAAGCTGCTACGTTTGTCATACGGCAAGAACTATTAACCCCTTTGAATCAAGGATTGCTAGTACTACTGTAATATTTCAGGTGATCAGGAGGAATCTGGAATGATTTACTATGTAAAAATATGGCCCTTTATCTTTAAAACCTGGAATAGGATTGAGCAAATGGACCACCGGTGTTATTTTACTATTAATTATTAGTATTTATTAACATTTTGAACTGACTTTTATTTCTATATTTTCAGTTTTCTTTTTAATTTTAGTTTATATCTCACAATTACACATTTATATCTTGCAATTGCGCATTTATATCTCGCAATTCTGACATTCTTGCAATTGCGTGTTTATCTCACGATTACGCATTTATATCTCGCAATTCTGACTTTTCTCACAATTACGAGTTTATATCTTGCAATTGTGCGTTTATATCTCAATTTTGACTTTCTCACAGTTGCGAGTTTATATCTCGCAATTCTGACTTTTTTCTTGCAATTGCGCATTTATATCTCGCAATTCTGACATTCTCGCAATTGCGTGTTTATATCTCCCGATTACGCATTTATCTCGCAATTCTGACTTTTTTCTCGCAATTACGAGTTTATATCTCACAATACCGCGTTTATATTTCGCAATTACGTGTTTGTCTCGCAATTCTGACATTCTTGCAATTGCGTGTTTATCTCACGATTACGCATTTATATCTCGCAATTCTGACTTTTCTCGCAATTACGAGTTTATATCTTGCAATTATACGTTTATATCTCAATTTTGACTTTCTCGCAATTGCAAGTTTATATCTCGCAATTCTGACTTTTTTCTCGCAATTACAAATTTATATTTTGCAATTCTGACTTTTTTCCCGCAATTGCGTGTTTATATCTCTCAATTCTGACTCAGTATTGTGAGATATGAACTCGAAATTGTGAGTTATGAGGGGAAAAAGTCAGCTCGCAATACTGAGATTTTCTTACAATTGCAAATTTATATCACACAATTTTTTGTAAACTCAAAATTGTGAGAGAAAAAGTCACACTTACCTTTTTTTATTTTTTATTCTGTCATGGAAACAAGCTTCCATACATTGTAGTACTTCAGCTTAAACTTATTTTATTTTAGGTAGTTTCAGGTAATTTGTGATAATAATAATTAATAATAATAATAATAACAACATTGCTTTATCTGATGCCCGTCTCAGGAAGGGACAGCTGGACGTACGGGAGCTGATCTCTCTTTATCCGCTGCTCCTGCCCGCTTGTTCCTCTTTCACCCGATGCCATCCACCACTTCATGAATTTGCTGACCTGAACCACCTGACGCAGGGGGACCAGGAGAAGGTACAGCGCTTCAAACGTTTTCTCATTAGCTACCTACACGAGGTGCGCAGCAGTGACAGCGCTAATGGTTTCCGTGAAGACGTAGATACGGCATTGCTGAAGCTGTACGCAGAGACCGGCCACGAGAGTCTTCTGGACTTGCTGGCCTCCGATAATGCCTGTCTCCTGGCAGACAGTGCCCCCTGGCTCGAGAAGCATCACAAGTGGGTACTCGCTTTTATATTTCTTTGAGTAGCCATTGAAATAAAGATTCAGTCCAGTTTATTTTTGCAAGAATAAACTGATGCCTTCGTTGAGCTTCATGTTTTGTAGTATTTTGGTTGTTGTCTTGTAAACCATCATGATGCATTAATCATCAATGCCTTCTGTCCTTTTAATCACTGCAGTTGTCATGGCAGCACATTAATTAAATCTTTAATAAATGACAGCGCTTGAATGACTTGCTACATTTCTTAATGTGTGTGTGATTTGACTGTTAATGGGTTTTTTTTCTCCCTGTTCAGGTATTATGCTCTTGGGCTTCTATATCACTACAATGGTCAGGATTCTGCTGCTTTACAGGTGGGATCTGATTCCTGATGTGCTGTTTGATATATATGAGCTATATATTCTTTTTATTTTATTTTATTTTATTTCTTTTAACATCTATTATAATGTTGAAAAGAGTTGTGCTGCTAAATATTTTTGCGGAAACCATATCCTTTTTTCCCACTGTCGGTCTGAACGGTTCTAAGAACGGTAAGGAGCGGTTACGGTTATATTTTCACTTGAGCTTGGTTTCGGCACGATTACAAAGCATTCTTGGCTCAGGATTGTTGGCTAACTGTGCTGACAGAATGCGTGTACTGACGTCACCACTCAGGATTTTGTTTCTTGTCTGTTGCCTGGCCACCAGTTTCTCTGTAGCTGTCCATGCGCGCTATTTGAGTGAAGTAAACACAAGTTAATAATAGAAATATCTGATCTTCTTCCATAACGCAGTCGCTATTTACATCTCATACCTTCTGTAAACTCTTGCATTACCAAGGCAACGGCTGACACATTTGTATTACATTCCAAAGAGCTCCGTTACAGTGGAAAATGAAACCATATCCATATTCATACCATATCTATAAATACAATTTAATAGCGGCAAATAAAATTAACACAGGTTTGCAGAGTTAAAGGGATAGTTGGTACAAAAATGAAAATTCTGTCATCATTTACTCCCCCTCAAGTTGTTCCAAACCTGTATACGTTTCTTTGTTCTGCTGTACACAAAGGAAGATATTTGGAAGAATGTAATGATCACTTTAATGCTATATTTACTTAAATTTACACACACATGAAGATGTAGAGAATGCACTATCCATTTGATAAGGCTTTTTTTTTTAACTGTGTGAATAAATGCTTCCGTTAATCAGCAAATCTGATGCAGATGTTGGCTTAGACTGATAATTTAATGGCCACGTGTTTGCCAGTTAATCTGTCTGGATGATGTATCGGTCTATCTGAGTTAGACTGGTGTGATAAAATTGTTTGCCAATCTTGTCTGTCTAAATATACAGTATATACAGTGTTTCAGTTTGTGTCATGACCAGTTAAAAAATAGTAGTAATAACTGAGTAGTAAACAGTTCTGGAGGAACATGGAAATGATGTGATGTGTGTGTATTTAACCTGGAACATTCATGTTAAAGGGTTAGTTCACCTGAAAATGAAAATTAATTACTCACCCTCATGTCGTTCCACACCCGTAAGACCTTCGTTCATCTTCAGAACACAAATTAAGATATTTTTGATAAAATCCGATGGCTCAGTGAGGCCTCTATTGACAACAAGATAATTATCACTTTCAAATGCCCAGAAAGCTACTAAAGACATATTTAAAACAGTTCATGTGACTACAGTGGTTCAACCTTAATGTTATGAAGCGACGAGAATACCCAAAATAACTTTATGACAATATCTAGTGATGGGCGATTTCAAAACACTGCTTCATGAAGTTTCGAAGCTTTACGAATCTTTTGTTTCGAATCAGTGGTTCGGAGCGTGTGTCAAACTGCCAGTCACGTGATTTTGGTAAACAAGGCTTCGTTAAGTAATAATTGTTTCGAAATTTCAATGGTTCACCACTGGGGGGCGTGACTTTGGCAGTTTGATACACGCTCTGAACCACTGATTCGAAACAAAAGTTTCGTAAAGCTTCGAAGCTTCATGAAGCAGTGTTTTGAAATCGCCCATCACTAGATATTGTCATCAAGTCGTTTTTTTTTTTTTTTTTTTTTTTCTGGCATACAAAAAGTATTCTCGTTGCTTCATAACATTAAGGTTGAACCACTGTAGTCACGTGAACTGTTTTAAATATGTCTTTAGTAGCTTTCTAGGCATTTGAAAGTGTTAATTATCTTGCTGTCAATGGAGGCCTCACTGAGCCATCGGATTTTATGAAAAACATCTTAATTTGTGTTCTGAAGATGAATGAAGGTCTTACGGGTGTGGAACGACATGAGGGTGAGTAATTAATGACAGCATTTTCATTTTTGGGTGAACTAACCCTTTAAGCAAGATGCAGTTCTATTTAAGAACCTTGCAACTGACCATATGCGCAATTACTTCCTGGTTTTCGTTAAGCCAGCTTGGGTATTTCTGGTAAACTGTTAGCTGTCATTCTGTACTCGCTGTACATTGACACAAAACCATCAATGATTGACTTTTTAATGCTGCATTTATATATTAATCACACTTACCTAATTTGCCAATAAACCAGTTTTATTGATCGCAATAAAGACTTGAAGCAACTGCGAACGCATGAACGTGTCTGTAATTGGACACAAACATGCAACATTTTTCCAGCACTTCAAATGTAATTTTTAATGTGATGACTGAAAGCATTATTTGTTCATCCTTCTGAGATTGTCCCTTTTTGTAAAACCGAATGTAGGAAATCCAACATTTTTTTAGAAAACACTTTTATTTAAAAATAAAGACATTAATTACCACTATAACCATCAGATGGTGGCACAGGACCATTTATTGGCTCATATTAGCCGTAATATTTTTTCACTCAGTTTTGCTTTTGAATAAATATTAAACATTATAAAATCACTAGGTTTAAAAATAAATTTTGTCAAGGTGAAGTATGAAGTACTCACAAAATCTCATGAAAAACAATAACTTTTCTTGTGAATGAATGACACAGAAAGCGATCACCGCTCCCTTTATAATCACTGAAGCTGTCAGTCAGAGCAGCGCAAGATCAATGATTTCAGACACATTTTATTCAATGAATCTAACTAAAGTGCACAATAAATCTTTAATTTACAGTGTTTTGATGCTTTTTTTTTCTACTCGAAAGTGTGTTAACTGATGGTCAAATTGATGGAACACTGAGGGACCTGTCTCTTTTTGTTGTCTTACGTTTGAATAACTAAATTAACGCTAGGCCTGACTATTTAAGTGACTATATTCTGATTATAAACTAAGTATTACACTATTGATGCTGTTAAAGCTACTTCAGGATGTTGAAGATACTGACACACCAAGATGACATTTCACAGGAAGTTTTCCAGCTGGTTCATCTTATAACGGAAGTCCTTAAGAACGTTCTGTGCAAATAGTCCATTGGATATACTCTCAGGCAATGGATGATTAAGAGCATTTTTTGGGTCCTGTCCTGTTGTAGATGTGGGTTAAGATTGTCAACGGAGATCTCCAAGACTCAACGCGACCGGATCTGTTTGAATATGTTGTGGATTTTCTTAGTTTCTGCTCCAAACTTGACCTCGTGTGGCGGCATGCAGACTGGGCACTACAGAAAGATCAAAAGGTGTGTACTTCATCCTCATTGTAATGAACTATTATAGATGAGAGAGAGTTCTATTCTATTACCTACAGAATATTCTAAAGGTGGCTGTCTGTCTTTTGAATCGCCTACAGATTGGTGTCCAGATCTTCACCAAAAGGCCTACCTCAGAGGAGAAGATAGGGCAGTTAAACCCAGATGACGTGATTACGTATTTGCAGAAGCACAGTCAAGCCCTTCTGCTCTACCTGGAACACCTGGTGCTAGAGAAGAGATTGCAGGTAAGAGCACCACTGCCAGAGCATTATTGATTCTTTAGTCCAGGACTGTACCTATGCTAAAGGTTTCCCAATTCTTTGTGTGTTGTGTCTCTGTCAGAAAGAGAAGTATCACACACATCTGGCCGTGCTGTATGCAGACAAAGTCCTGGGCCTGATATCACGATCATCAGCCAGTGAGGAACAACTGTCTGCTGCCCGCCAGAAACTACAACGGTTGCTGAAAGAGTCCAATCTCTACAGAGTCCAGCTACTACTAGGTAGGTACCCAGTACCTGCGTGCCTATGCCTCTTCTCCAATAGACTTATGAAGACTTTTGATTCTTTGATTGCAGTATAATTAATTGTCCCCCTTGGCAAAAAGGGCAGCTTTTACAAGTGTGAACACGCTTATAGACTAACCACGTTTACTGGCAGTAGGCCTGTCCCGATAACTACTTTATGTTGTGCGTTATATTGTTCCACAAATAATTGCGACCTTCTTTTCTCAGTAAAGTAAGGGTGCACTATTGCTGAAAACACAAACCCTACTTAACAGTTAGATGTCCATATGAACACTGACACAGATGCCTCAACAGGCCATAGCTGCTGCTAAAACTAGGCGTGTTTTTTAAAAGTTTAACTTCTTTTAACTTAAGCGGTACATGATTATGACGCAGTGTTATGCATGAGATGCTGCAAAAGATGCAAAAACTATGACGAAGATCTGTTGACACTTTCGTCAATGAATAAAAATGAGATGAAAATGTTAGGGAGGGTCAGATGCAGTCAGAATGATGTTCTGCGCTGTAGATGTGCTCATAAGTTGTCATACACTTGTTGCATAAAATGTTCAGAAAAGTAAACGTCTGGGAGAAAGAGAAGAGCAGACATATAAATCTGAAAAAACGTGACGACACAAAAGAGAGCTCTATTCGATACGTCAGTGTTTGAGTACTGAATTGAGCTCTCTTTTGCATCTTTTCATGCCTGAACGGACAAATACACACAACATTATGTCAGAATGTCTGTTTTGGAAAGCATTCACGTAAACGGTTATGTTGTAAGAAATGTTAATAGTTGTGAGAATATCGGATGTGCATCAGTGTATTGGATCCCAGCATTTGGTCTTAAAGTGACAGTAGCCTAATTATCCTGCTGCTGTCTGCGCCCTTAATATTAATCAAACAACAAAAGACAGTACTTCACTCACTGCTCTTTAATAGCTTTAATAAGGATTAATTGTATTTAATATATACAAATAAATGTTTGTTTAAAAGAATAATGTAGGCTATGCAAGTTGTTATAAAGAATGCATTTGTCATTCATTGAAAAGAAGACCATGTGTTCTTTAGGAGGAGTGGTTTTATTTATTTTTAAGATAAAATATATATATATATATATATATATATATATATATATATATATATATATATATATATATATATATATATATATATATATATATATATATATATATATATGTCACAGCAGTTAAATGTGTGTCTATATTGCATGTTCAAATTTTAATTTCATTCATATTAACAGGTTAATAGATGTTTTCTCCAGGAGTACATAATGAGTTTGGAAATTTTAGAGAAATTCTTAATTAATGCATTACAGTTTAACCAAACCCATTAAATTTTAGATCTGCTGTAGATTTAGTCGACTAAAACAATTCAGATTACCAAAATATGACTAAAACGAAATGGCATTTTAGTCAAAAGACTATGACTAAAACTAAATCAAAATTTGCTGTAAAAAAAAATAAAATCACACAGATTGGTAGTTTTTGCCCACTTTATTTCAGTGTTTTTGTTTTGTTTTGTTTTTCTATTCTAATTTTATGTGAAGTTGTATTTATACATAAACCCCTGGTTTCACAGACAAGGCTTAAGGTAGTCCCAGACTAAAATGCATGTTTGAGCTGATTTAACTGAAAGCAACTTGTACTGATGCATCTTAAAATGTGTCAGTGCTGTTGTTTTGTCTCAAAATGCGCACCAGTGATGTTTTTTTCTTTTGTAGTTTTATAAAAGCTACTTAAATATCCTAATCAAACTAAGGCCTAATCCTAAACCCTGTCTGTGAAACCGGGCCTAAGTGGAATAATAACATTATTTATCATATCACAGTTCAAATTGAGATTACGGTATACATGCATGCATAGTGTTAAGAGCTAAAATATGGTTACCTCTGCTTGTGTGCTTGTAGGTAAAGTTCAGGACTCTGAGCTGCTGCTACATGAGCGAGCTACACTACATGGGAAGTTAGAGGAACATGACAAGGCCTTGCACATTCTAGTGCACCAGCTCAAAGACTCTCCTGCGGCTGAGGAATACTGCTCTTGGGCCTCTGCATCTCAGGACCAGTCCTACCGTCAGAACCTTTTCCACCAACTCTTGAGCGTTTACTTGGACCCGGATTTACCGGGAGGGGCACAAACAATCGCTGCAGTTGACCTGCTTAACCGACATGCTGAAGATTTTGATGCAGTGCGTGTGTTAAAGCTCCTCCCAGAGGAGTGGTCTCTACCGTTACTCCGTCCTTTCCTGTGTGGGGCGCTGAGGGCTAGTGTTCATGCACGTTGCACTTCCCAGGTTGCAGTGGGGCTGGCCCGGGCACAAAACCTTCAGCTTCAGCATGACAGGGTGAGTTTGCGTCCTGGCTTGGGGAACCTTTCCTGATCCTGTCCCCCCTAAATTATATTTATATATAATATATAAGGATCAGACACATTTCCATGTGTGTATTCAACACGGTCTTAACGTGGTTGTTAAGAAACATTTTTAATTATTTATTATACTTGATATATGTCATTGACCCACTAACCACCGCATTCTGTGTTGCACAGCTGAAGTATCGAGGCGGCCCAATATTAGTGTCTGAAAAGAAGGGATGCCAGCTGTGCCACAATACCTTCAGTGAGCCAGACTGCGCCTGCTTGCCCGGCGGAACGCCGGTCCACATTCACTGTGTCGCCAAGAAAGCCCGGGACTTCCCAATAGAGCGCCAACATGAAAACGCCCACCACAGCAACCACACATGAAGCTGATCAGTGTTGTGGGGCAGGAGACACATGCTGGCGTTGCACCTGTACCGCATGCGTGAGAAGGCTGAGTGCATCAGAGGCCATGTGAGAGCACTTGATGCGAGCAGGACCTGAGGGAGTCGGGCATCAAATAAGTGTTTTGGCGTTTGAGATGCTATTTATTCCATACACACAACACTGACAATGAATATGAACATTTTAATGAACGTCAAACTAAAATCCAAAAAAACCTGACATTGTCTGCTGGTTGATCTTTTTAGCATTGCCTTATGATGACTGGTCCAGTGGTTGTCTTGAAATATTTTGCTTTTAAATGGGTGGTATCCATGTTAACTATTATTTGCAAACTGTTTGAGGTCAAAATATCAGTCTTGACCACCTGTTCCCTGTGAGCGGAATTATCAAAAATTGGTTCATGCAATTTTAACCGGTCAGTAGTTTTCATTAAACAAACACCAAAGTTACTTGCTCTGTTCTCAGAGAGTGACGGGTTATAGCCTTAAGTGATTGCGTCATGATTCTTTTAACATAAGGGAGAAATGCTTAAAAAGAAAAAAATATTTTGAATATGGTTCGTGGTCATCATAGCTCGTTTAAACCATGTAATAGTTCTTTTCTGAGATAAAAAGGGAAGATTTTCCAGAATTCCCATGTTCATCTTCTGGCTACAGTCCGATCTGGAGTGTAAAATTCTGCAATGAAAGTCTATGATTAACTGGCACTACCCAAGAGAAATATTCTTGTTTCTCTCTCCCTCTTTCCCAAGCTTGATGTTTTCCTTCAAAGTCAAGTTTAAGATATCAAGTGATATTTAGTCAAACAAATGGTAGCCATATGAAACAAACCGATGGACTCAGGCTATGCTGTGTTTGTGTACATGTTATAACGAAATGGTAAAGTTGCTTATTACATCCAAAATGTTTGTTTCTCATATGCATGTGGTGATGTGGATATGAGTCATCATGTCTTACTGCTAAGCTGTGATTTTAAAGATCAAAAAATATTTTAACATGATTGTGTGGTTTTTAGGGAAGCACGGTAGCAGCAACGGCTGCAGAGGGTTTCGCTTGAGAATAATCTGTAACCTTATATTTGAATAAGTATTTGAAATATTTTCTCTGTGAAAGTGGGATTTTAAAAGTGGAATAAGTGAAGGGGGGGAAAAAAGCACAATAAACACTGCCTAGTTAATAAATACTAAAAATGACCTCTGCTATAACCAGGGAACGGTATGGTTTACTAGTTGCTTTGAGAAGCTTTTACGCAAACGGTTTAACAAGTTAAACGATTACATTTATTATAGTGGTCATTGGCTGCAAGGATAATGGTAAGCTGTATCCAAACAAAATTGTCCCATAGTTACACATTATTTAAATACTGTTGTACACAATATCTTAGGTTGTGGATCCAGCACAAGTTCCACTCTTGAAATGTCGGTGTAGGGAAGTTTATGTGCGCTGTTTGGTCTTTGCTTTGATTTGCTGATGCGTTTCTCCCTGGAAAAATTCCATTCGTCATCCGTGCAACCAGATCGTTCCTCCTTCTCCTCGTCTGTCCGAAGTGAGACTATGAGCTTTTTCAGCTTGAGCAACTAAATGGAAACCCTCTACATTGCTACGTCTCTTTATATCCACTTAAAGTATTTTATACATATAAATATAAATGGATACTGGTGTGTACATACTGTATTAATAACTGTTTGTTGCTTTGTAAATCAATGCCAGTGTGGGTGGAATGTACAGAATGTAAAGACGTCCATTTTAATAAATGATTATGCCTACATGAACAGAGCACACTGTTTATGATGATGTACTTCATATAAAGAGTAATAGAAATGGTTGGCCCTGTTCCATTTGTTTATCAGTGTTTATCACTCCAACATGGTTGCAGAAGCATCATATTGACTGACTGATACTCTGAACAGATGCTGCAGCCTGAAGAATGGGGAAAATGAAAAATCTATTTTCTATATATGATTCATATTGTTTTATATATATATATATATATATATATATATATATAAGTGACCCTGGACCACAAAACCAGTCATAACCATAACTATTTGAAAATCTGGAATCTGAGGGTGCAAAAAAATCAAAATATTGAAAAAAATCACCTTTAAAGTTATCCAAATGAAGCCCTTAGCGATGCATATCCACTCACAAAATGACATTTTTGATATATTTACAGTAGGAAATTTACAAAATATCTTCATGGAACATGATCTTTATATCCTAATAACATCCTAATCTATAATTTTGACCCATACAATGTTGGTTATTGCTACAGATATATCTGTGTGACTTATGACTGGTTTTGTGGTCCAGGGTATATATATATATATATATATATATATATATATATATATATTATTAAGCACACAGTGCTTAATAAATTTATCAGACCACCTGTCATAAAGAGAAAACAAATATTTTAGGAATCTGTCAAAAACTGGTTTAAAACTAAAAATTTTATTTTAATTTATTAGGCAAATATTAAACTGAAACAACACTGTCACACATAAAAAAAAAAAAAAAAAAAAATTATTTTTATTTTGTATGGCCTCGATAACAGTTTGCATTCCTGCTGGCAGTGTTTTTATGTACTTTTCCACAGTTTCTATTGTTATTGACTTCCAAATAGCTTCTAGTTGTTCCCAAAGACTTTCTTATGATGAAACTGTTGTGCAATTTATCTTTGAATCCATTAAATCCCAATAATTATATTTTTTTTGCATTAGAAACTTGCAAAAAAGAAACGTACCAATACTGTTAGTTAAGGGCAGCTGTGGCACAAACCTTACACCGGGTGGTGGTCTAATAAATTTGCATGAATCATGTTTATATAAAATTTTGGCTAAATATGCCAAACTACTTAAGGTATTGGGAAACACCATTTAATTCAGGTGTTTCAGTCAGACTCATTGCCACAGGTGTATAAAATCAAGCACCTAACCAAAAAAAAAAAAAAAAATCAAAAACATCACATATCTAAAAACAGCAAAAGGCATAACTTCAAAGCGTCAAAGTGAATTAAGTTTAAAAGATTTTTGCTGCCCTCTTGTGGTAATTAGAAGCATTACAATCTAACCTATCTCACTGTGTCATGGCAGCTGCTTTCATTTATGAAAAAAAATAAATAAAAATAACCTGGGAATATTCACATTGGAAAAAAATTGTTTATTGAAAAATGTTTATATTAACATTTTCAACACAACATTAATATACACAATAACGCACATAAAAGGACAATTAAAGGTTTCCTTTCAGCTCATGGATGCCCAACAGCGATATATTTTATTATATTTAACTGATGAAAGGGCTGGTTTAAGTCCGTGATCAGCAGTAAAAGCCAATAATCCAGTGAAAGAAGTTGTGTCCTCTTTCAGGGTTCCAGTGCTGCATTGCCCCCTTTCCTGTCAGCGCTTTTTCCACGTGAACTTTCTCCGTGCTCCTTCCTGCCCTGGTTTCTTCCTCTCCTTGATCCTGGGATCAGCGGTCAGCAGGCCAGCTGTTTGGGTAATCAGAAAACAGATGATGACAAAGTTTTTTTTATTACTTCAAGTCTACTAACTATGGAAGCTCGTTTCCGCCACTGAATAAAAAATAAAAAAAGTTAACTGTGACTTTTTCTCTCACAATTCTGATTTTTTTTCTCAGAATTGCGTGATATACAGTCGCAACTGCAAGTTATAAAGTCAGAATTGTGAGTTATAGTCAAACTTGTGATATAAACTTGCAATTGCGAGTTATAAAGTCAGGATTGTGAGGTCTTTTTTTCCTCAGAATTGGACTTTATAACTTGCAATTCTGACTATTTCTTGCAATTGTGCTTGCAATTCTGAGAAAAGTCAGAATTGAGAGAAATGTCACAATTACCTTTTTTATTTTTTTATTCAGTGGCAGAAACAAGCTTCCATAACTAACAGCATCTGTGACATGACTACCAGAGAAAAGAGATAAGTGAAAAATAACGCGCCATCTTTACATGTTGGAAACGTGTGAAATATTGGACCGGTGCTTTAGGCAAGTGCAGTTCAATATACCTGCCAACGTCGTTAATATTAAAGTAAACTTAAATTTTAACAAGAAACACTACAGTGTGATAAACCATAGAAATGTTTTTTTTTTTTTTTTTCATTTTATTTACCAACAATAATGTTATGAGCTTCTTGTCACACACCTTGCCTCATCCTTTCCACTTCTATCTCAGACACAAAGCTGAGCAGCGCCCGTGAGATGGCCAATCGTAGAGCGCCAGCCTGAGCAGAGTGACCGCTGCCCTCCACACTGCCCTCGATGTCAAACCGGCCCACCATGCCCACAAAGTGCAGAGGAAACAACAGCTGCTCCCTGAGAGAAAGAAAAGAGTGAAATGTGGGGCGAGGCGGCATTAAGAACGTGTTTCTCTCTACTGGACTGCTCAAGCTTTCAACATCTGTATGAATGACACTCCTGCAAATCCCCCATTGAGGACTGTATCATCATATTTAGACAAGGTGATAATCCCGCCACAGTAAGAACTATTGAGAGGACGCGATGCAAGCGTGTGCAGTCGCTCGCAGGACGGCCCACAGTGCTGACACAGAGCAACAGTCCCCTTCTGCTCCAATTAGGCCTGTGTGAAGCGGACGGAGTGATAAGGGCGGGCAGCCGGCCGCACGCTGACAGCGCCGAGTCTCCGGCTCACTCATCTGTGTAATTAACTTTTCAACCACATTTAAAAAACTAAGCACACTCACCACGCACAAATGCTGGATTTGAACAGTTTTGGTGTGGGTCTCATTTATGGCATACTAACTAGAGTAAAAACAAATATTCAAGCTCTCGATGTGCTGAAAGGATCTTTCTATAAAGATGTGACGCATAACCGAGGCACACACACCTGTCTTGTAGTAACGGAAAGTAGTGGAGGTAGTTCTTGCCGTTAATTGTGACGTTCCCAGAGCCGCTGTCTCTGAGGTTGATACTGGCTTTGGCAGATTTTCTTCTGCCTGTGGGAAAGAGAGAGAGAGAGACTAAGCTAGAGTGATGTGGGAATTAAGTGAGTGTGTACAGAAGAAACAGAGAGAGAATCAACTGAGACAAGCGGAAACCTTGCAGAATAAAAATTCTTTACCTCTCAGATCGCAGGAACACGAGACTTAAAGGAATAGCTCGCCCAAAAATAAAAGCTGTTGTGAGGAACAGGTCAGAACTGGACTGAAATTCAGCAGCTCTCAAATCTCATTTAAAACGCCATGGTTATTTTTATAGTTGAAAAAAAAAAAAAAAAAAAAAAAAAAAAAAATTCATTATTTGATATAAAATAAAAAATAAGTAGTAAAATAAAACATGAAAACATTTTCTCAACATTTCTTATTCTAATTGTTTAACTAAAACTGAAAATAATAATGAATAAAACTATATGGAGACATTAAAAATTACTTTTTAAAATTAATTAAATTAACTTTTAACTAACATTAAAATGAAAATGGACAATATAAAAGCAAAAACTAATTCAAAATATTAATAAAAAAAACTAATAGCATCTCATTGATAGTGAAATAGCATATTCATACACACAAACAAATGGTGTTTGATGTCAAACCTGACACAATGAATATTAACACACCATTGAAATAAAGCTGAAATGATAATAAAAATGAAATACTATATAACAGAACAAAAAATATAAAATAAAATGTTAGATGAAATACTTTTTCAGTTAGTCGCATTTCAGTTTAAGTTGAGGTACTGAAATTACAAAAACTGAAATGAAAATAAATTAGGGGGGAAAAAAACGACAAGCATAAAATGACTAAAACTGAAAATATACAAATAAAAGCTAATTCAAAATATGAACAAATATGGTGTATTATATATATATATATATATATATATATATATATATATATATATATATACACACACACAAAATTGATAATTACAAGTTACAATGGATTATTTAAGGATTTGCAAACTAATACTGCACATGGGTTCAATTACATAATTAATATTTAAATATTAAACTTGAATATATTACTGTTGGACCCACTCATTTCACAATGTGTTCACAGCCCACCTCAATATTATAGTAATTGATTAATGTTTGTCTTGTGAATTATATTATGCAATAGTAATATATATATTTTTTCCTCTTTATGCACATAAGTGATAATCTCATAAATTCCCTTACTTGAATAGCTACCATTGCAATTTAAAGTGCACAATAAATGCAGTTATCCTAAAAACAATCACAATAAGATTCTGAATTATTATCAGGCCAACACACATTTGATTACAGAGTTAAGATCTGAGAGTTGGAAATCACATCAGCAGACTTGGAAAAAGGCTTTTATAGGGTTCGCAAAAACAAAATCTAAAAAAAATAATAATATTTTAACAGCCTGCACTGTAAAAAATGCTGGGTTGAAAATGGACAAGCCCAGAAAATGGGTTGTTTTAAATGTTAACCCAACTATTGTTTAAAAATGACTATATATCTAGCTTAAAATGAACCCAAAATATGTTGGAAATTAAAAATCAGACAATTACTAGAGGAAACAATAATCAAAAGGTGAACATTTATTAATAAGCAATTTAATAAATGTTTAATTATTATTCATTAAACATATTAATAAATGTTCATTTCCAACATACTTTGGGTTTATTTTAAGCAAGTAATACAAGTAATTTTTAAACAATAGTTGAGTTAAATAAAACATTTATGCTGGGTTTGTCATTTTCAACCCTGCATTTTTTTAGAGTGTGTGTACTTGAGATGTCAATATTATGTCGTACCATCAGCGACGCTGAAAGCGACTCCCTGTGGGTCGTACTGTATCACAGGAATCTCCTGTTTACTGGACTGAACCTCCAGATGCTTGCGAAACTTCAGCAGGAACTCCTCCTCCAGAGAGCAGTAGGGCATGGACAACAACCTCTCCAACAGCTGGATCAACCGCATGTACTATACAAAAATCACACAATTCACTTAGTTTGTCAATAGCACCCTCTTGTGCTTACATCCTGAATTACACACTTTACAGTATTCGGACAAAGTATCAATTCTTACATCTTGATCTGAAATGTTCTCTACCAGATGCTCCTCCATTTCCTCTTTTAACAGCCACCTGCTCCCAGTCAGCATACTGAAAGGAAACAAACACTTTAGCCATTAAATTCATCATTTTAAGAAAAGTTTTGTTTTTTAAAGCTTGCTTTTTAATGTAGTTGTACTGGCATTGTATGTTACAAATTAATAAATACATCTGCTAAACGCATAAAATTTAAACGTTTTTCTTGCAGGAAGTTTTGGAGTTCTCACATTTGTTTGGTATCTGATGTAAATAGACCTTTATTTCTCATCTTGTCCTGATGATTCTCTATGGCCAGAATCTTCTCATACAGATCCTAAAATGGAGGAAAAGAGAAATGGAAAGTGGTCAGTTTTAATGTTATTTCTGTAAAAGCAGAAATATGGAAGCTTGTTTCCGCCACTGAATAAGACTTTTTATCTTTCAATTCATTTTTTTTCCCTCAGAATTGAGATCTCTCACAACGGTGAGGACTTTTTTCTCAGAATTGCGAGTTTATATTTCAGTTCTGACTTTGTAACTCGCAATTGCGTTATAAAGTCAGAATTGTGAGATATAAACTCACAATAGCGAGAAATAAACTCACAATTTTGACTTTACTTCTCGCAATTGTGTTTATATCTCGCAATTTTGACTTTTCTCAGTTGCAAAAAGTCGCAATTACCCTTTTTATTTTTATATTTAGTGGCAGAAACAAGCTTCCATACAGAAATATCACAAAAAAAAAAAAAAAGGAAGAATCCTCTGAGCGTGGTCTCTGTTGACTAATAAGTCAATGAATACACCGAATGAAGGACGAGGTTTTCTTCATAGATATTCAGGAATCCCTCAAAAGAAAAGATGCAGTGAAGCAAAAGCACGGATTTGAAAATCCCCCCGACACACAAGCTCACAGATACACACACACAGTCTCCATTATGAAGGCAGATCTCATCTCTCTCTCTCCAGCTCTGGCTGAATTTAATTGTGTGTGTGTGTGTGCGTGTGTGTGTGCGGATGGAAAATTGAATTGGGGAGCACTTGGGCCGTAACCCCCCACACTTTCTCTCTTCTTTCTAACACACACACACTCGCACGTCCTCCTGACAGGAGAATCTGCCATGCGGAGAAGGATGGCATCCTCGGGCACACTTGTCTAAATTGGCATCGCGCCCGTGAGCCTGGAGTGCCCGTCAGGCGTGGTGGTGCTGGAGCGGTGCGGAGCAGGGGTCTGACGCGAGGCCCGACGCTGGCATGCAGCTCACGTCGGCACCTTCCTCACGCCTGTGCGAGAATTCATTTCCCCCTCAATTATCCCACAGCTGTTTGTTTAATTCGGTCCTGATAGAGTGCGTATAATCCACCGCTACTCGCCAAAAAAGCAAACATCGGGCAAAAACCAATTTTCAGCACAAAAAAGGAGGAGTAATAGAAAAGAAAGGGGGGAGGGAGGAAAAAAGCGGGGGAATACGCGTTACACGTTCGTGATCACAGCGCCATAACGAATCCAGAGAAATTCAAATGCCTTTAGGAGGGGAGAGAGGCTCCTCGATCTCAGCTTTTAATATGAACTTTCAATGTAGCCTTTTGGTTGGCAGGGGCTCCTTGTATTCAACAAATCATGGTTAAATTGTACCGACTCGCTCCTCCCAAAGTGCACATGGGATTTTTGTTGAAGGTTAAGCCGAAAATACAGCATAATGAACACAAGATTCAAAGTTGAAGGGCCTACAGTTAAAAGCAGGAAGTACTAACATCATGAGCTTGTGTTTTTATGACCTTGCTTGTGTTTCTAGTGAATAACTGTTGGTATAAATGTGTTAAATGGACGTCTTTGCCATCGCCAGTCAGTCCACTCTGTAGCTATTCTTGATATATTTACCCAATTAAGAATTAAATCTGACAGCAGTGTCAGAAATGGTGATTCTTTGGTTTAAATGACACAAAAATAAGATAATTTTCAGGCTAGTCCAGCTAATGTACATACAAACAGGCAAAGATGACTGTAAGGCAGGACTATAGTGTTCAAAAATAAGGACTGTAAGTGAGAGAGTGCTTCAGGCCAGTTTATGAACGCAAGAAAAACGGTCCGATATTAAACTTGTTGATCTGTTACTGATATTTTCATGCCTGGTTTTCTGTGATGCATTGAATGTTGTTGTGAATTCAACACATGAATGCAGAGATAAACACATGAAGATAACAACCTAACAGATTAGTCATTCTCACAATTTGAAGAAAAAAGCAGTTTGAGCCACCAGAAAAATCAGTAAATCATATGCCATATATTCTATAAATGAACTCTATCAATCAAATGTTTGGGGTCAGTAAGATTTTTAATGTTTTTGAACAAGTCTTTTGCTCAACAAGACTGCACTTTGACAGTATTATATGGAGAGAAATATTTTTACTAATATATTTTCAAACATTTACAGCAGCCATTACTCCAGTGTTCAGTCACACAATCCTTCAGATATCATTTTAATAAGCTGATTTTGTGTTTAAGTTATTATTATTATTATTATTTCAGTTGAAAACTGCATAATATTGTTGTGGATATATTTTTTCGGGAGTAACAAAACATAGTAGAATGACTCCCATCCAATAAATCACAAAACCGCTTTCAAATTATGTACATTTTATGAATAAATTCAAACACTAAATACTATTTTGCATACCATTAGCACCTAACATTTGATTTGCAAGAACTCAAAATAAAAATGTTCATTAACTAAATCTTTTATGTAAATTGCTATAAAAATGTATGAGTTAGCTAACTCAGTAGGCTACCTCAAGTTAGGAGCAATTAACATGCATAAGTACTACAAACTCAAAACTTGATAGTTCTGCTTACTTAAAATTGGAAATATCATGGCCCAACTTATTCAGGTGTACAGTGCAGATCAAGCGAAGCGGCAGCGTGGACCGATAATCTCTTCTGCTTTACTACTAGTTACAGCGTGAAATAAACATAAATGAACATCTGAAGGTATGTTGAAAGATACAGTACAACTTATCGAAAACCATATCATGTCACATGTAATCGCTCAATTAGTTTCAACTGCGGAAAGACATCAATAAAACAGCTTGCAAACAATGTGACGTAATGTAACATTCACCTCAGAAAAACCATTCAATGTACATAAACGTAAGTCAGCTAGAAAAATGAACTCCAGAGAGGTGCATTTTTCTAAATATATGCACTATATTGCATATTCATTGTATATTTACTTAACCTGTTCTTCAGTATTTAATGCTTCAATATATATGTCATGTTTTTATAACAGCCACCATTTAAATGTTTATAGATATTTCAAGAAACGAGTAGAAATATGATGTCATTAAAAAGTTATTTTTAACATTATGGTTAGGATTATTATATTATGTGTGACCCAGGAGCACAAAACCAGTAATAAGTCGCATGGGTATATTTGGAGCAATAGCCAACAATACATTGTATGGGTCAAAATGATCGATTTGTCTTTTATGCCAAAAATCATTAGGATATTAAGTAAAGATCATATTCCATGAACACATTTTGTAAATTTCCAACTGTAAATATTTGTGAGTGGATATGCATTGCTAAGGACTTCATTTGGACAACTTTAAAGGCGATTTTCTCAATATTTAGATTTTTTTGCACCCTCAGATTCCAGATTTTCAAATAGTTGTATCCTAACAAACCATACACCAATGGAAAGCTAATTTATTCAGCTTTGAGATGATTTCAAAACACTGACCCTTATGACTGGTTTTGTGGTCCAGGGTCACATATTATAATGTTACCTATACAAATCAGCTAATTTTAAGCTTTAAAATTATAGTAATGTACCATCTGGGGTACCCTGTATATTATAGTATTAGAGATTTTTTACTTGAAAAATTTTGGCATGTATTATACCTGATACATACCCCAATTAATCGATATAGAACTGAATCAAAATATGAACTGAATCAAATCACAAGCTTATGAATGTGAATCAAAATCTAATTAAATCATGAAATGTGTCAATACTGCAGCCCTATATTGTTTAAAGTCACTTTAGATAAAATAATAATAATAAAAAAACTTTTGAAAACTGTTTAGCAGTTACATTGTAGCTACATAAGTTCCAGCCATTATTTTAAATAGAAATGAATAAATAATTTTTAAAAATGTATTTGTAAATGTATCTAGCACTGAGTAAACTTCACACCACCCCACCTTTAAAAAAAAAAATCTATCAATCACAACCCAAATCTATAAAAAAAAAAAAAATCCAATTAATTGACCACTGCCGTACTAGAATACTTGGTTACTTAAATCGAGTGTGCAAGTGGGTTACTTCGATAGCTGTAAAAATGTCCTGATACATTAGCTACAGAATATAAGTCGCCTTGGTAAATGTCCATATTTACCATCTGTGTGAGTTTGGATGCGTTTGTGTTTTGCTTCCTTTTGCTCATGCTAGAAAAATATTGCTGTCTGCAGGAAGGAGAGTTGAACATTATTTTCTGCACACTGCAGGGTTTCTGAACACGGAGCACCTCTGTGCGATTCGACGCTGGATGAGAGAGCCAGTGCACGCCAGCAGATTTGACATACCTATTTAAATTAGCAGCAGGGGTCCCAGCCACTGCAGGGCAAAGGGGAGGATGAGGGGCTTGGGCGCACCGAGGACAATGGCGCATTAGTCAACTTGCGCGCACACACACACACACACACAAACTCCTTACTGCTACTGAGAGACGTCTTAGCCCAAGGTCGAGTCCAGAGATGAATGGTAGAGAAGGGAAAAATAAGCTAAAACAAACAAACTTTGAAAAGGAATTAGCCGTGGTGACAAAGAGCCGGTTAACGCAGGAGGCTCTCTGGGGCTCTTCCCATCACAGTAAAACCCCTGAGGCTGATGTGCACACACACCTACACACAAAGAACAGCACGTGTGCACGCATACACACTCACACGCACACCTAATATCGCAAAGCCCTGGCGTGCCTAGTGAAGTGTGTGATGCTCCCTGTTGTAAATGGGATTTAAGAAGGAGAAAGAGCTCCGTCACACTCATCTTCCTCTTCTTACAAATCCAAACCTTCCATTACCATTTTCTTAATCATTCCGATCTCTGATTTATACTGGTTTGTTTTAACAACAACCATTCTATTTCATTTTATTCAGCACACTTAAGTGTAAATTGTCAAACAAAACCTCTCTCTGGCTGTTCCCCCATCACCCCATCCAGGCCCTCTTTAGGGGATCGCCTCTCTCTGTCTGTGCCCCTCCTTACATCCCACATCTCTGTGATATGCCCCCCACATACACTCTGTGCCACTCCCTTCAGTCATAGACCAGACAAAGCAGAAACCAGTTCAAGATACAACAAAATTTAAAGGGATAGTTCACCCAAAAATGAAAATCATCCCATGATTTACTCACCCTCAAGCCATCCTAGGTGTATATGACAATCTTCTTTCAGACGAACACAATCGGAGATATATTTAAACATATCCTGGCTCTTCCAAGCTTTATGATGGTAGTGAATGGGGGTTGAGATTTTGAAGCCACAAAAAGTGCATCCATCCATCATAAAAACAATCTATACGACTAATAATAAAGGCCTTCTGAAGCAAAGCAATGCATTTTTGTAAGAAAAAATATCCATATTTGGATATCCAAATATCCATTATTAACTCTAATATCTAGCTTCCGGCAGACGGCCGTACGCATTGATTTGCGGCGGAAAAGTGACCTCTGACCCGACGCATGACGCAATAACAAACGCGGAAGCGCAGAGTATAGAGCAAAACAAAACACCAGACATGAATTAGAAGTCTAAAACGAGAATTTTTAAAGAGAAATGTCGGAGGATTTTGATTTTATGATTAGAGGAGCTTGAGTTTGATGCACAGCCCTATTTGTTTGAACTGCGAGAGGCGTCTAAGCTTACGATACTCCTACATCTACGTCATACATCGTGTCACGGGTTACTCTTGTGGCGCAAGTCGACTTGTGGAGTATGCGTACGGTCGTCTGCCTGAAGCTAGTTATTTTAGTCTATAAAGTTATAAATACGGATTTTTTTTTTAAAAACCCATCGCTTCGCTTCAGAAGGCCTTTATTAACCCCCTGGAGCCGTATGGATTACTTTTATGATGGATGGATGCACTTTTTTGGGCTTCAAAATCGCTTCAAATTCACTCCCATAATCAAGCTTGCAAGAGCCAAGATATTTTTAAATCTATCTCCGATTGTGTTTGTCTGAAAGAAGATTTGTTTTTTCGAAAGAAGTCTCTTAAGCTCACCACGGCTGCATTTATTGGATCAAAATACTGTAAAACAGTATTGTGAAAAACTATTATAATTTATATAACCGTTTTATATTTTAATATTTAAAAAATAATTTATTCCTGTGATGGAATACACAAAAAATGTGTTTTTTAACATTGACTGAACAAGGAATGTTTCTTGAGCAGCAAATCAGCATATGATGATTTCTGGAGGATCATGTGACACTGAAGACTGGAATAATTCCCTTAGTTCGGCTTGAACTAAGACGATCTGTCACGCCACATTAAAGAGCGCCAAAATAAAATATTGTTTGAATTTTATTATAAAACCCACAGAATCTGAAAGCTCAAACTTTGTTTCAAGTCAAAACGTGCCATCAGAGAAGTGCTTATTAAACATCACCTTTCCCACAACAAAAATTAATTTCCAACTGAATATTTTCATTTACCGAAATTGTGGTATTTCTGTAAATATTTATGGTTGATAAATGATCGATATTAAAATTCTACTATTCTGCCTAAATAAAAACAATTAGAAAACAAAAACACTAAAAGCTAAAAAGTAATTTGAAAGAATTTCGCCATCACGATCTTATAATATACACAATGAAAAAATACTGAAATATGCTAGAAAATTTAACAGTTTTATTAAATTTTAGTTTTAAAGCGAGAGTAAAATTATGGTGAAATTAAGAAATGTAAAAATAGGGACAATTGCGCCTGAATTTCAATTAAGTATTAAATATCAACCAAAAGCAAATTCTTTTATTGGTCAACAACAGATTTGGGACCTATATTGATTATCTCTACAGCTACAGTATTATTTAAATATCATCTAAGAACGCTTTGGCTTTGTATGTTTTATGTAACAGATTTAAGCATTTATGTAAGCATCTAACAGATATGAACTCACATGCAAGACAGAATAGTAGGACTGTTTCCCTGTGTAGAACAAAAAGTGGAAAGGCCGTCCTTCTGCATCCCACTGGACAGCTAAGAGAGAGAACAGGGCATGAGTAATTCATTACCAGATATCAGCATGCTTATATATTTGGTGTCAAAGAGCAGAGAGCTAAAACAGCTTTTCCATACCTATCTGTTTTGGGAATATTTGCTCTGGGTGCTAAAACAGAAAGAAAGGTACCATAAGGAACATATTGAGTCTTGACTGTGTGTAAGTAATTATGTAAATAAGTAGATAAGTAAGTAAATAAATAAATACAAAACAGTTGCCGCAAATCTCACCTTCATTATAGGTCTTGCTCGCTTGTCAAAGAGTCCAGAGGGGAAGAGGTATGCAATACTCCTCTAAACAAACAAACAAAAAAAGTATCAGAATGCACACTTTCTGGCAAATTTAATGTCATATACTTTTTATTTTTTAGAAATTTATTTTAACATTCTAATTCTGAATATTTTTGACATTTTATGAAATTATCTTTGAGATTAATGGGAAATGATTAGTGCTAATTTTGAAAATGCATGTAATAGTTTGACAATAAAATATTTTTATTGTGCACCCCAGGTGCGTTTTACTACATTTGGGAAACACTGATCCATTCTATCTACAGAGTGGTGCAGGGATGACGTATTTTTGTAGGCCAAAACCCAGAAACGAGCATTTTAACACTTCCGGTTTCATCGTCCAGAAGTCAAAGGGATTTTGGTTAAAAGCCTGAAATAAGGTCTGTGGTTAACACAAGCTCAAGATATTTCCATGTTTTATAAAACACGAGTAATACCCCACTCATGTTTTTTTTTTTTTTAAAGGCAGTGGCTATTTACACTAAGTGAAAATAGCAATATATTCTATTTACACTATATAAAAGTAGCAGTTCTTTGCAATAAGTGCAAATAGATGCTATTTATACTTATAAATAATGGCAGATACTAGTTGCACCTCGGTATTGTTTTACATTAACAGGACGCAGTAAGAGTGTAAATGACTATATCTATATTTACAATCAGACATTGGTGGGCGGAGTTAGTGTAAATTGCCTTTGCCAACAAGACAGGCTATTTACACTTGGTGCAAATAGACACTTTTTTCCCCGTGTCTTAAAAAAGGCGGTTGCTAACAAGTTGCTCAATGGGACTAAAGATGTTGTCAGGGACATTAAACATCACACCAATCAGGTAAACTTATCTATATACTAGTCCACTTTCACAGCCTCATGTTTACAATTGCATTCTTGTAAACTATTATAACTCAAACTTTCAGGGAAAAAGACTGAAAAAGTTGTCTGGAGCTCGGTGGTGGTGACAGTGGTGTGAAAATTATCTTGATAGACAAAACATGACTACAAAGCTTATTTTTTTACTTTTTGCTATAATTCAAAAGCTTATGGAAAACCCTACTGGGATTTTGTCGAGGGAACCAGTGCGACGCTAACTTCCGGGCTGGCCTACAAAAATACGTCATCACTGCAGCGCTCTATTCTCTTCCTCAAATACTCTCATAAAGAACCAAATGATTCCAGTGATACCATTGAACGGGGCATAAAACTTTCATTCGCATAACATGAGACATTCAGAATGGCAACCTTTGGGTCTTTGACCCGGTTTTCCAGGATAAAAAGACAGAAAAGATGAAAGAAAAAAGTAAGGTGATGGCAGATGCACTCCAAGAGAACAGATATCCATGTAAAACCACAGGGTGAGGGAAACTGAGTGAAATAAAGCCACACAAAGAGAAGAAGAGACAGAACGGTGCAGGATGCAGTGACAGATGAAGGCAGCACCTGTTCATACCTTGAAAAGCAATATGGCACAACTCCCTCAGGGAGGTTTAGCCTCGTCACAGTGTTCTAGAAACCTCTGCTGCCTACACTTCACACGAGCCCAATCTGGGAAAGCAAACTTGCAACTAGCACTCTCTCGAAACAGATTTTTTAAGACGTCTGACCACTCGTTTCATGTGCCATGGAAAACGCAGAATCAAAAAACTAAAAAAAGAGTCTGACCTTCTCAGGTGACAAGGGCATACATATTTACACCAGAACAATCCTGCCATCCCATCTCTTTTGTAGCATCATTTTTTTCCCCTGTAGTTAGTCAAGGTTTCTTGCACCAAGGCGTAATTAATTTTACATGACATTTGTGCCCTCTCGCTGACCCTTATACCGCACATTTAAAGGAATAGTTCACCCAAAAATCGACACCTGCAAAGGACCACATGGTCATGAAGCAAAGTAACTAACTCTCTTTTAACTATTAGAAAAATTCATGTTTTCACTTGCTCATACACATGTCCCGAAAAAAAACATCAGGTCATTCGGTACAACCGCTATAAAACATGGAAAACGTTGTAATATTTTAAAAACTTGTACTAAATATGAAATGTTTGATTGTCCTTTTGCTACCTAGCTATCAAGCGAACTAGCTAGCTAGCTAGATATCAGCCTGTTAGCATTGTTTGAAAATATCGTCATTCGGTATAACCAAAAGTGTCATTCGGTAAAAACGAAATTTTGGTGACAAATTTTCTCCATCTTGTAAAAAAAAGTAAAAAAATTAAAAAAATTTAAAAAATGACAAAAGCAGTGTCAATTGATTATAAAAATCACAATCTCACAGTTAACAAAACTTGAATCATATCTCCATTCTGTTTTTTTTTTTGTTTTTTTTTACACTTTTAAAAACCTTCGTCAATGACCCAAATACATAAATGGAGTAATGGCTGCTGAAAATTCAGCTTTGCCATCACAGGAAGAAATTATATATTAAAATACATAAAAATAGAAAACACTGATTTTAAATGGTAATAATTATAATTACTGTAATATTACTGTATTTGTAGTCAAATAAATGCAGCCTTGGTGAGCATTAGAGACTTTACAATATAATAAATTCAAATTAAACATCTTAGAGGTCCCCAAACTTTTGAAAAGAAAGTGTACATAAATACAATTCATACATGCAACTTGAATACACTTTTTAATTTCTGAGCTAAAATGTATTTTAGTTCAACAAAAGGTTTCAAAATATTAACAAGTAGTTTATTTTTATTATTTTTAAAATGGTATGAGAGTTAAAACCATATGAAACCAACATGAAGACATTTCATATTATTCATACAATGGAAATAAATGGTGTGTCACTGCCAAGCTGATACATAACATAAACGCAGATCATATAACCTATTTTCCAATAATTCTGAAGCCTCCATGACACTCTCCGTTAAAACTTTGACTCATGTTGTTATTGTCAAAAAATCAGCAAATTTCTTCCCAGTTTCTGTAGCATGAACGTTAGAGCCCACCTGACGGGTGCAAACACAATGTGTGCACGAGTAGACGAAAGACAGCGGGAGAAAGCAGGTGAGGCTTGCAGTCTTTATTAATTACTTCCTCCTGGCAGCGCTTGCTGTGCAGCTGTTTCACACCTTCAGCGCATTCACAGGAACGTCATGTCGGCTGAAGCGCTTGGCAGACACACCAGTGCCAGCTCAGGCACAGACGCCCCATCCTGTACTTGCTCTGTGCCCCGCAGTCGCAGCCATTTCCACCCCTTACCCACCTATCAGCTGGCAGAGGGACGGTACGTGTCAGCTTCTTTTAGCCACACTTACTCTGAGGACTCAATTCATTAATGGTGACAGAGATTGGGGAATAATGCTAAGAATCGAGAAATTGGACCAAATTGGTGGGATAAATCAATTACGGTCATTTCTTTCTGGCACAGAATAAGATATTGGACATAAATACTGTTTGTAAATGTATGCCAATTTCTAAGCGGGTCCAAGAAGTTGTATGTGACACCTGCAGAAAGTTGCCTTTGCTTTCAGCTTTAAGAGTAACAAGATAAAAAATAAAAAAAACGATCTTAAGGAATACTCTTATTTAGAAATTGCTCATGCTCTAAGTTACATGTCAGAACTGAAAAGCTTGGGAGAACTTTACTTATTAATTAGACAGATGTGTAAACATTAGAAGAGTGGAGACAATAAAACAAATCGCAAATGAAGGACTTGGATATTTGGGCCAAATTTTTTTAAAATGAAATGAGAACTCCACTCAGAACAGCAGACAGAGCAGCACTGCCACCAAAAAAGGGATGCACGATAAATCGCAATGATCATGAAATCACACTTAAAGGGTTAGTTCACCCAAAAATTTCATTTCTGTCATTAATTACTCATCCACATGTCGTTCCACACCAGTAAGACCTTCGTTCATCTTCAGAACACAAATTAAGATATTTTTGATAAAATCCGAGAGGTATATGACTCGTCCATAGACAGCAATATAATCCACACTTTCAAGGTCCAGAAAGGTACTAAAGACATTGTTAAAACAGTCATGTGACTGCAGTGGTTCATCCTTAATGTTATGATGCGACGAGAATACTTTTTGCGCTCAAAAACAAAACAAAAAACGGCTTAAAAATTAATGACAGAATTTTCATTTTTGGGTGAACTAACCCTTTAAGACATTATTGGTCATTCAGTGTTTCTGGGGGAAAAAAAAAAACTAACAATACTACTAATAACAACATAAATAATATAAACACACTAAGGATTGATGAGCTGCTGGGTTTATGAATATTAATCATGTTGTCTACGTTTGCTCGAACTGATTTGCTGAAATGAAAACAGGGATGATAATAGATGAGTGGCAGCCAATGAGACTGTCATTTGCGCATTAGTTCCGCCCATTAACGGAGGCTGCTTTTGTTTTCAAGACTGAGAATAATTCCAAAGTACTCTGTTATTTTGACAGGAAAATACAAAAAAAAAAATATATATATATATATATATATATATATATATATATATATAATATATTATTATTTTTATTGTTTTTTGATGTAGAGTGTCAATTCTGCATGGCATGTAAGACTCTCTTGCTCTCTCTCTGCGCACCTGAGAGAAACGCGAAGCGACAGCGAGTGTGCACCTTCACATTAGAGTTTACGGTGCTTTGCATTCATTGAGATGAATTGAAATAGCGTGCTTTGCAGATCGCTTGACGGAGTGTGAAAATATATCTGTGCTAAACTTAAACTTAGCCTCCAACTCACACACTGGCGAGTGAAATAGTAACAAATTATTAGCCAATGGCTCAAGTTAGGCATCATTTAGTCACCCAGAGTGAAAATTTAGTTTTGCTCGCATTGTAGAGGGTTGAAAGCAATGAGAAAAAGCACTGCACAGTGTCAGAACTCATTGTAAACAGTTTACGCTACTTACTGTAAATCCTTAAATTATTACTGCTTATGTTACTTAAATATATAAGCCCAATCAGAGCGGTCAGTGTGGTTGCATAAGAACTGAGGTAAAGATCTGTCTGCCTGGTGAAAATGATTCTAATGGTGGCTTTATCTGTCAGAAAATTGACTGAAATGAATGTAAACTTAACTTCTAATTTCAAAACGAATTGTGTCAACTACACTAAACATACAGTACAAACAAAAAAACAGAATAAGACTGAACATAGATAAAGAATAGAAGATTGCAGTGACGTAACTCACATCAATATCCTCCTGTGTAAATGTCTCTGGGTCCTCCCCCATCATGTTGGCCAAGTGACGTTTACCGACTTCAAACTCATTCACCTGTTTATTGATGAACTCCTGTGTGAATTTGTCTGGGCCTGCCGCTGCCAGGTTCTTCTTCCACAAAGAGGACGACACACAAATCTGCCTGACCGGCAGCTGGAATTGGGAAAAAAAACAAAAATAAACATAAGAACAAATTTCAGTCAAATGCTGTTGTTAAAGTCGGCATGAAACGGAAGTTGTGATAGTCTTTTCTTTCCTATTGTGACATATATCCAAGACCATTGGCTGAATGGCTGATGAATATGGCACACAAAATTGTGAACACTTCAGAAGTTTTGAAATCATCATCTGATTGGTTGAATTCTACAGATTTTCCCGGAGATGTGTTTGTCACATTCTTTAACGGTCAGCCTGGAAACAAACACTCTGTGATGCCAAACCCCCTCATGGAAGAAGAAAGCCATTGTGTTTACAACTGTGACAATGAGCACTTACCAGAATCAACTAAATGCTGGAGTTTCAAAAGTATGTGACATACTCTTTAAATAAATATGTCCAAGATTTTTTACATGCCGGTCTGTTATTGTAGGGACATCGTTTTACATTTTCACTCCCCTAAATATGACGCGGAACAAAACGAACTGTAATTGGTTGCTTTACATGTCAGTCAGACGGCCTCTGGGCAGTCCTTGGCTAATGAAAGCCGCTATGGAGTCCAGAGCTTCTGAAAATCTGGTTATACGAGACTAATCCCAGTGAAACAGCTCCTTGAGAGGGAAAAAAGAAAAATACAGAAAGGGACTTTTGTCCTTTGGGAACTGACTGGACTGTTGGATCATTGTGGTTTGCTATTGCTGCGATCTCATGTGAGCGACAGTTTGTCCCGCCCTCATGCTAAAAAACAGGAGATGTAGTAGCAAGAGGGATTTATTTTGGTTTAAGATTATGAGGGTGCATTCATTAAAAAAATGCTGATGTTCATGCATAAATAGTAAATAATAAACACAACAGTATTCCATAAAAACAAAAACCACAATTTTCCATTTTGATTCCATGGTGATTTTAAGAACAACTGATCACATTCATATGAAATGATGAAACATCAATATTAATATTATTGTAGAGGAAATATTCTAAAATACTTGCATCTGTATTATCTTTTAACTGGGGCAGTGGACATAATGTAATGCTATTATGTTGTATTAAAACACAAATAAATAAATCTTTGAAATAGTTCAGGCATAACTCAACACGTATGCACTGCAGCGGAGGAACAGTTCATCCTGCCAGTCTGCTCGTTTTATACAGACTGAATAAACACTCGACTATTACTGTTTAGCCACAAGGACACACTGCTCTCTACAGCATCACTACCAAATACGACTAACTAGTCGCAAAAACAGCTCTGTGTCGGAAAAAAATTAAGAATGCTTTTCACCTGCAGAACCGTCTTTGATCGGGACACACACAAACTCTTCCCGCAGCTCCCATACTTCCATAAAATCGATCTCATGCCTCTGCAACCGGAGGCCGCCATGTTTGCTCGCCGACTAGCGCTCAGACAGGAAGTGATGACTACATCACATCCTGGAAGCAAGCAAAGTCGTTCATCACCCACAAAAATATCAAATATATTGAGTATAACATATTTATCCACGGTAACTAAATACATTCTCAGATACTCTTATATATATATATATATATATATATATATATATATATATATATATATATATATATATATTAAATAAAATACCACCTTTGTAATCTAAAATTAGATCTATAAAAGATAAACTTACTTGAGAAAAAAAAAAACTGTTAGGGTGTTTATGTACGTGTTTATGTATGTATTTAGGGTGCAGTACAAATATTGATAATGAAGTGCATTTAGATGCATTTTGGTCAATGACATGACGGGTCATTTTTTTTGTCCAAAGGCCTTAATAATAATAAAAACAAATATATGACATCCAAAGTATGTAAGGTATTGCAACTTGATCTCTTTTATTGAATCCAAAAGGTTTTAATTATATTTTGCTACATATAAAGGTATTTTAAAGATTTTGAAGTGTCAAAAGGTAATTTGGTTTAACCGTCCAAAGGCCAATACAGCCATTTCGTTTGTGATTAAAATATCTTAAAATGTAATAAATGTATATATTTTTTATTCTGGCATGATTACATCATATATCAACATAGTGCAAAATAATATTAAAATTATGCGTAGAAGTCGTTGCTTTGTTGTGAGAAAGAATGTCTGGAAAAATGAATTTCATTTATGTCATTTGGAGTAACCAATATAAAGGGACCATTTTGGATCAAGTCATGCGGTCAATATCATGTGACAGGATGTGAGATCATTCAGACACCTGCAAAGGACCACATGGGCTGCGTTCCACTCCACTTTTAGACATGCACTCGTGAACTTCCCTAAGCACTTCCCCTTAGGGGAATCCCTGCCGCCATTTTGAAGTGCGTTCCACTTCGTGAAGTGGACGAGGGAAGTTTATATGGACAGACCCTCACTCCCTCGATTTTGACAGAGGAAGCGAGTCTACTTCAAATGTACACTTCAGGCAGCTCCATATACCACAATGCAACATGATTGTGACGTCACTGCATATTGCGTTTAATTTACCCAACCACAAACAACTATGATATTTTTTTATTTTTTTATTTTTAAATATCTAAAACAACCCAAACACACCTATACATACAGAATGCTGCATTAAACAGTTTCATAAGGGGAAAAAAATGTAAATAATAATGTAAATAATAAATCAACTAGCAATAGCAGATTCCGCTAGTAGTGGGCACTCATGCAACGTAAGCAATGGCGTCCAACGAGACAGTCAACGAGACTGAGGGAAGGTAGTAAGAGAAGGGCATAAAAAAACGAACTGAAATGCAGCCATGATCGTGAAGCAAACTAACTAACTCTCTTTTAACTATTTGAAAAATTCATGTTTTCACTTGCTCATACGCATGTCCCGAAACATCAGGTCATTCGGTACAACCGCTATAAAACCTGGAAAATGTTGTAATATTTTAAAAACTTGTACTAAATGTAAAACATTTGATTGTCCTTGCTAGCTATACTAGCAAGCTAACTAGCTAGCTAGCTAGATATCAGCCTGTTAGCATTGTTTAAAAATATTGTCATTCAGTATAACCAAAAGTGTCATTCGGTAAAACCGAAATTTTGGTTAAACCAAATGACTTTTTTGGTGACAAATTTTGTCCATCTTGTAATAAATTACAAAAGCAGTGTTAACTGATTATAAAAACCATATAATCTTACTGTTAACACTTAGTAAAACTTCAAAATTAATTATATCTCAATTATATTTTTTGACACTTTTAAAAACCTTATTCGTCAATGACCCATTTATATGTATTTGGCATACACTTATACAAAATGACTTAGTTATTAACTTTGTTTTTAGTGCATGCACTCCCTTTGAATCAGACCCACGACCTTGCTGTTTCTAGCAGTTTTAATTATAATCTCTCTTTTTAAATAATCTCAATTTTATTTAATGTGGTAAACACATTTACTTAATTTGGCATTGCTAAAACTAATGCACTAAGGAAATGTTCAGCACATATAATTGAGATTAAACACATTAACTCCAAAAAAAAAAAAAAAAAAAAAGAGAAATTAATTAATTAAATATACAGGCCCCCAATCTGCTTGCTGTTAGAAAATGTGATCTGTCCATGAAAAATCTGGCAAGTAAACAAGATGTTTGAACTCTTTTGATGCCTGTCCTTTAAAAAATGCCATGTAAAATATCCTCATAACTATTCTTGGCCTCATTATTCAACAATATGCACCAAACCAGAGACTATATAACAGTGACAGTCTATATATGTGAATGGAAAAAATAATAATGCTCAGAATGCTAGAATTTGTAATATGACCTAAAATGTCAGCCTTTAACAAATCCTCTCCCATGGCATCATGAGATAGTAAGAATTTATCTCATTTGACATACTACTTTTCACATACTACATTGTCTGAAAGTAGGCATGTTCGGGGTGAGAGTGCCTTTAATGAAAAAAGAAAAGAAAAAGCTAAAAAAAATTCCATCTCCTTCACAATATTCAATGTATGAATATATCAGATGGAGGGGGCAGAGCCACAGGCCAGCATTTATTCCAGGGGTTATATGTATGCGTGCACTGTTCCTAATGGACGCCAGTTCTTCACTCATGATAGAGCTGGAGTGAGTGTTTTCGAACATTAATCAAAGTGAAGGGGCACACGCTTCTGGTTTGTGCCAGTCAATGCTCTGGTGAGCTAATGTGGCGCAATGATGAACAACGTTTGTGCTCAGGTTTAGCCACAAGCGTTCACAAAGAAAAATAGACTCGACCCCTGGTCTCCAATTCACCATGGGGGTTAGTGAGCATCACATTAATCACATGCTAGCTCTGGCCTAACTCAGGGCTAACACTCCTGCTGGAGGTGTTTCTGTGAGCCACCCTCGCAAATATGAAAAATGTCAAATGTCACAAAGGTCTACAGCTTAAGACTGAAGAATTCTATTAAATTTAATTATTGTTTTTAAGATATAAACACTTTTAACGTTCTCTGTTTAGACTAATTTTCAAATCAGAATCAGAATCTGAATCAGAAAGAGCTTTATTGCCAGGTTAGGCAATCATTTACATGAAGTGTCAACATGTTAATTTCATTAAATTAAAGAAATATTCCATATTCAGCAGCTACAGCTCAGTTCAATAGACAGAACTTGACACACTGTTGTGTTGTGAGGCACTTACAATGGCAGTGAATGGGGCCAATCCATAAACATTAAAATACTTTCAAAAAATGTTTCAATTACAAAATGTAAACAATTATGACAAGTGTGGAAAAACAGTTTATAACATTTTCTGTGTAAAGTTACATCCACTTACAGCTTCATTTCCATGACAAAATAACACCTAAAACCCTAAAATGACAAAAACAACTTTACAGCTCAAATAATACCCACATTCTAAAAAATGTGGGGTTAAAAACAACCCAAGTTGGGTTGAAAATGGACAAACCCAGCAATCGGTTTGTTTTAATCCAGAAAATGGGTTGTTTTAACCCAGCTATTGGGTTAAATGTTTGCCCAACCCGCTGGATAGTTTTATTTAACTCAACTATTGTTTAAAAATGACTGTATTGCTTGCTTAAAATGAACCCAAAGTATGTTGGAAATTAATATGTTTAATAAATGAACGTTTATTAATAAGTTTAATGAATAATAATTAAACAATAAACATTTATTTAAATTGCTTATTAATAAATGTTAATCTTTTGATTATTATTGTTTCCTCTAGTAATTATGTGTCTGATTTTTAATTTCCAACCTTTTTGGGTTCATTTTAAGCCAGACATATAGTCATTTTAAAACAATAGTTTAGTTAAATAAAACTGCCTAGCAGGTTGGGCAAACATTTAACCCAACCGCTGGGTTAAAACAACCCAATCACTGGGTTTGTCCATTTTCAACCCAACTTGGATTGTTTTTAACCCAGCATGTTTTTAGAGTGCAATTTTTAATGGAAGAATTAATGTAAGCGCATTTAAAAAAAAATGATATATCAAAAATTGTCCCGATTTAATTCCAAGTGGAAGCGTCTCTCTGTAACCTCAATCAAATATTTATTTATTGTGGTAATTAAAATTATGCCAGAAGTGATGTCCATTGAGCTTAGCTTGTATTGAACCTGCAATATGACATAATTATTATTGCAAGACCAACAAAGTGTGACTGCTTTATCGCCCTTAACTGTACAGCATGACTTCTCGTGAAGATGGTTTTGTTGTCTTTTCAAAAGTTTAATAAATGTCCTCCGCCTTTCCTGGTATTTTGGAAAGTGGCTGTAGTCCAGAAAGAAAGTTCTTTGAAAGTTAAAAGAGCTGTGTGGTTTTAGAGAACAAGAAAGCAATAGCAAATTCCACAGACTGAAACGTGGAAAAGTGCCTTTTTGAAAAATACAGTTTTACACTGCAGGAAAAAAATGGGAGAGATGAGAGAGAGAGAGAGAGAGAGAGAGAGATGGGCCTGGATTCTTTAAGCTTTAGTGGTAAGATGCAGGCTTATTCCAGTCATAATTTCCATCATGCTTTTCCTAATATCCTTACTGGCTGGTGATGGGATAAGCACATCTCACAGCGTGTGTCGTTTTCACCTTAAAGCTTTCACACTGCTTACAGCGTCCATTGTGGCTGACACAATCAGCCATAGGGGCAGTCTGCTTAAGACTGCTTTTCCTCTGGTATTTTGCACGCTATATCTCTCATTCCATTCACAAGGGATTTATGTGAAAACATCTTAGTGGTTACAAACAGCACATGCTTTCTGTTAAGACTTGGTCTAATGATTTTGTTTACTCGGGGCCAGTGCCAAAGTAAATGGCAACTGTCCAGAGATTTTTGAAATAGGCTTTATTTCAAAAAAAGGAAATATTGTGACAAACACTACAAATGTGTTCTTCTAGTGAGTTTGCATAATGTGATGCAAAGTGGCTATTTCAATAGCAATGAATATATGGTATTATTTATGGTATTAGCTTGTCAAATTTGCCCTATTTGGGTGTGAGCAAAAATGTGGTTTTTCTGTGTGTCCCTTTAAATGCAAATGAGCTGCTGCTCCCGGCCCCCTTTCCAGAAGAGGGCGGAGCTTTAACAGCTTGCGCTTCGGTTGCTCAACAACAACAAAGCAGGAGAATCTCACGCAGCTAAAATGAGGATTGTCAGTAACGGTGTTCAGCCTTACATTGTTCAAACCGGAGTCAGACACTGATGGAGAGACTCAGGAAGAAGTTACAACTTTTAGAATGAAACTGGGCGTTTCTGAATGGTTAGTGGATAAATTTATGAGTTGATTCAACTCATCGACTAGCATGTGCCGTCATGTTAATCTCTTGTGCAAATCCAGCGTTGAATTGACTCTCGTTTGTGAAGCAGTCCGGCGTAAAATGACGGCATGGCAACAACACTCTACTACAACATCTCTTCCTCTTCTCTAAAGCAGCCCAACATGGCCTCACCCCCTTTGTTGTGTGTTCTCGGGGGCGGGGTTTATGTAAATTTTGGAGTTTTTTATGTCACCAACCCTTGTTGTAGTCCCTACCAGCCATTTAAAAAGCAATTTCTGTAAAAGAAAATATCTCCCTTTGCATTGAACTTTGAGCGATGTAACTTTGCAGATGCTGTTTGTGCTCTAACAGCAACATTACACACTAACTAAAGTTAAAAAAGTCAAATCTTAATCAAGGACCCCTTTGACCATCTAGCATAAAAGTTACTTTTCTTCACTCATACTCATAGCACGTTTGCTTATAACAGAGCTTAAGCCAAAATTTAGGAAGGCGCAACACAGGCTGACATTACAATAATGAATCAAAAATGAATAGTTTGCCGATGCAGGGAGCACCATTGATCGATACTAAGGCACAACAGCTGGAGGGGAGTGAGAGTGGTGAAAGAGTGAAAGAAAAACAACAGATTTCTCTTTTCCCCCTTGAATACACACTTGCGTTCGGGTGCAAATGTGTGAGTATCTGTGTGTGTGTCTTTGTCATGGGTGCCAGTGCTCCTTTCATGCCCTGGGGCCATGGAACCCGCCCCATGCCCCTACCCTTCATGAACTAGCACCTGCACTGATTGGCTGCTTATCTATAGGGAGAAAGACGAGGTAGAGAGGCAGTGATTGGAAAAGGCAGCCGGAGGATACGAGTGGGGCCCAAATGGTGTCCTCTCCTCGGAGACACAGACAGAATCCAGGAGAGCCGTAATCCACACAGAACACGCGCGGCCCAGGGACGCGGACGGAGCGGTACGATGCACACATGTAGCGCACACACAATCAACTAAGCCTAAATAATAAGTATGCAGAAGTGAAAGCAAGGCACAAAAGCGTAACCCTGGCAGAGCCTGCTCTTAGGAAATCACTGCTTTATTTACATTGTTTTTCCAGAACAGGCTTATTTAGGAAATGGACTTTTAATGAAACGGTCCTTCAAGCGAGGTCTTGCTAATGCCGAATTCTCCAGTATTGTTACAACGTAATGCTCCTGAGGCATCCGTGGAGAATGCTTGTCTAGATTTCATATCTGCCCTCCGACAGCCACGGAAATCATCCGACTGATTATCAAAGAGCCGTGCGTTGAGTGGCCTTTAATTGATAGCAAAAGCTCTGTAATAAATAGAGACGTTTTGCTGAGGAGCGGAGAGAAGCTGAACTGCCAGTGATTACCTGCTGGAATCAGGCCTCATCAATATCAGCCTAATTACAAAGCACTTCTGGCAGTGCGTGAAACAAATCGACCACCGCGGCAGATTGGGCCGTGGCCACGGACGTCCACAGATATTAGGGCTTTTAGCGATGGGCCTGTGGGGGGCTACCTGAGTATTGCTCCCCACACACTGCTGATAAGAAAGAATAGGGCGATTTAGATCAGTGAAGTGCTTTGCCTCTGCCAGCTCTGCTAATGCCTCCTTTGCAGGCTTATGTGGTCATGGGGCTACAGCCAGAACTTTTTTTCTCTGTGTATTTCTATCTCATCCATCTCATGTCGTACACCTCTGTTCATCGATACAATATTAGTTACAAGCAGTGTGCGAATTTTCACCCCCCTAATGAAGGCTTGATCCCCCCTGAAGGACATCAAAATAAGATGTTGGGGGGTCAAGGAAAATAAGTAATATGAAGTGTTACCTATAAATATGAAGATTGTAGCATTTACAGTAGATTTGTTCATGTTACATCATATTTATAGTCATTTTCTTTTACGCATAGTTTGCAGTGTTGAGCATTATAACCAATCACACACGTTTCTGTTGAGCTTTGGAATGCAATGTCCAATCAGAGACGCTTTGATTCGTTACCGTGTTACCGTGCAAATTTTGGTGTCATGAGGGTTGCAATTATTAAATTATTAATCAATTCTGTCATTAATTACTCACCCTCATGTCGTTCCACACCCGTAAGACCTTTCATCATCTTCGGAGCACAAATTAAGATATTTTTGATGAAATCCGATGGCTCAGTGAGGCCTCTATTGATAGGAAGATAATTTACACTTTCATATGCCCAGAAAGCTACTAAAGATATATTTAAAACAGTTCATGTGACTACAGTGGCTCAACCTTAATGTTATGAAGCAACGAGAATACTTTTTGTAAACAAAAATAACGACTTTATTCAACAATATCTAGTGATGGGCGATTTCAAAACACTGCTTCATGAAGCTTCGAAGCTTTACGAATCTTTTGTTTCGAATCAGTGGTTCAGAGCGTGTGTCAAACGGCCAAAGTCACGTGATTTCAGTAAACGAGTCTTCGTTACGTCATAAGTGTTTCGAAATTTCAATGGTTCACCACTGGGGGGCGCAACTTTGGCAGTTTGATACACGCAGATTCAAGTAGGTATTTAATAAGGTAATTATAAAAACTGGCCCCTACAAAGATAAAAAATGTGTGTATATGTAAAGGCATATATGTGCGCACCATGCACCCATAAAAATCATTGACCCCGCTGTAGGCCATTTTATAATTCGCACCCTGGTTACAAGAGCAGTAATGATAGATCAGAACACAGATCTGTCATCTTTGCGTTATGCGTGTAGGCAGTATCCCGTGTGAGCCTCTCTCACTCTCAGATGGAACCACTTTGTAGGCCCATTCGGCCCCCCCAAACACACACACGCTGTATTGGGTTTCCAGCCTGAGACAAGTTGAAGGGTTCCTTCCCTGCTTCCCATGGATAAAAAGACCAGTGTCTTTTCCCCCCTCCCTCAACTTGTGTCTGTCTTTTTTTCCCCAGGTAAGCGTCTGAGGTAGGGTCCCGGTGGCAAGCGCAGGAAGGAAGCCATTACTACACACTGCGGAGAAAGGGGCCGTGGGATGCAGCTGCCCGTCACATGGGAGGAAGAGGTTCAAGACCCCAGACAGGACGGGAGTAATACGACCCTCTGGAGTAGCTGAGACTGACCTTAGAAAAACTTCCTACCGCTTCATCTCATGAACATTTCCTGCTAATGGACTTGCCCTGCAAGGGGCACCCCCTCGTTCTGCTACCTTTAAAGGGTTAGTTCACCCAAAAAATGAAAATTACCACATGATTTACTCACCCTCAAGCCATACGCGGTGTATATCTTCTTTCAGACGAACACAATTGGAGATATATTTAAAAATATCCTGTCTCTTCCAAACTTTATAATGGCAATGAATGGGGGGGGGTTTGAAGCAAAAAAAAAAAAGTGCATCCATCCATCATAAAAGTACGGTTCCATTGGGTTAATAAAGGCCTTCTGAAGCGAAGCGATGGGTTTTTGTAAATATTTAAAACTTTATTAAATATAATAACTAGCTTCCAGCAGACGGCCGTACGCATCGATTTGCGGCGGAAGAGTGACCTCTGACCCGACTCATGACGCAATGACGAACGCAAAGGCGCAGAGGACAGAGCAAAACAAAACACCGCCCGTGAATTAGAAGTCTAAAATGAGAATTTTTACAGAGAAATGTCAGAGGATTTCGATATAAGAGAAGAGGAGCTTGAGTTAGTTGCACAGCCCTATTTGTTTTGCTTCTCAGTTTCTAAGCTTAGTTATTTTAGATATAAAGTTTTAAATAGCCATCGCTTCACTTCAGAAGGCCTTTATTAACTCCCCGGAGCCGTGTGAAGTATTTTTATGATGGATGGATGCACTTTATTTTGCTTCAAAATCGCGGCCCCCATTTTATGCCTTTATAAAGCTTAGAAGAGCCAGGATATATGTTCATCTGAAAGAAGATAGTCATATACACCTTGGATGGCTTGAGGGTGAGTAAATCATGGGGTAATTTTCATTTTTGGGTGAACTATCCCTTTAAATACATTCCCAGCATAATATCCCTCATATTAATTTTGGGGATTTGTTCATAATGTTTGCACTCCATGTTTTAATCTCAAGTGCACAGCAGCTTTGGTGCACACAATTACAAACACTTTAAACAACAAAGTTGATTTCAGTGATGATATCGGTGAAAAGTCTCGGAAAGAAATAACGTTACCAATCAGACATAAAGAGTTGCTCTAAATGAGACAGGGATAATAAGGACCGGGAGTCTTGAGACATCTCCCTCCGCTGATGAGAGGACACCGGCTCTCCGGCTACCGCTGAGCTCGCCAACATCTGCGCAGGCAATTTAAACCCACTGTAGACTGCAAAGGTTAAACCACTAAAATCTAATATTTGCCTGGAGGGGGTCACGGCACTGCAATTACTAGGTACAATCGGCAGAGCTAATCAGCTCGCCAGGCTTGCAGGGGGCCGGGGTGGGCGAACGGGCCCATGATCAGAGTCTCTGTCCTCTCGCTGTTCTGTTTACTTATTAAACTCCATCTTGTGTTCAAGGAGCCGCGAGGCTGCCCTCAGCCCTCTGCACAGGGGGCAAATTTAGCTCCCAACACTCTCAGATATCGCCACACTTCACAAGAATGCACGTTAATCAGTAGTTTTGTTCTTTGGTCTGTGAGAGAAAAGGGATAAATCTGGCAGTTATTAACATATATAATACTCTCCACATAAGACAATCTGCTGATGATGTAAACCTGACCTGAAAACGAGTTCCGAGATGTTTTTGTTTGAGCATTGCGAACTAGTCGCTGTATATGTTCTTTGATACAGTGATATCCTCTTTTGCAAAACCAAATATAGGATTAGAGCATAATGCATTATGATTGTCTAGTCTACACCCCTTTTGAATGAGGCTTGGGGAACAATTACGGGTAATTAAATATGTGCCAGTAGAGAAAAAAAAAAAAGATAATTATGTCCTTTGTGTATTACACCAATTAATTACTATTATTTCTGGGAGTAAAGCCTTTAATGACTTGAGAATTTGCGCATACAATGCGTGCGAGTGCGCTACAGATGTCTAACCAAGTTTCTTGTGTTCGTCTTCATGTGTTTCTGGCAGGTCACCTTTGATGTTTAAGGTTAATCGCTCTCGTATCAAACCCTCGGTGAGTGAGTTTGCGCTGTCCGACTGCCCAATGTTGAGTGGATTAGTTGAACCTCTGCCGTCTCGGGGTGGTGAATGAGTGACCAGGTGTTAACTCTCCCACACCTGGAGCTGTCCTAATGAGGGCTGCTGTAGAGCACCTTTGAGCCTTTTATCCTCATCTCCCCTTCTCAAAAGAGTAACAGAAGCCATTTAGGCTATTTCACAACAAGACAGTTCAAAGCAGTCAATTATAGTGTAGAAAAGCCACTGAACCTGCTGCACATGCATGCAACCAAACTTTTACTTGTTCTCTCACACTTACTTTTCTTATCTGGAAAAGATTTTCCAGTGCTGCATACTGATCTCTGGTTTAAGCATGAGAGCTGTGGCATCCGTTTACAGTGATCTATTTATTGGCTTCAGGCACTAATACCTAACCTAGGATATGTGGGTCCAATTATTAGTAATCTATTAAACCCTGAAACCTATAAATGGTTACACTGCAACCCTCTGAGCTAAAGACGGCTCAGATGCTCTATGCTCTAAATCCCTACCTGGTTAATGAGACATTGAACCCAACAGCCCCTCTTCCAAGTTCTCTGCCCCCCTCCCAGGGCCTCTGAGGATACTGTAATTCCATCTTCCTTCTTGTCCATGAGCTGCTCAATCAATGGATGTGTATAGGAAAGCACATGTCTATCCAAACCAAGGGATGCCAGGGATGTTTTGGGACAGTCATGCGGTCTGCTGCCCCACCTGGTCTAAGCACTATTGACAAATCCATCAAGGAGGTGATGCATAAGCTCCATACAAGCCAGCTCCAAGCAGCCAAAGCTCTGACATGCTGTCACCTTGGTAACTGCTGCCGAAGTGAATGGCCTGCTGGGATAGCTGACCTCGGTTGGCGGACCGCCATGACGCAAAAGCAAGCGTGTGGCTGGAGATGTCACCAGACCCCTGAGGACCATCGATCCCCCCAACATCACCACCATCCATCCTTATCCAGGCTAAATGTATTCCTCTCAAACAAGAGTGTGGCAACTTAACATTTGTGATCGGATGGCATGTGGAAGCCACGGATTTGAGTGATTAATGGAATTCCAATTATCCACTGTTTGGGAGGGGGCTGCAAAGCACAGAGACCCTCAAAACAAGAGACAAATACAAAGTTACACTCTGTAATTGAGATGCACTGAAAATGGCAATATACCATAATCACTTCCACTCAGTGTTAATGGCTTCAAACAATTCATGAGTTGTTCAAAAAAGTCTCCTAGTTTAAGTTTAATGTGAGACTAAATATTCACTACGGGGTTCAAAACATGAGCCTGATAGACTTGTTCTCAAGCCACTTCTTGGTTGTCTTTGCAGCGTGGGCAGGAGATTGTCTTGTTGAAAAAATAACATCTGATCATTCCTCTTTAGATAACGACTTTTCAATGGTGAGAATCAAGCCATTCTGCAATATTCTCCTGTACTCCAAAGCATTAATTCACTTTTCACAGCAGCTAAAAAACGCCTCCCAGCACAATGACACCTCTTCCTACATGCTTAACTGTGCTAGAGATGCATTTATTATATTATATTATAACAACCCAAGTTGGGTTGAAAATGGACAAACTCAGCAATTGGGTTGTTTTAACCCAGCAGTTGGGTTAAATGTTTGCACAACGTGCTGGGCAGTTTTATTTAACTCAACTATTGTTTAAAAATGACTTTATGTCTAGCTTAAAATGAACCCAAAATAGGTTGGAAATTAAAAATCACAATTACTAGAGGAAACAATAATAATCAAAAGGTGAACATTTAATAAGCAATTTAACAAATGTTTATTGTTTAATTATTATTCATTCAACTTATTAATAAATATTCATTTCCAACATATTTTGGGTTCATTTTAAGCAAGTAATACAGTAATTTTTAAATAATAGCTGAGTGAAATAAAATTACCCAGCAGGTTGGGCAAACATTTAACCCAACCACTGGGTTAAAACAACCCAATTGCTGGGTTTGTCCATTTTCAACCCAGCTCGGGTTGTTTTTAACCCAGCATTTTTTAGAGTGCAAGAAGAATTAATGTAAGCGCATTTAAAAAATGATATATCAAAAATTGGCCTGATTTAATTCCAAGTGGAAGCGTCTCTCTGTAACCTCAATCAAATATTTATTTATTGTGGTAAGTGTATTATATTATATTATATTTAAAGACACAGAGCATTAGTTGTGTGAGCAGTCCACACACAACTTCCCATATTCTGCCAAAAACGTAATTCTGTCTTCCATGTTTTTATGCTTTTTAAGGAGTGCGTTTGCTTAAATTGTGCTAATTTCCTGACCAATTTGTGGTTGACATTTAAAAGCTTTAACCATTTTAACCATTTTGGGCCGTTTTTTTTGTTTGTTTTGTTTTTTTTGTATTATAAGTTCTTATATTGTTAATATTAGTACATTCTGGTGGTGATGTGGCTGATGAAGGCTCCTTGCAAAACTTGTTAAAGAGCAAACAAATTTGACATTTTACAAGCAAAAAATATATATACTAACAACAAACCAAAATTACATTGACAGCATTTTTACAACATTCTCCAAACAATCAATCACATGGTCATACAAAATGATCTCACATAATTAAAATGTAGATTTGCTTGTTGGAATATTGGATATTTAGTTACATATGATTTGTCATTATTAAACATTTATTGGTAGATAATTAAAATACATTATAAATAACATCCACAAAATCGAACAAAGATTGCTCACCAAAATGTACACTTCATTTTATTATAATATTATTTTGTTTGTATGTCTCACAGATGTTATGGGCTTTATTAAAATATTTTAATAGATACATTTTGTATAGGATACATTTTATGTAAATGAAGTTAGACAACATTGCTCAAATCTCATGTGTTTACATTTATAGGCCTAGTATATGAATGTGCTTAATTATTTATATAAGTCTAAAGTAGGCTATGGCTACCCATAATAATGTCACGTGGCATGCACACTGCGAAGTATCGTTTTAAAGATGATTTCATTCATTCATGCAAAAATCAAAACGCATTAACATAATTTGTTTTGTATTCTTTGTTCTCCGATAAACTATGAAGCAAGCGAAAGGGCCGGAGGCATTCGTCATTTTACTAACGTGTTTACTATACTAAAATAACAGTAGTTTCGAGAAACGTGCCGCAGAGATTAAGGACAATTTAAGTCCTGTAATTCCCTAATGCTTCAGTTACAGCCATGTGGATTTTCGATAGTCTCGCGCATACAACGTAGCGCACAAAAGGTAACAATTGACTTGGTTGAAACTGTATAAAATGTACAGATTGTTTAGTGGCAACTTTATGTAAAGTGTCTCGCTCTCGAGAATTGAACTTGAAACTCTTTTGGGGCAAAAAACAAAACAAAACAAAACAAAACAAAAACTAGGCCTAATATGAAAATGTAGGCTGTCTGTTTTATCCGCCTAATCGTAAAACATGCCATTTTACTAACGAAAGTAGTAGCCTATATTAATCCTTTTGCATCCAGTTCACTTGTGAAAGAGAAAACAACTTTTAGCCGGATCATTGTCAGTAACTGTGACATAAAGCCCCTGTAGGAAACAGCAGATGGCGCTGTTGGGCCGTGGAAGTGTTCCACCCAGCTGCGCGGTAGATTGGAGATGTGTGTGTGTTGTTGAGCTCACTAGGATGCATGCAGTGACTTGGGGGGAAAAAAAAAAGGATGGTTGTATAATCAATTAATAGGCTATATACTGCATATGGCACATATTATTATTTTTTTAAATAATGCTACTACTACAAATATACTACTGCTAGGCTTCTAATGATTTCATTCATTTTGAATAACATAAAACTATATGTCGAGTCCACGATTAGAGGTCACCACTAAGATTAATTTACTGTCACAACATTATTTTTTAGAATAATCGAGAATTATTAGGCTATATTAGAGTTACAAAGCAACAAACTACTTACTTTTTATTATTATTATTATATATATATATATAAATGTAGATTCATAATCTACACAGGCCTGCATGTATTTGTAAATACCTAAATAAATAACAATAATTATTATTAGGCTATTTTATTATTATTATTATTATTAAAGGCGCTTTATTGTTACTAAATTACTATGTTCAATCTTAGAAACCTTCCTGTTAGATGTCGCCAAACAGTTTGTTGAAGGTCATTTTAAGTAATTAAAATACACTCAACCCTAGTCCAGTGGCCCTTTCCCTCACCTGTCCGTCTTCTTGTCTGTCCCTCAAAGCACAGAGCCTTGAACTTCTCATTCTATAGAAAGGAAACCCCACACGTCACGTCACTCGGCATACATATTTCATTAAGCTCTATTCTCGCGCTCAAGAGCGGCTGAGGGCACGCGCGGTGCCCGGCGCGCACTGCATCCCGCCTGGGCATATGATCCGGAGCGATCAATTTCACCAGTGGTCCGAATGGTCACGATTTTTAAACGTTGCCCTCCCTGTTTTTTTTTTTTTTTTTAGGAATAAAGCCTACTTATTTATTTACGTAGCCTCTTTGTGTTGTGTTATGAAACTATAGCATTCCTTTAGCACTCGGCGCGTAATAACTCATTAGACACCACCAGGGACCCCAGTGACAGTCTGCACAATTCTCTGTCTAAACAGACTGGGATCTTAATGACACGTCATACAGGTAATGTACAGCAAGGGGGCCTACTGCTACTTAATAATATTAAATTGATCGAATACACATAATAACGTAAAATGCATGGATAATAAAATAATGAAGTGTAAATGCTGCAACATGCGTGGCCTAGTGTGGCTTGAGCATTGCGGACATGTGTCTGGATATTGTTTCACATGACTTCAGGAGGGAAGTGATGGAAATGTAATCTCTGATTTGCAGAGGGGAGCAGCACCTGCGCCCGCTGAACGTGAACGGCGTTTACAGTGCGTCTCCAGGGGGAGAGAGGGACTGGGAGTGGCTGGTCCTCCAGACAGCACAACTGGGGACTTCCAGAGAGTTCTGAGGGCCTTTACTTATGATGACACACGGAAGAGTTAGTCTACGTACTGCATGTTTGAGCCTGCATGTGTTCTCTGGATCCTGTTTACCATTTTATACGTTTTAATTCGAATATAGTTCAAGCAAATACAGCTGTTAACTGGAAATAACCAAGCTGGCTTATTATTATTATCGATAATATTTTTTTTTTTTTCTGCTTTAATATTTCCACACACTATTTCCCTGTGTAAGGAATATGCAAAATGGATATATGTAAATTACAACAATAAGAAATAAATTGCTACGCAGAATTCCTAAATCTGTGAAAAAACCATTTGCGCGTTCCTAACTTTTCTTCGTTCAAAGTTGAGTGGCTATTTTGAGTATTCTTTTATTTTTTATTTTTTTAACCACTAATAATCGTCCAAATAAGATCATTTAAAAATTCAACATTTCACGTGGAAAGTATAATTCTGTAATTTGATACAATTTATAAATAAAGGCAAATGACTAATTAAAAAAAACAAGGATTCTGCCAAGATAACCAAAATGCATTTTGGATTATAACAATACAGATGTTTGAAAGATACAACAATATCTGCTGCTTATTAATGACAATAGAACATGGATTAACAAAGGCGGTCTGGAGCATGTCTCCCCACTGAGCACAGCACGAGGGGCTAGGAGACAAAAAGAAACATGAAAACAACAATAACAACAAAAATGAAGCTCGAATAGTCTGGCATGTTCGTCTGGAAATAGATAAGTGCGGAAACCTCAACGATTATGAACATTTACTTTTTCAACACTGATCAAAATAAGTGTTCAGTTGGACACGATGTTGATTCCATATTAAATATCCTGTTGATTGGGATGTTCAAATTGGAATTTCGATATCCTGTTAAAAAAATTATTTAGCGTTAAAAATATATTGACAAGTTATAATGGCATACATTTTAGAATACTATAGCAAAATATAGAGCAAAAACTGAATTCCCTGTGCAATGCCATACATTTTATTATTTATTTGATGTAGTTGTTTTCGTTGGAAAAGTTTCTGGCGTGTGGCATTATATTCTGAATTTCTCAAGACTTGCTGGTCAAGTTGAAGCGTGGAGCTTCTTATCAAAAGTTATAGGCTATGTTACAAATATACAAATATATTAATGTTACTTGGAATTCATGTTAAGAGATATAGGATATTTGACAGCGACACAATGTAGTTTCTCTAGTAAGGTTTGGCAAGAAAGCATAAATGCAATGAAATAAATGTTATTTGGGCTAAAACGTGGTGGTAGAAAAGATTTTAAATGTGGCTGCACGTGCACGAGCACTGATCGAATATTTATGAAGGACTAACATTATTGCTACACAATTAATCATTTGAGCTTCTTTTAAAATCCAAGTAATTTTTGCGGTAAAACGTTTCGGGAAGCGAGTTAAAAAAAGGAGTTAAAAAATGTTCATAGCAGTTCTTTGCTATTTTATCAGCAGTGGATAGATCTGAGCACGTGGGTCGAAAGTCATGTGACAGTAGACTATGGAGTTTAGTGCAGTTTATGTCATCTGCTTGCTGAACATATTTCAGGCCTCCCTGTATATACTGAAAGCTCCGTTGTTCCATAAACTGTATAATGCTATATATTTTAGTAAATTAAAATGCCATATTATATTTTTATGCCATGCTGCTCACTTAAAGGGAAAACAGGGTCAGTGGACATCAAAAATGCTGTTTTGTTGTTGTTGTTGTAGTTTAGATATTCCTCTAAATCTGTTTATTAAACAATAATTTAATAAACAACTCGATATTTAAATTTGTATACACCAATCATACACGTGAGCTGATTTCCCCCCTCAAAATGTTCTACGTTTTAATTCTGAATTAAATTTAGCCTACTTCTCAGTGACAGAATTTCTTTAACTCGGGTCATACAAAATCAGTCTGAATGTCAGACTAGCATCCTTATTATTAGGGACAAAGAGAAGGGATGCATACTTCTATAACATTGATTGAATTTAGTTGCTAAGCAACTAGTGTATGGGAATTCATCCGCGAAATTTAAATCTTGGAGAGAGAGAGAGAGAGAGAGAGGGAATTGCGCGTTTTGCTGAACAGTCATCTTAAGAAAAAGTTGAAGCGATCACATTGTCCTTTTCGCCCGCTTAAGAAAACACTTGGTCCGTTTTATTTATGAGGCCTAGCTCGGGATAATTTCATCTCCAATATTTGACTTACATGAATAATGTTAGGTATAACATAAAGTCAGTTTATGACAGGTTTATACCGACTAAAGTTTACGACATGAATTATATTACAGGCCTATATTTGTTAGTCTGGAGGGCATTTGCAATCAAGCATTTTGGTGTATTTTAACAAGCAAAAGCTGGTGTTTGCGACACCCGGGAAATAATAATAATAGGCTAATAATAATAACAATAGGCCTTAATAATAAAATGCAATATTAGGACATCACACAATGCATGCAGCAAGCGCGAAATTAAGAGAGAAATGGAGAAATGCTGACAACATTATAAAATAAATGTTATAGCTACAATTCAGCTATAAACAGCTCGACTGATCGAATGCTAAAAATACAATAAAAATATATGCAAGTCTGTAAACACGTGTTTTGGAATATTGTTACAGGAATATTTGAATATGTATTTAGCAATGGACCTAGATAGATAGATAAATAGATGAATTCGGCAGCTGCAAAAAAGCAGACCCATGTAACACTGAATAAAAATATGTCCAATATGTATCGGGCTGATAAGACGTGTGGATTTGACAGCTGGCGTGAACTTAAAAGCAGGTAAAGCGCGGTGACACTGTAAACACTCCCACCTCCAAAAACGATCAACTTTTCCTGGCTTTCTCTCGTGAGATTTACTAAACGTTGCTATCCTCCATTCCTTGTCACAGAGACACATTTCATCCTGCTAACAAAATGGTTGTACACTGAAGTAATTTACAGCGGTGACACTTTTGCTGGTTTGCTAAAAAGCTCATGCTAAAATGCTAAAAGTCTAGAAATGCTAAACTGGCGTTAATGCTTCCCATCGAGGCCCTAAACAATTGCACTGACCCTGTTTTTATTTATTTATTTGTTTGAGAAAAATGCATCGTGTGATATGTTTTATAGGACGGTTGTATTTTAAGCAAACATCGCTATTTTGTTGGCGTAAAAAATAAAAAGGTTTTGTTTGGGTATTTCTATTCTGCATGTCATATTCAATATTCAGCAGTCATCGTTTTAAAATGCATACTGCTCTGGGAGCATACTAAAATAAAAATAAAAATTACAAACAGCTACGATTTTAGGGCACAACACACAATCTTGTTTCATTCTAACAAATTTATTGTTCTCGATCATCTCTTACGGAATCACTACTGAAATTAAATTACAATCAAATCATCACATCAAAATATACCCTTATTACCTACTGTCAAAGTCAGCTCGTGTAGATTTGTGCTCTTTTTAAAAATGAGAATACAAAATGAAACAAAACAAATAGGGTCAACAACGAAAACAGGGAGAAAACATTTTACACAAGTCTGGGGGGGGGGGGGGGGGGGGGGGGGGGGAAATAAATAACTGTTTGGAATAGTTCGTATGTATCCCGAATAAAATATTAAAACAAAGCATTTTTAATGAAAAATATTAAGTAAATAATTCCGATCAGCATCTGATCTAATGAATCTATATTGCCGGATTTACATAGTCTTGTTTATTAAAACCTACCAAAGAATACTGCTTGGAAATGGCAGCACATGAAAACATCCCACAGCACCAGCTCTGGCCCCACTTGGCAACGGATGTTCGCGCAGAAGATTTTCAAAGAGGTGCAGCTGCGGAATAATCAGTCTTTTCAAAAGTCATCTTTGATTTCATTTTGTCCTCAAAATCCACGTAAGATTCAGTGTCTTTACATTAAAAAAAAAAAAAAAACAATTTCAAAAAACATCTTGGAGATCAGAAACTGAGGGCAGTCTTTTGTTGTTTTTGTAAGGACTGGAAGGCCAGAAAAAAAATCCATTCCATATTTTTGGATAATAACAAAACCATGCAGTCTTCTCTGCCAAGTTGGATGGAAGCTTCGTGGATGCCACTGTTCTTCGCATTGTTTCGGTTGAATTTCATCCCTTTGTTTGAGGTTTAATGTCCCCATAACAACATACACAATTGCCTGCGGTCTTTTGCCTCTCAAACAAGACATTGGTGTAACAGGGAAGGGTGGGGGGCAAAGATTTTGTTGTTCATTTCTAATTTCTTGTATTTTTCAGTTGAAGTTAATGCGCCAAAATTACCTGGTGGAACGAACTTGTAGTTGTCACCCTCTGGTCGCCCGGTTCGCTCGGCCCAGTTAAACTTGCATCTTTTAAGTAATCTACTAAAAAATGTCCCTGAAAGAAAGAGCAGACACAACCTTTTAGGTTAAGACATTTAAGGGCCTGGAAGAAGATTAGCGGGCGGTTTAGGGTTGGGAAGGAAGAGGGGTGATTTTTTTTTTTTTTTTTCTTGTGAAAAAAATATATAGTAACACATCTGCAGTCTCAATATTCCCTCACAATCACAGTATCAAAATGCTTTGCTATCTTCATGATAGTCTGTGTTTTATCAGATTAGTCATATATAAAAATATTTTTAGTCTTGTATGCTGTTCTATGTCTCACTGAACATTCGTTTGCAGTCCATGGAGGGGGGCGGTGTATCTGCACTCACATTGCCGACCTGAGAATACACATCCTCCGGCGTCTGCGGCACTCCTGGGGGCGTCATCCTTTTCTCCTTCTGTCTCCGGTTGCAAAACCAAACTCTCACCACCTCTTTCTCCAGCTGCAGGTTGTCCGCTAGGCTGGTTATCTCTTGGGCCGAAGGCTTGGGACATTTCAAGAAGTGACTCTCCAACGCACCTTTGACGCTCACTTCGATGGAGGTGCGCTTCTTGCGCTTCCTGCCCTGAGCCGCGATCTTGTCGATGCTGGTGGGACTGCCCGTGGAAGAGTCCGCTTCCTCCAGCCATTTGTTAAGCAACGGCTTCAGCTTGCACATGTTCTTAAAGCTGAGCTGGAGGGCTTCGAAGCGACAGATCGTGGTCTGCGAGAAGACGTTCCCGTAGAGAGTGCCCAACGCCAAGCCCACGTCCGCTTGCGTGAAGCCCAGCTTGATCCGGCGCTGTTTGAACTGCTTGGCAAAGTGCTCTAAGTCGTCCGACGTCGGCGTGTCCTCGTCGGAGTGCGGGTCGTGGCTGTTCACTCCGTGGTGTGCTTGCTGGTGATGTTGATGCTGGTGGTGATGGTGGTGGTGGTGGCTGCTGTGATCGAGCTCCGGGGTGTCGCCACGCACCAGCCCCGGGTGTACTAGGCTTTGGCTGCCCGGCGGACTGAGCATGCCGTTCACCGTGAAGCCGCCGGGCTGCGAGTATATGAGGGACTGCTGCTGCTGTTGGCTCCCGGTTAGCGACGGGATGTGGGCAGCGGTTGTGCTACCCCAGGCGCCCGCGTGAGTCTGGTGGGGACCTAAATGTGGGGGCCTGTGATGCAGCGCAGTCCCAGAGTGCAAATCGTCTCTCCCCGAGTTATTTTTCACGTCCTGCTGCTGTTGCGGGCTGCCTGTCATTCCAACGGGACTAGACGACCACGGCGATCCGGCTTCAGCTGCGGCAACTGCGGCAGCTGCAGCCGCCGCTGCGGCGTGAGGCAAGGACGTCACCCACTGGTGAGCGTGGCTCAGCATGTGTCCCCCGTTGCTCGCTGCCATCGCGCCCTGCATAAAATCACTTTGTACCATTTTAACCGTTGGGTCTCCTCTGTACCCACCGGACACTGAGGTTACCGCAGCACTGCCCTGCTGCATCCCACCCCCGGAGTCCGTGTGCACGATCGAGCCGGACGATAATATACTACTGCTGGGTAGATAAGGGTTGGAAGCCGCTGTGGCCATTCCGCTAACCTTATGAATATGTTCGCTGGTCACCCCCTCCCTTTTGCAGAAACTTTTTTAATGCAGGCAAATTATATCTCATGAATTATTCAAACTTTAAAAGTCTGGCTTGTGTTTTGGCAAACACCATCAACAAAAAGCAAAGAGAAAGATACTGTAGGCGAGAAGACGAAATCCGTCTCTTGAATATTTTGTGCATTCATATATTTCGAACATATGAAAACGATAAATTCCAGTTTTATGTCAGCGTTGAAAACCCCTCGAAAGTCAAACAGTCCTTCAACCTATACTTTCTATTTGAAAGAAAGAAAGTAAAAAAAAAGAAAAAAAAAAAAAGAAAAGAAAGATTAAAAATTGTTTCAAAAACTTTGCCCGCAAGAAAGTTCTGGCGCTTGAAGAAGTTGCCCTTAAAAAATAATAAGTCCAAACGTATGTTCCGTTACCGAGTGGAAAAATATTAAACGTGGTTCTTCCTCAATTCTTTTGTTATTTAGCCGCAGCGATTTCACTTGCTCCGTTCCTTTATTTCTTTTCTTTTGCAGATTCTTTTATGGTGCTGTAAAGTCTGTCTCTTTGTTCTGTTTTGATGTGTTTAAACCTGCCAAACCGCTCCAGTTGAAGTACAATCCAGTATTACAGTGCAAAGCAGTGTTGCATGCCTTCTTTCTCATTCGCTTGTTCTCTCTCCTCTCCCTCCCTCTTTCTCTCTCTCTCTCTCTCTCTCTCTCTCTCTGACAGTTAGCTCCGTCCCTCCCTCAGAGCTCGAGGACACACGAGTGTTTACCCTGCGCTGCGTACATCGTCCACGTCTTTTCCCCAAATGCAAGGAAGTCGGGTGTACGGCTCTCGTTGATTGGATGGTACGGGCGAGATTGACAGCGCTAGAGAACTCGCTTCGGGCGCTTAGACCCCCCTTCCGGCTATTCCAATTGGTTGCTTTTGAATTTAAATAAATAAATCAAGATAAATGACTGAAAACTCTAAAGAATGCGGGTATATAATAAATCCCCATTTAAGTACAATTTCCCATAGTTTTGGCGAATTATTTTGGTGAATTATTGACAAGACCGCGTGACTGTTAGCGGGCTAATTCTCAGTGCAAAAAAACAAAACCAAAACAAAACACAGTTTTCTTACCAAGCCGTAGGTTGAATTTAGATAAGAGTGATGAACAGTGACCTCTAACAAATACAACTGATCTTGTTATAATTGAAATTTCGAAATAGGTCTTTTGAAAAGCATTGAAATCGCACTGGCTAAGATTTCACTGCTATTGACAAAATGAGTCCTAAAATGTCGTTTCTGTTCCAGCTTGTCTGTTACAATTTTTGAACTCAACCAAGCAAGATAATATAAATATATCGAACCTAATTGCATCACATTGACTACTACTACATTTCCCGAGACCTCGGCCTCTCAAGAGTTAACGAGATGACTATGCGATGCTTCCAAGCGGAAACAGAGAGTGCAAGGCAGCTAAACACAAGAAAGGGATGGGGAGAAAGTGGCAACCAAAACGAATGGAAACCGAGCAGGTCTTTGGGGGATTTGCAAAGAAATGTCTTCTACCAAGATCGACTAACGATAGGCCAAATATAACATACCTTTTCAAATCTCGCGCCGAATTGTTTAGACATACCATCATCAGACCCCTACAACATATGGATTCACCCAGAGGTATAAATAAAAGTGCAAGTCCAAAGAAAATGTAGAGTGATTGACATATACCCCCCCCCCCCCCCCCAAGCTTCAGTAAACAAGAGAGGTGTCAAATGGATCTTCTTGTTTATGAACTACAGAATAAGTATCATTACGCGCGTAAAACACACATGTAAACCAATGCACCATTTTACAACAATAATCACTCCAAAAAGGTATTGTGACAGAAAAGCTCGTCTTATTTCATTTAGTAGGACTGGGTAGAATAACACCGAATCAGGTTTTGTAGAAAACCCAAGAGAGGACTACGTAGCTACTCCCCTTCCCAGAAGATTTCATTTGGATCAGACTCAAAAACCGAGAACCTCGTGGATTTGTTTACATTGAATGGCAAAGTAGGGCCACCGCCACGGGGCTGTCTATTCATTAATTTCCAGCAGATTTTGCTCTAAATTACTGATATGCATTTCATACTGCTCGTCTCGTGCGGCCATAAGAAACGTGATAGCCAGTATGAGGAAACTCCAAGGAGTCAAAAGCAATTTCAAATGTTCAAGCCTTCAACTTTTTGAAGTTTAATGTTTTTTTTGTTTTTTTTGGTCTTTTTTATCTGAGAAGTATTCTGTTTATTATTTATTTGTTTATGTAACAAGGTCCCCGTGTTCCCTGCTGGGGAGATCATTTGTTTTCTGTGCAAGTAGAGAGGGAAAAATCCCCAAGTATAACAAGAGACGAACAGTTAGTGCTGATTTTCATTTGCATAAATTTTCATATATTTTAGTGAAAATAATAGCGGTGCAGAGGAGAGCTCCGCTCAGTTGAGTCAGAGGGAAGAAAATCTTAGGAAGGACCAAAACGGAGGGAGAGAGTCGGTCAGTGATGGACGAACAATGCAGTATTTGAGACATTTTTCCAGTTATCATGGAATCTTACGGTAAGTGAAAATAAATCAGTATTCGGCGCGATTATATAAAACTTAAAACTGTATTAGGCATACTATACGTGATAAATAATCTATCTATATAGCTACTAACATCATATATATATATATATATATATATATATATATATATATATATATATATATATATATATATATATATATATATACGTGTCTGTTTGGTTGCGAAGTCCTTTTTTTCCGTGCAAAAATCAATAAGACTGTTTAGCTTTATAAATAGCGAGCAGACGGTTAAGCTGCTGTATTGTAGTGAATGTCCAGTGGAGAATGTGCAATCAATCAAATTCAAACAGAAGACCCTCGGTGGAATTCTCGGTGGAGTCGCGTACAAGTGGATATCAGGTCGTTTACATAAATCGATCTTTTACTTCTGTGCCAAAGTTTGATGAAACTTGGTCTGCGGCACTGACTTATTTTGGAGCGCGTGATGGTGTGTGAATGACGGCAGGGATTTTAGTTGTTACCGGACGACTGTGAGAGACAACACACAGCACATGATGGGCAAGTGAGCAGATCATGAGCAATGGCAATGAAAATATGCAAGTGTATGATTATCTAAATTAAACGAGACTGAAGCGGTTTCAATCTGAGGTGACTAAAATGTAGGCTACAAAACTTCATTTAGATTGAATTAGAATTAAATTGTAAAAGACTAAAGATTAATATATCACAATGTAATATGCAAACAAAACGAAAACGTCTCCCCTCGATATTTCTTGGGTTAACTTTGTGTGCCCTCCCAATCGAAGATGCCAACTCTCTCGCAGCCCCACTAAGACCGTTTGTTTCATTCATGGGCAACGCATTTCTGAAGCCTTCCTCTCGGTTGCTATGGTGAGTGGAATAAAAGAGGGAACACTGGTCGCATTAAGCTATATGTTTGTGCACTGGAGTCGAGATGAAAGAGCCACAGTCAAGCCAAGAACATCTACCATCGCGCCAAACACACATCTCAAATTCGTATATGTCTAGGCTATAGAAATATAAGCGCCTACAAAAGATGTATACATAAAATAACTGGAATCAGCACAACCATAAAGATTAGATCGCACACTTACGCGCTTGACAGTGATGTATGGGGGAGTATTTTGTCACCAGCAGGTGTCGCGCTTAGTCAGTATGGTAAAAGCGCTAATGGTGAGTAATTGGGCTATTGTCCTTGATTATTGATTTATTCGTATTTTTTTTTTTTGTTTTTTTTTTTTTTTTTGAGGAGAAGCATAGGATATGTAAACTGATACCTGTTGAAATCATACCAATGCGAAAAATCACCTCGGTGTAATTAATGTATTCATAAGACATTCATTTAAATTATTGCTTTTGCTCAAAGACACCCTGCTTTAAACGATACATGCTTTCAATAAATAAATAAATAAAAGATTCTGCAGTTTTCAAACAGATTTTTACCCTTCCAATTCTGACTTATAACGTAGATGTAAGTTGCAATCTTTTTTTTTTTTTTTTTTTTTTTAGTTTACTAAAACGTTTCGTTAAGGTACGTTTGTAAATAAAACGTAAAACGTTTTAAACACAATTTTTGTAATTATATTCAGCTAATGTTGTGTAAAATGCTGATGTAATGACAGTATTTAAATAGCCCACATTCAAAAACTTACCATTAAGTCTTGACACGTTATCATTAAAAATGTATTCAACAAAAAATAATATAACATATATAATTATAAAAAGTGCGCGCATGTTTGATCACCCACTTAAATATTTAAATTAATTCCGGGATTTTAACATCACGAAAAAACACACTGGGTACAATACAACTTAACTGAGTAAAATTATTCACAATTCTCATTATTAAAAAAAAAAAATTATTTAAAAGAATAAAAATTATATTGCATGTATTATAATGAAATGAAATATCTGCTCATTTTGATGAAAGACACTATATGTAACAGAGACACCACTGAATTGTCATTAATTAGAGAAACAAACCTTCAAAGCGCTAAGCTCAAGTCTGACAGCGTGAAATTGTAGGCCAGAGCTCTGGCGTCCTCCCAAAAATACAGAATGCGATGTGACTTATTTTCTCTTAATTCCGGAAGATAACTGCACGGTACATGTGTATTATGTTATTAATAAAACAAGAAATAAAATATTATAGACTAACTATAATTATTATTTGATTTTTTTTTTTTTTTTTGCTTTATTTTAATGTTTAACTGCTGTCATGAAAGTATCACTTTCTTCATCGAAAGGAAAAGAAGGGATTGGGCATATGTCACGAGCTGTAATCCTTCAATACAAGACAGTTTTGGGCTTTCATTTGCCACATTGTTGCGAAATTATTTGAAAACATGCCATAGTTATTGTAAAGAAAGATTACAATCGAAATAACAAGAAAAATACAGTATTGCATTTATATGTTTTTCTTTTTCCCCACAAAAAAATTGGGATAAAACTACATAGGATCAATCTAAAATCTTTAGTGATAGTAGGTCAGAGAGGAAGAGTAATATTATTTCATAATTTGTGAAAGGGAATGACGCTATTTTATATCCTTGTTCTATACATGGAAGCCCATCGAGTGCGTCACGCCGTTCCGCCTTGTTTATTCCACTGCTCCCTTGTGCATCATTTCCCGTAGCACCGGCCCAGGAGGCGCGCAGCTCGTGACCGAAAAATGTATCAGAGCTCTATGTCTTACACGAAGATTACCCGAGCTTCATTATTCGTAAACATTCCAGCCAGCCCCTTATTGATTGTGCTTTCTCCCATTGGAAATCAATGCAAATGTCATAATGTGCTTTAAATGATATGTGGATGCAACATTATATACATGTAGTATAAATATTGGGTACACACACACACACACACACACAGAGAGAGCAAAATACAAAATAATCACTCAAAAATACATAAATCACATCAGACATGTTATTAGAAATCAGTCAGGACCCATCCTCAAATTTCATCCATCTCAAGATATGTGTGATGTGACACGCAGCTGTCTGTTTTGTGATATGGATTCTGTAACTGACAGATCCCTCTTAACTGTCCCATGTGGACTAACAATATCTCTTGGACATCCTGCACTGATTACTTCTGCAGGTCACAGCAAAAATCTACCTCCTACTGTCCCGTTACGGGTCAGGGGCACTTGATATGCGTATATATACACATGCTAGGATGATCTGATATCCCATCGTAATTATGCATCAACATATTAATCTGATGGAAAAGTTGCAGGAGCTCTGTGACGTGCCCTCTACCATTTAAAATGTATCCATTGTGTGCGGACTGAAGTGGTGCCCTGCGTGTTTTTGTTTGTCAAACAGCAGCGTTCCCTGAGGAGTGCGGTTTGTGGTACCTCCCTGCTCGGGATTACATTAATCAAAGCATTTATTTCCCCAGAGATGCACAACACAAATCACCCAAAATCCCAATCAAATTGAATAACAGAGGAACCACGCATTGGAAGTGACCTCTCTTGCTCGTTTTGCGGGAAAACAGGTCTCTTGATATTTCAGCTTCAATCACAAAAGCAAAGGTGTCTGTCAGGAGAGGAGAAGAGTTTCAATAGTTTCATAGCACATGGAAATCTTACGCCATTGGCCAGACACAGTGTGTTTTTTAGATGTTTGGTTTCAACAGAGTATATCTACGGATTTAAGGATTTGCTGTTGGCTGCTGTCTGTTACCCGCTGGTTGAGAACTGTCTCACCTCTTAGTATTAAAAAAAAGAATATAATATGCAGATGAATTGATGTTTTTTTTCATACTCAGGTTATAGAAAATAACTACATTCGACTGAGTGCAAAACTGTCAACCGTGTGGCTCAATATATATCGCTTCCAACACGAGGCCTATTACAGGTATTGCAAATAAAATAATACAGCTGTAATTTTCCTCACATGTTGTTTTAATGTAACTGCCGTGCGCCGTTTGAGATTCATGGTGAAAATGGGAAGAAAATGCGAGGCTGTTTATGGCAGTGCAGCACGAATTCAGCTCTGCTGCTTTCAGCCTGATCAGGGATAAATGATGGAGCCTGTCCTGGAGTGGGTTACCAGACGGGAACGCTAACTCAGGAGCATTTTGCTGTGGATACTTTTTGTTTTTGACGTACACAAGTATGCATAGTTTGCAAGTCGTAGTTTTGTGTCTCTATTTTGAGCTGTAAAATTGAGACAAATCTGTAGCTCAAGTTGAGAAAGGTGATGTATGGCTAACAAATGACAGTGTAAACGTGTTAGCAACTATATAAAATCTTCTGTTTTTGTATGCGTGGGCATAAATCATTTGTGTGTGTCATCTTAATTACGTTCTCACCCACAGCAGGAAAAAATGCGTTTACATACATCTGTATCCATATTTTGGCATCTTATATGTTCTCCCAAAACCTCTGGGCCTTTCCTCGCTCTCTGTCTCAACCGTTTTTACCTCTCTTTGTCTCCTCCTCTAATTCTCTCCCTCTTGGTCCACTCACGCATACAGCCCGCAGGGTCAAAAAAAGCAACAACGTTCACCAGCCTGCTAGAAGTGGCCTGACCTTCTGCCAAACTGCCTACCACACATTACTCATTACTCAGGCCGGGCACACGGACAGCCTCACAGCTAAAATACTGCCCTTAACTCAGGCATCATGCAATGTATCATTCCAAACTCCTCCAGTTTGCTCTCACTCACTTTTATTAAAATGTGCTTGCTAAGGGTGCACTGCAGTGCTTAGAGGCTGAATAACAGCTAAGCTAAGGAAACATATGTGTCTCATGTGTAAGGTGGAAAAGGTCAATGAGTCTAATTTCTGGTATGCACGATAATGGCTATACAGTGCACTCGCAGTGGGTGATATTTTTATCTAAACCTCATGTTATACACAAAAACGAGCATCCTATAGCATATGCTGGAGAAATTATGAAGTAATATCATTTATAATGGCGGCCATAGCGATGCGAGAGGATATGGTAACAGTAAACCTACATGTGTGTTAACAATTACGTGCCTATCTATCTATCTATTTATCTAATAGGCTTGTCTACACAGAAAAGTTCATCTCCTCTCAATTTAAGGATCAGTCACTGCCCTCAATAAATAAGGCGAAAGGTGTGTGATCAGATATCAACACAAACTTTATTAGCGAACATGTTGAGCATCTGGACACCTGGAAAAAAAAAAAAAAAAGACGCCTGGAGACAAAATGTGTATTGCGTGCCACAGAAAGAATGTTCAAGATGCAGTTCTAACAGATTCTGATGTTATGTTATTTCTCTTGCAGAAGAGGAGCTTCAACTCTCCAACCTTCCCTCCCTTCTCCAGGGAGAGGGGCCTCCTTCCACATCGGACCCGGACTCAATCTGCTGCAGAGGGACAGAGTGGCCACGCTGTGAGCGCAGACACACACACACACACACACACACACACACACACAAATCTCACCGCTTCCGTTTTCAGCACATACTGCTGCTGGAGCTGTTAGCCTGCCGGCTATTTTTCTTTGAGAGACTATAAAAATATGCAAATGCTGTTGTTAAAGAGAACAGTCTTTTTTCTTCTGCTTGCGCCCCTTGTGAGTCTGCAGAGCAAAAGGCGGAAGGATTTCACTTTTGTCCCTCACTTTGTTTATAGAAAGACAGAAAGAATTAAAGGCGAGCGACAGAGACAGACACATCATAAACATGTTTGAAGTGACCACGTAGATATGCAGAATAAATACAATAATAATAAAGAAAAATCCTGCTTTACTCATGCCAGTTATATGTAGCCGCAGAGAGAGTGAATTTAAAACGCTCTCCTTCATTCTCCCTACCACTCATCATGGCGGACAGGCCTTAAACACAGAGCATCAACCGCTTTAAGAGTGCAGGAAAAGTACAGGGCGAATTTGTAAACCCCTCACGGTGCTGCGAATACTTTTTGAAGTGATTATGAAGACAGTTCAGATCAAAGGCTTTGACAACTCTGAGTGCCCGCCAAGACTGAGCCCCTGTAATCGCACAGAGCCCTCCGTACAACACAGCTCACACCCCTCAAGCACCCGGCAGAACGCAACGCCACACTCACGCATAAACAGATTATCAGGGGACAGAAAACGGCTGGAAAGTAAATATGGGATTAGAGTTTTCAGACTGAACCACACCGATATAACCGAGGAGATTAGCAAAACATTTACAGGTAGATATTAATTATCGGCGTCAGGGAGATGAGGAAAAAAAATTAGGAAAAAATAAATAAATAAAAAAACTCCTTGCAATATGTTTTTAAAAAAGGAATCACCATATAACCATTGTATTCAACTTATCAGTTGTATTAAATTAACTGCCATGATTTTCTAAATCCTTTACAAAAAAACCATAAGAAGCAAACAGGAAACAAGAGAAGAAGAAAAGGAGAGCAAGCAGAAAGTGCTTTGTTAAAGTCAACAAAGTCTTATATTTTTATATAATTATGTGCTCTGCTGTGCGTAACTGCTAGGCAGCATTGTAACAAATGTCCATCATTGGCTCCATTAGCCCCGAAGACAGACGGCCATTTACATTTAGCTCAGTGTTTTGCTAACACTATAAGAAAACACAATAGCTCAGAACAAAACAACAACAGTATTATTAGTGATTTTTTTTATGTAAGTATATCATAGAATTTAAAAAAATACATTTTGTCATGCACATATGCACACACGTCAACCGCTAATGTGTTAATATGTTAACAGGCTGCCATCTTGAACCTGTTCTCCACCCATTCCTTTCATGCTGTATAGTCATTTAATTGAAAGTTTTGCTTTTGTCAGTGTATTACTGTTTTGTGGTACTGATGTGAAACAATAAAGTGTGTGTGACAGCAAGTCCCCTCTCTGCGTCCTGTTTACGGTGCCACTCAGCGCCTCTCTCAGACTAACCGCTTGGTACAGTCTTCTCTGGATCACTTCCAGAACCCTCGGGTTCCGAGTGGCCCAGTCTCTGAAGAGCAGCCAACAAACGGGCCTTTCAGTGTGGACAGCAGATGGGGCGGGCCAGCCAGCCACTCGGAGGAACTTCTTGTGTCGCCAGACACAGAGAATGAATCCGCTTTTATCTGCCAGCCCGGTGGACTACAATGAGCCTTCCTGTGCACTTAACCATGAGACAGCACACACACATACAGAGAATGATGCCAGACAGGTACTGCACATTGCCATTCCCTAACCATGGAAATAAAAATCAGAAATTCTGAGTTTGGCTACAAACGCACAGTCTATTTCTTCAATCATGTAAATCATTCTCTGGGTGGAAGAGCCAAGATAAATAAGCCAAAAAATTAATTCCTGAAGAATGATCAAAATCAGCATTATTTAGGCATTATGAGGCAGGCAATACATATTTGTTTTTAAAGGGGACCTATATGCCCCTTTTACAACATGTAATATAAGTCTCAGGTGGCCCCAGAATGTGTCTGTGAAGTTTCAGCTCAAAATACCCCACAGATCATTTATTATAGCTTTTCAAATTTGCCCCTATTTGGGTGTGAGCAAAAACACACCGTTTTTGTGTGTGTCCCTTTAAATGCAAATGAGCTGCTGCTCCCGGCCCCCTTTCCAGAAGAGGGCGGAGCTTTAACAGCTCACGCTTCGGTCGCTCAACAACAACAAAGCTGGAGAATCTCACGCAGCCAAAATGAGGATCGTCAGTATTGGTGTTCGAGAGTCGACACTGATGGAGAGACTCAGGAAGAAGTTACAACTTTTAGAATGCATCCATTTATGAACAATTAGTGGATACATTTATGTAGTCGCTGTGGAGTTGATTCATCTAGCATGTGCCGTCAAAGTTAATCTTTTGTGCAAATCCAGCGTTGAATTGGTCCGGCGTAAAATGACAGCATGACAACAACACTCTACTACAACAACTCTTCCTCTTCTCTAAAGCAGCCCAACATGGCCCCGCCCCCTTTGTTGTGTGTTCTCGGGGGAAGGGTTTATGTAAATTTTAGGGTTAGTGATGTCACTAACTCGGGAAGAAGCTTGTTGTAGTCCCTACCAGCCTTTTGTTGTAGTCCTTAAAAAGCGATATCTGTAAAAATCTCCTTTTGCATTGAACTTTGAGCGTCGTAACTTTACAGATGTTATTTGTGCTCAAACAGCAACATTACACACTAACTAAAGTTAAAAAATTGAAATCATAATCAAGGACCCCTTTAATCAAAATTACATGCTAACATTCCTTTCATATCTTGCATAGGGGAGGTAAAAATCTATGCATGACCCCACTATTTTTTAATATTCTGTCAACCGTTTATGCCTAATTGTTCCAGACAAGCTTTCCAATGTCTCTTTCAACAGTAGCTGAAACTCCCACTGACTAGTCTCTCGCGGATAATCATCTGACATCACTGTGCTCGACTGCTCCATGCCGCCTCATGCTAAGTGTGTGTGTGTGGTGTGTGTTTGTTCTTTTGACAGCTTGGTCACAGAGAACTGCAGGCCCTATCGATTGTCTAATCATTAGGAGTGACCAACATAGCCGCAAACACTGTTAACTCCAACGTGAAACATCTGACCTCTCTAACGAACGGCCATCGAGTGACCAGACCTTCTCATTGACCCATAATAGTCACTGCAGGCCAGCAGCGTTAAGATAACTACACCCAGCTGTGGGCTGTTTCATCGACTGCTATGGATCCGCCGGGCTTGTGCAATTCGGAAAGGGTCTGACATGGATTTTTTTATGAGGAAATGTAACTCATCTCTGATGGTTTAGCAGATGTCCGTATGCAGAACAGTTGGCAGGTGTGTCTGCCAGTACAGTCCCACTGATGATACAGTTTACACTAGTCCGACACCCACTGCTGAAAGTCTGCGAGTGACACTGCTCACCTCCTGTTGCGCTATTAGAAAGCACAGCTTCCAGTTCAGAGCCTCGCACCACCCCAGTATGTGTGTGTGTGAGAAAGAGACAGTGAGAAAGGAGGGGGAGGCAGGGAGAGTGTAGGAGGAGGAGGAGGAAAAGGCCACTGATCAGTGAGTGAATGAAGCGTTTCTCTAGTGAGTCCCTCAGAGGGGAAGCACCCTGCAGAGGACAGTGTGGAAATGAACTCGATGAGGCGGTGAGTGTTTGACCCCATGTCTGTCCTCACACCACCCTCACCACTCTCATGGCTGAGTGACACGACTACATCCTGCCTGCAACGAGTCACTTCCCATCTGTCATTACCTCACCTTCAACATTAGTACGTCTGACTATAAACGGGTGACGAGTGTCATATTACGATATCACCAGTTTGTTTTCGTTCCTTCAGGTTCCATCCTTAGTTTCTTAAAGAAAAAGGGTCTGTTACATGCTAACGAACACCATATGAGACTAGCAGCGTGAGAAATATCTGAAAGCTGACTGTTCGAGAGTTGAGCTCCAGGGAAAGGATCCTTGTGGGGCAGCTGAAGGAATGGGGGGGAAGAGCGGAAGCAGATTGCAGGAGAAGGCGGTGGCTTTGAAGGTTGTAGGTAGCAGGTTTTTTCCTGCACCACTGCAGGAGACTCGAGCACAGGCCCCCACCGGCACAGGTGGTACTGCTCATTTCAATTTAGCTCAAATCTACACTTGAAATAGTGCGGCTGTCATAAGCAATCTGCAGCCCTGGGACGGAGCACAGCCTTGGTCGAGGACCGGTGGGGGGAAGATGGGGGTGTCAGAGCAGACTACGTTGAGTTCTGAAGAAGCCATATGCCCTCCCAACAACCTCCTCCCCCTCCTTCGCTGTTCTTTTACTCTCCCAAGCACATGTTCACCGCAGGTCCACTCATCCAGAACAGCACAAAGAGAGGTCAAAGCAGTCAACAAGTTATTTACTGCAGGGGAGCCGCTATGCCTCACACACCCCATCTGCTTTCAAAGATGAGTCCGAATCCCCCCATTATGTAACACAAGATCAGTTTCTTCTTTATCTTAGGACAAAAAAACTGATGTATACACTGACTTTTTTGTGCTTACACTTCTTGTACCAAAGATGAAGCTCATGGGCATCAGGGGAGCCACTGGTCAATTGGCGCTTTTCCACTGTCAGGCCAGTGCGAGCCAGGGCTTTCAAGGGGACGGGCTGGGCTAAAAGCCTCGGACCTGGTGCACAGAGCCCAAAATCATGCTGCGTTATCACCACTGGGCGAGAAGAGGTGGAAGAGAGGGCTTCACTAAAACCCGCCTGGCATGCCTCTCTAGAACAACATCACACAAATCATTTCACCAAAAAATGGAAGTTTTATCAGAAAAGTAATCAGAAAGAAATCACTGGAAACTAGTGAAATCGCAAAACGAACATGATAAAAGCGGCCATTTATTGGCATCTTTGGCAACCCAAGCACAGTTTTACAATAATTATTAAAATTTAAGATCGCACATTAATCACATAATTAAAGGGGTATTTACTGTTATTTCACAAAAGAAAGAGAACACGCGTACTTATTCAGTCGCGTCTGTTTCTGTTTATGTGTAGTCACAGGACAGCATGTTTACATCATATTTGGAAAGAATGATCATTTCTACAAATTTTCCACCAAAAATACGACCTGAGGAGCTTTAGCACTCTCTCCGGTGACAGTTATTTCAGTTAGAAAAACAGAGGATGATCCCGAAAAACTAGAGTTGCTATATTTGATGACATATGTGGAGCTAAATATGGACATCAGACAGTCTGGTATACAGAGACGAGACATACTGACAGATAAGATAAATACACGATTGTGATAGCTTATATGATTTGCCTGATTTCTTCAAGTGGTCACATTTACCATGTTAACTATGGTAATGGTTAGCGTGCATAGTCTTTTGCATTGCATATAAATATTTCAGCCTTATACGATGATCAGAATCCACATCACAAACAGAAGTTATTTCAAATACTCAGTGATGTCTGAAAGTGAGTTTTGAGCTGAAATGTTAGCTGTTAACCTATATGAAATCATCCGCGGCGCTGCAGCCTCCAGACTAAACTCTGCCTTCGTTCGTAACCACTCCTCAAGCCCGAGCTGGCCCACTTTAGACCAAGGTATTCGGCAGGCCAAAAAACCCTGGCCGTTGGCCCTGAGGGAGTCCAGACGAGGCACGGTCAAGCCTCGGAAGTGACAGTGAAACACGACTGGCCCTGGCACGCGCTAGCACGCCCACTTTTGGCCCGACAATTGAAACGCGGCTAACGTCTTCTGTGCTTTAGGTTTACTCCACTTTGAACATTCTTATTGCTGAGTTTCAGTTAATTCAACCACAGATGCTCAAGATGTGAAACACAGCAAGCACAACTTAAGCTGATTTGACAGTTATTCTGAGGCACAGAAAAGTTCCTGTGGGATCAGTTTTCTTTCCTAATTGGATTTTTTTTAGTTGAACATTTTCAATTTATTTACATGTATGCATTTGGAAGACGCTTTTATCCTATGCAACTTGCATTGCATTCAAGGTATACATTCTACCAGTTCATGCATTCCCTGGGAATTGAACCCGTGACCATGGCATTGCTAGCACCATGTTCTGATTGAGCTACAGGAACACCTGTCTAATTGCTGCTAGGTTAATTAAACAATGTTTCCAAACATGCCTGATGCGCAGTTATAAACTAATATTGCGATCCCACTCAGTGTCCAACTCAACCTGCAGCCTTCTTTTCGGAAAGCTGAGGGAGTCTTTAAACAGAGGAGATGAGGCAGTGTCTAAAGACAGCACAGAGGATGGACAGATCAGAGCAAGCTTTGCAATCCTGGAAGTGTTTCCTCGTCAGAAAGCATGCGTTTTTAAGCAGTGTTGTTCTAGCCTGGGGCTACAGCCCACTGGATCATGTTGAGCTCTTTCAGGGGAGGAAGAGAAAACATGGCAGGCCTCTATGAATGCAAATGTACCTTGTGTATCTCACAGGCATCTTGATGGGGCTTGGAAGCACAGTTGCCCCTTTAGGAGCGGGTGTCTGATGTGGGAACCTCTAAATAATACACAAGCCCAGACATGAAGTGTTACTTTTACTCTGGGTTGAGGGAAAATATAATCGAAGAGCTTTCAAAATAACCTAGATGATGTATTCCCTCACGTTTAAAAGTTTAATCATGCTAATTTATTCATGGATTTAACCTGAACTTTAGTACATATTTACCTTTCCAGAGGTTCCAAAAGAACCATTGGCATCTACACAGTCAGCACTTGAGGAACCAGGCATGGCACGCCATACCATGACTATGGAGGATTACACCCAAGTTGCCCCCTTTGGACTGTGTGCCTTACCCGATGAGCTGCCAACCTGGCCAGCTCTTTCATGGGCATGGCAGAGCCTCTCCAGGAGGTGGTATTCTCTCTGGACTAAGATGTGTTTCTGTGGCTGGTACCCTGCCCAATACTGCACAGACCGTGCCAGGGATCATGCGTCTGTGCAGTGATAGGGCCTCAATGAGGCTGCAGGAATGCTGGGAGATTGTCTATCTTTTATCCCCGGGCTTCAAATGAAGTTGAAATTGAGTTTTTAGCTGGTTTCTCTCTCTTGCTTGCATGACTCTCGAGCAATGGCTCCTTGCCTGCAGCAACAGCAGGGAGTCCTTTCAAAGACTCCAACTCTGCAAATGCAAGAACGCATGTATGCAAAAAGACACACACACACATTCTTTTTAGCTCCTAGACACACAGGAGTCTGCAGTCAGAGGACACTCTACGAATAACTTTCATGCACATTTGGGAAAAGAGAAAGTTTATTCCCAAGTTCTCTGAGGGAGATTATGTGTGCGCGCACAAGTTGATTGAAGTCATCAATAGCCTTCCGCATATATTCTTCAACATTAGCACATATTACAAACAGGTTTTAATGGATCACTCACATTTGTCCTAATGAGTAAAGTTGGTCTGTAGTTTCATTCGTTAAACTTGTTCATCAAGACCCACATCATCTGTGCATTAATGCCTCATGACTGTGCTGAAGCTGCAAAGGAGTGCTGGAAGAACTGGTGAAGAGCTGAATTGACAGGATTAATGGACGAGGAGCTGAGCAGTGCAATTACACCCTTCAGTGAGGGGCATTTTTCATTTTTGGGTCCTCCTCATCTCTGGCTTTCTCTCCTGTGGGAGAGAGGGTGCAGTCCTAGCGGTTTGTTTGTTTTAATTATTTTTCCATATGCAAATGTGGTTTTATTTAATTGCAGCGAAGCAAGCGACGAGCACGGAGAAGAAAGAGGGGAGGACAAACTCATTATTGATTCCTGAGCCATCTTTCTGGAAGCCATCGCCATTACATAGCGTAATCCATCTTTCCCATGCATTAACTTCAGTACAGGCATGGAGAGAAGTGTTAATGCCTCCTCAGAACATCAATCAGACTAGGAGAGAGAGGGGGTTAAGAGAACCTCTGAACGAGTTTCTTGGTTTTTTTTTTTTTTTTTTGACAGGTAGCACTCAGAAAAATATGTTTTTATTGCCTGGAAACGGGGACTAAAGGTTGTTGTAATGAAGCAGGTTAAAATAAGCCGTGCAGGTTACCAGCAGCCTTCTGCCAAACCATCCTCATTTATTCCTCAGGCCTGAAGTAATGTTTTCTGCAGGGAGTTTCCAATAATGTCCTCTTGAGGAGATGAGTGTGATTGCGTGCGTGGGTTGTGTTTGCATGCGTGTGTGTGTCCTGTGTGTGATTGAAGCTCTTCACGACTCTTTTCAAGTGTACAATATGCCCTGCGCTATGCAGAGATGAGACATAAATATGGCTGAATAAAGAGAAGTACGTTATCAAACCCTGCCTTCACAATGGAGAGTTTAATTACCTATGGCTGTGTTTTGGGAGTGTGTGTGAGCGAGACAGTCAGGTTTGAAATTCAGAGACCCAGAGTGTTTCTTTGCACGTTTACTTGTTTATTGCTCACTGAAGTGGGCGGGGCTAAAGCAGTCCATTATATGAGTGACATCTTCTTTTTCAGTCTGTCAGACCATGCTTCCCGGTACAGAGACGGACGGATGTCATCTGTCATTCTGAGGCCTCCCTGATGGTTTATTGAAGGTGTTCACGGATGTATGACGTGCTCGTTAATTTCAGGGACTATTAATGAATGGCTTGAGATAAAATGAAGGATAAAAGCGAGAGCCAGGAGTGAAATAACTGTGGAGAGCAGGAAGCTCAGTTTCAGCATTTCTGAAAAAACCCTCAAAGACTTTCCTTTAATCCATCCTGACAAGGCTGAGGCTCAATCCACCTCTCTCTCTCTTTTTCTCCTTCCTCTTCTGGATCAGTAGGGTCCTGCAGTGGTGGAGCAACAGCATGGGTTCTTAGATCAGTGTTCTGTGTTCTGAGAGACACACATACAGAAGGGATAATTATTATGCCACACTGAACAGTAAAAGCAGACCTAATCCTCTGCGTGTTGGAAGCCTGTCTACCACGGCTGCACAGGAGAGATTGTACATAGTGTTTGCTCTGACAATGTTTGTGTGTGTTTTCATTTGTGCGTGGTTCTCTTAAAGTAATAGTTTACTCAAAATTTGAACAACTTCATGTCATAATTTACTCAACCTCATGTCATTCCAATAATGTATTCTTTTTGTTTTCTTGCATTGATCACAAAAGATAATGTCCGAATTCCATAAAAGGAAAATAGATGGTGAGTTCTAAAAAAAAAAGAAAAAAAAGCACCATGAAGTTAGTCCATATGGTTTATAGAGACAGATAACAGTGAACCGAAATATGATTATGTTGAATTTTTCATTTTGTACTGATACTACGAGAATCTTGCAGCAGTGTTTGTGTGTGTTCCTCGCTGGCAAAGCTCTGGGAGAATTACATCAGTCAGAGAGCAGTGCCTACTGAGCACCAGGCTGGATGCAAAACGTGTTTCCCTGGAAGCCCAGTCTGATTGGACATGCACAGAGGATGTAAATAGCCTGGCAGTGCTTGGGGCATTCGGCATCGCCAAACAGGCCTTCCACTAACCAGGGAGACACCTGCGAGGGATCCCCCCACCCCCCACTGTGGGCTTCATTTAGGGAAAGTCTTTCCTGGCTACACCTGGATATCTCACTCAGGCTCAACTGTGGTGGAATACGGCTGCCAGTCATGCAGATGAAAGGTCTTCCGTGACCATGCCGAAACTGGCTTTTACATGGTGGGTATGCTGTGCAAACAGCGCAAAGCGTGGGGCAATAATCTGCTCTAATACCACCTACTGGACTGATATATCACCTCTGGAAGTCTATAGCATTGCAATACGTACTCAACTCTGCTCTCTGGAACCCTGTTGAAAAAGCTAGCATATGCTGGTTAGGTATGTTTTGAAGCATGGCAGCTGGTTTATGCTGGTCCTTAGTTGGTCATGAGCTGGTTCAAGCTGGACCTGAGCTGGTTATAAGCTGGTCAAGAGATGCACCTAGTTGCTTAGGACCAGCACTTGACCAACTTAAACCAGCTCTTGTCCAGCTAAGGACCAACTAAGGACCTGCATAAACCAGCTCAAACCAGCTGCCATGCTTCCCTACATACCTAACCAGCATATGCAGTTTTTTTCAACAGGGAAGTCTATAGCACTGCAATATGTATACAACTCTGCCAAGTCTATAGCATTGCAATACGTACACAACTCTGCCCTCTGGAAGTCTATAGCATTGCAGTACTTACACAACTCTGCCCTACAAAAACCAACACTAGTGGGGAGAAGAGGGCAATCGATCCTTTAGACTTCAGCTGACTCTGATTTGATACAGGAAAAGGGGGTTATACGGGTTATTCTGTCTTGTCTAGGACATCTGGATGCCTGCCAGTGCTAATATGTAACATCCATATCTAAAACCAGAAGAAAACATTGCAAGATCAGAAACAACTACCTATTACACCCCATCGTCAACTTTTAAAAAGGATGTTTTGATCGACAGCTGCCCCCGTTTCACACTCACAGCGGAGGTAAATTGTGTGATCTCTGCGACGACTGATGGACACTGAGCCGGGCTGAGAGACGGAGAGCACCACAGTGGCATGTGGAGGTCGAATCCAGCATATGCCAGCCAGTCAGCCTGTCCACCCCACTGCCGAGTGACGAGAGCAGGGAGCGGAGAGCCGCCCTGCCCCTGACGAGCTGCCAGCTGGCTGGGGAAGAGAACACAGTGGACTGACACTCTACTAGGGGGTAACCTGCCAGGAGGAAGGGAAAGACAGCTGCGTGTATGACTGGTGTGTGGGTGTGGTCAGTAAGTATGCATGTGTGTGCGCGTGCATGTATGAAGGGATGCAGGCGCAGCTCAGGGCGCGGCTGGTCTCCTGCAGGGGTCCAGATGGACGCAGGGAGGGGGGTGAGCTTGATTCAAGGGTTTTTGGAGAGAGTGACAAGAGTGACAAAATTTCTCTGGAGCTCAAACTGTGCTGCCAGCATGTTCTCTCCTGGCCCGCCTTCTGCCCCCCACTGTCACCTGTTAACCCCCCACCCCTCTGCCCTGCTCAGGGATTGGCTTTGAGACGAGGCACACACACACACTCAGTGGAACAGGCATGAAGGCACGGTGTTTCTTTAAACAGAAACTAGGCTGTCACAGTCATCTTTTAAAAAGCATCAAAAGCTAAAGCACTGAAAATGTCTTATAAGACAATTATTAAATAATTTGCTACAATTTAGCTTAATTCTCATTAGTTGTTAAAGCTAATTCTGGACATTTTCAGGACTATTTCTTTAAAATCAGGGGCATAGGACTGATCTGAAAAAGGAGATATAAAATATATCAGTTTTGCTCATGACATGAAAATTGAGTATGTGAGGTGACATTTGCCTAGCAAACTTAAATGATTTGGTTGGCATAGCACTAGTTATATTATATTACTAGTTATATATACACTAGTAAAATTACCAGTCGGATGTTTGCTCTTTTGCTATTTTTTCCCCCTATGCGATACAACCAAGCAATATATATATATATTTAGATTTGTTTTTTTCCCCCCACTGTATGTTGGTTGGACCACTACTTAGAAGATTTTCAAATGTTTTTTTTTTTTTTCTAAGAAATAATAATAATAAAAAAAAAAGTTAAGTATGCCACTGAATTTTCTTTACAAGAATTATATTGTTTTAATGAGACTTTTTCTCCAATATGATATCATAACATTTGTATCACCTTGACCTTTTGCCCCTTCCAAAAAAAATCTATATCTATCTATCAGCTTGACTACACAGAAAAGTTAATTTCCTCTCAGTCTGTTTTCTATGTGAATATATTTTAAGATGTATATATTATATTTATTCCTGTGATCAAATCATATGATCCTTCAGAAATCATTCTAATATGCTGATTTGCTGCTCATGAAAAGTTTATTATTATTATCAATGCTGAAATCAGTTGTGTAAAAAAAAAAACGTTCCCGGATTCTTTGATGAATAGAAAGTTCTAATGAACAGTATTTATTTGAAATATATATATATATATATATATATATATATATATATATATATATATATATATATATATAAAGGTTTTATCTTTTACCCATTATTAACCACTGTCTTGTTTCCTAAGTCTCTTCTAAATACTCTCTCCCATCTCCCTCCTAATTGTATCATTCTCACACTCTTTCTCTATAATAAGACTCTTTTGTGTCCTTGATCAGTGTGACCTACCATGCTTTCTGTGGGAATATTCTCCACCTTTTATGAAATTAGCCTGGATACAGAGTGGGAACGCTGTGGCTGTCTGGTCCACCCTGCGGGCCTGTAGATCCATTGGACCTGGTCCCATGGTGAGGGTGCAGAGGCGATCAGACGTCCCCTCACACATACTGTCCTTCAGAAACATCTCCATAGGGGCATCATTAATCTGGACCTAACAGAATCACAGAGGAACTATTTGGCTTGTAGAGACTGAAAATGATAAGTTAGGGTGGCATATCATGCTATATGTTGAAGCAAAGGTGAACATTTTCTTCGCCCTTTCTCATCCATACCTCTATTTTCATATTTCTCTCTCCCACTCTCTGTATCTCTGGTCTCACACTCTTTTCATATCTCCTCCAAATACTTTCTTGACCCTACAGCCATCTTCATTTCAGTTACAACCGTGACACACACACACACACACACACACACGTCACATTTACATTTCAAACTGGCACAGTGTCTGCCACACATTCATTATTTACCAGCCCCTGGCCACAGTGGAGAGTGCCTGATCTCTCACTCTCTCCATCTCTCTGTTTCTGTCTCCCCGTGACTCTTACCCTCTCCTCTCCCATCTCCACTTCCTGTTTCTACATTGTTGATGGTGAAAGTTATGAGTACAGGGTAATTATGGTTCTCAGCAAGGCCAAATCATTTTAATAACTCTTAGGGGAAAAAAACAGAGAGGAACATTTACGGATATTTACGAAATATATGTCTTTTACAATCGCTAGTACACAATTCTCATTACTTAGGTCACTTTTTAAAAACTTTTCACACCGTTCTCCTAACCAACTTTCAACTAGGCAGTTAATTTCACATTCAAAATGCACAAAAACTACCAAAACACTGCATACATTTCTAGTCAAAAAAATCTATACCAAAATATATTTATTTCATACTAAGTATGCTTCAAATCCATTAACATATTTATTGACATATCACTTACTGATATACAATTATAATTAAACTTTATTTGGAGTATTTCTGTATTGCACAATGCACATTTCTTAATATTATGCCTAAAATTGTTTTAATATCACATATGATCTTTGTATAATATCAGTCTTTAAATACAAGATATTTAAAGTGTACCTACTTGCAATAGTTCCACTTTAGTTTACCAAAAGTACAATTGCAGGGTATTTTTATTTAGCACATAATTATGTAAATGTATTTGTAGTATACAAAATAAATGTATTTCAAATACATTTTAGTATATATATATATTTTTTTTTCACTAGGGATGTCTCAAATCAACTCATGCTTCCATAATACCAGCAAAGGTTTCATCCAACAATCACACTTTGTCAATCATAACACAGACCTAAAAACTCTAGCATCAGGTAGCATTTTACAATGTTTTCTTTTGTAAAATTTCTTCACAAAACAAGAATGACACCCTCCACTGCTTACAATACAGTTTGAAAAAGTTTTCCACTTTTGAATGGATGGTAATGAATTGAAAGACTAACACTTGTATAAGTGTTCAGTTACATCTAATTGCTTTGATAGTATTAGATTTTTTAGATTCAGAATATATTTCAATATGGTACTGTATTACTGTAGAAATGTAGCAAATTTCTGTCTTGTGTATTTTTGTGTTGTCTTAGGTGTTGAACTTAAGTTTAAGGGGGGAGATTTGCATTCTCATGCTAAACATGGCCAAAGTTTCAAAACACGAGTTAGACGTATGACGGAGTATTTCTGTGCCAAATACACTACTTCCGGTTTCTGGGAGTTTTTTTTTCGAGTATGGCCTGTATGACGTCAAAAGTAAGCGGAATTCCTTGTACAGGCACTTCTCCCTGATAAGTATGCACACACACATCACCCAGAACAAGAGCAAGAGCACGCCCATCAACGCGTTTCGTTCGGGATAAGGAAGCCGAGAGATTTTGGCTGTGTCCCAATTCAGGGGCTGCACCCTTTGAAGGCTGCATACATCATCGAGGCAGTCTCGTTTAAGAAAAATAAGCACTAGATTGCAACATAAGAAAGAAATTACAGTATTTTACACCTTTTAAGAAGTATTCAGCCTTCAAATGCGATTTCTGAAGGATGCAGCCTCCGAAATGAGACGCAGCTCCTGTCACCGAAGCAGTGTGTTTTTGGTTGTGAGGGAAAGATTACCCTTTTCAGCTTCCCAAAGAACCCAGCATCAAGGAAACAGTGGATGAAGTTTGTTTTTCCGGGGCAGCAACAGAGCTGTGCGTGCATGTTTGTTTGTTCCTGGGATTTCGGTGATGAATACTTTGTAAACAAGTCCTAGTTCAGCGCTGGATTTGCAGATCGCGGGTTGTGAGTAAAGCTGCATCAGATGCTTGTGTTTTGTTGGCAATCGGCACGCAAGTGCATAAAATGTAAACACCACAAACGTTTTTGTTCCCTTTGTATTTATAATGATGTCGCAGCTAGCAGACGATCTCTACACAAAAGCTGCGTGCGCTCGTAACTCTTTAGCTCCGCCCACGGCACTCATGGCTGGCACGCCTCCAAGAGCTCTGCTTTTTTTTGGAAAGACTTAGTTTAGCATATCTATCTTTTATAAATATGATAAAACTAAAGACTTTTCAGAGATATGAAGGATGCATTGTTACTCTAGATGTACTCAAGATTAACATGAGATTGGCAGAAACTGTGTGTGATACCCCCCTTTAACAGTTTTGAAAAGAGTTGTTTGTTTGTCTCACATTAAAGCCACCCTATTAGATAAATTTACAGAAATTGGTATGAAAAAAAAATATTACTTTATATAAGTTGAAAATTATGTAAGCTAAATTTCAATTCCTTATTGATTCAATGGCTACCTTTAGCTCTTTATTTAGGAGGCAAACTTTTTTTTTTTTTTTTTTTTAAATAAATATTACAGTGTTTCATTTCTGCATAACAGGAATGACCCAGCCACCTTGATATGAGGCCATACATGTGAAGTCTGGGTAAGAAATGAATATGATACAGAGACAGTGTGGTGGGCAGCTGTCTGTTTATACTGTCACTGGGTTGGTGTTAGATTGTAGGAGTGTTGAACATACAAATTTCACATTTTCATGAGACCAAGACATTGTGTGTTTGTAGTGATGTTAATTTCTCAGGTGCTATTTACAGTACAAAATGTTCTTGAAGGTGACAAAGGTGACATCACACTCGTTTAGATCCAATATAGATAACTGCAGCCAAATGCTAGAAAAATCTTGTGGGACTTGTATCTAAATATGAATAAAATATATAAAATGTATACCTCATCACTGGAGTACATCTTTAGAAATAAAACTAATATCCCCCCTCTTATTTCTGCAGGTTAAAACTATTTTGATTGCTTTTCACAATGCTTGGATGTAGTTAAATTATATTTAAATATAGCTTCTCTGTAAACCCTAAAATGCTGAATATACTAAAAATAGAAATAACAACTAAAAAGTACCTGTTCACTCAGTTGTGTCTCTTAAAACGTATGTCGTCAAGTTTCCCAATGTGTTACCTAAAATTTAAGTAAACTTAACCATTTATGTTGTTGGTGTGAGTACCTGTATACTTGGTTTTGCAATTAAAAAGTTGTTTTTCTACTAACCAGTTCTAATTGTATTGGCTCAAATTTAAAAACAATCATAAGGAATAAAAAGAATATAAAAAGAGAAATAAAAGGCAGAAGTGTTATGCACCTTCATTTGGCAAAAGAAATAGAATGCATTGAAAAGTGTCCAAGTTCACCAAAGGGAAAATAAATCACACGAAACAACTATTTACAACAAAACAGCATCAATAATTCAAAAAAAAAAAAAAGAAAAAAAAAAGATAAAACATCTATGAATTCTTAACAACTATTTAAATGCCTCCATAAATTCCCACCAAGCATGCAGTTAAATTATTCAAGCACAAGGGATTTTTGTATTATTCCCCTCAGCACTAATTGAATATAGATATTTTAACACTTAAAATCTTATTTTATTTATTAATTTAGAATTTTAAGGCAAATAAGTTTGAATTATGAATCCAAATCCTGACATTTCAAGTAATGCTTAATTAGTACATGATCATTTTGAGTAATTATATATATATATATATATAGACCACAAAACAAGTCATAAGGGTTAATTTTTTAAAATTGAGATTTATACATCAGCTGAAAGCTGAATAAAAGCTTTCCACTGATGTATGGTTTGTTATAATATTTGGCCGATATACAACTATTTGAAAATCTGGAATCTGAGGGTGCAAAAAAATCTAAAAATTGAGAAAATCACCTTTAAAGTTGTTCAAATGAAGTCTTTAGCAATGCATATCCACTCACAAAAATACATTTTTGATATATTTATGGTAGGAAATTTACAAAATATCTTCATGGAACATGATCTTTACTAATATCCTAATGATTTTTGGCATAAAAAAAAAATCGACCCATACAATGTATTGTTGGCTATTGCTACAAATATACCCATGTGAATTATGACTGGTTTTGTGGTCAAGTATATAATTTTGCTAGATTTATAATGTTAATAACATTCATCATTCATAACATCATCACAGTGTGTGAAAAGGTCATTTACTGATTCATCACATGATATGACGTGCTCATTAAATTGAAACTCGTCTCGAAAATGATATAAATGTTTTTCAAAACCATATGAAACCAACATATACAAAGAGTACGTTTCTAAGAACTTGAACGATGTGATTGCACACTCGACTTTTTCCCTTTTCTTTATCATGGACAGTTTGTTATTGACTCATTTGCCAGCTGGAACATTTACAGCACAAATTCCAACTCTAACACCTGCAGAAAAGCTGTCTCAAAGATCCTGAACCCTCCAATATAATTTCAAATCGCTGCAGTAAACTGAAACAGTGAATTTGATGTTTAATTTTATTTTTATCTGCCAGCTCATTGCATTTAAACAGCATCAGCTGTGCCTCTGCTCCAAGCAGTTTATGATGTACAAACAATCTTCAACATACCACCTCCTTCTTCCACACGCGCACACACACAATCACATGAGGTGTAAATGAACAGAATAGAGACAGATAGCTGTAGGCTGCAAGCAGGCGGGATTGGTTTGACCTGCTGACATGCTGCGTGCAGGTATTGGCGGCTCTGTGTGGGCCGAGCACTTATCCCCTCTTTCCACTGTCAGGAGAGCCCACACGGGCCTCACCGCTGACCTGCAGCTGCATGAGCACCGTCTGTTTCATCCAGGTGCACTATGTATGGCCACATATATATTCGTGTAAACAAACACACACATTTACACCCCGTTCACACACGTACGATATCGCAAATGCGCACACGCAAGATGCAATTGTGAACGCAGGTGGTGAGTGAACCCACAACTGTATCACTGCCAAGATATGATCAGGTATCCAGCGTATGTGCGTATGGTCCACATATGTTTGCTCAGATTTGCTATTTAATAGAAGCCCTGCGTGACTCAGGGACAGAACAGCTTTCCTCCAAAAATGCCCTTTGACTAAAGGGAAAAGAGTTAAGTATGCCTAATACAATGCACATGTGAGACTGAAATGATTCTTTTGTAAATTGCTTAAGAAAAGAGATCGAGAGAGAATGAGAAGGAAAAGAAAGCATGGCATGCAGGACTATAGGAAACAATCTGGGGTGTGTTTTCCGTACAAGTATGTAACACACCGTACATCGTAGGAGGAACTAGTCAACTGGTCACGTCGTAGGCCCTGTTTCCACCTGGTATTAAGATGCGTTTTGGTCCTTCCGATCACAAGTGGATGACGATATATACAGGTGTAAACGGGGTGTAAAACCACTTCTAGAGATAGTCGAAAACATATATGACCGGACTGATTTTATAGTGTAAACGCTCATGTGGTCGAACGGCCACTAAAGACCACCTACTCTCCTCCTACTGATCTAATGTGTAAACATATGGAAAGCGCTCTAGCCAGACGGGATTTAAACTTTGTCGGCTGAAGACCAAAGTTTGGTTTGAAGATGAAAAATGTACCAAGCACAATGTTCTCTCAACCATTCCTGATTTCGAACACACACTCACAGTGTTCGGATGGTCTTGCGGCTGTCAGAGCAGAAACGAAACCTGATGCTCTCCGTATGTTTTTCTGTCATCATGGGCGTGTTCATATGTAAATTGTGCGAGCTTATTTTGTTCATTAGATTGAAAGATCTGAAAAAGCCCATACATTTATCCACCCATAGACCCTCCCCTCGAACAAATCAGGACAGAAGTGGTTGAAAGCGGACAAAAGAGATGGATTAAAGCACCAGATGTAAACGGGAATGTGTCTCCGTCATCTACCTGTGATCTGATCAACCAAAACGCATCTTAAAAGGTTAGTTCACCCAAAAATGATCCCATGATTTACTCACCCTCAAGCCATCCTAGGTGTATATGACTATCTTCTTTCAGACGAACACAATCGGAGATATATTTAAAAATATCCTGGCTCTTCCAAGCTTTATAATGGCAGTGAATGGAGAGCACAAAAAAGTGCATCCATCCATCATAAAAATAATCCATACGGCTCCAGGGGGTTAATAAAGGCCTTCTGAAGCGAAGCGAAGCGATATGAAACACATCCATATTTAAAACTTTATTAACTATAATAAAGACTCAGTTCAGAATATTATAGTTCATTTACACAAACCATTCATTTTTTAATCACATTATGCAATGTAACTGGCATATTTACTAACATATATGCATTCATTCAGTCAGCAGTTTTCTCCACAACATAATTTCTCTGAGATGCCACTGTAACGAACGTGGCACCTCATTACTACAATATTTTTTTGTTCCCTGACATTTTGCGTTATTTGATGTTTGATTTCAGAAACCACAGAATCACTGAACTATATCGGTAACGTCAGAACTTGTGACCATAGTTGGCTAACAATGCTTTTGGAAAATGCACCCCCAGGGTGGGGAAAGATACGCTTGTTTGACACTCACAAAGATCCTAAAGCTTTTATATGGCACTCAATGAGACAAATACATCTCTCCGCTATCACCTGGACCTTCTCAGGTGTCAGCTAACAGATTTAGGCAGGAGAGGAGGGGCGGAGGTAGAGAATGTGCAACATTTCACGCTCTTAACTGGGCTGAGTTCTCATAGACAAATTGTTAAAGCAGAGAAAAAAAAACATATGATGTGAAAACAACACCTGTTATTGGTGCGAGAGCGAGTTGAGCGCCAAGTTCCTGTTGACTGACAGAAGCTGCCAGGGCTGGAGAAAAGAAACATGCTTGATTTCAGTCCTGCTCGCAGCAACCACGTTCCTGGATGCGATCCTCACAAAATCCTTTACTCCTGCTTGTGGACTCACCCCCCTAAAGGTGTCCAACACAGGTCGTCTGCACGGGGGCTCGTTTAACGGGAAGAGAGAGCAGTAAGCACACCCAGAGGAGGGATAAGGCAGCCAGGCTGGTGCCTGAGAGTTGGCCGAGGTCCCTGGCTCTGAGACTGGAGCTAGCTCCTGCAGCAGGTGGCTGCCTACCTGCCTGCAGAAAAAAAGAGACAGAAAACAGGTTCTCACGGCAGGCTCTGGTGGAGCCAGGATTGCCTGCCAAGGTCTTCTGTCAGACTGAGCTGGTTTAGAGAGAGAGAGAGCGTGCATTGAACTGCTTCATTACCACGGCAACAGCCAGATTCAAAAGTGGTGCCTGCCAAGAGGCCCCATTCAGCCCACAATACACCACAATTCAGTGAGCACATTCCTCCAGAACAGGAAATGCAGATATGTTTTACTTTACTGCTTTCTGATTAAGCTCCAAACAATGTTTTACAGAATCATCTGTAACATGCTGAAACTTTATTTTATTTTTTTTTATCCAAGATGCGATTATATGATCTAAGCTCTTCGGAGACTAGTTCCAGCAGTGTCATCTAGTGTGTGAGGTTGGGCAAGCTGCTTTAAATTTGAAATCTTAAGGTAGTCAGGTTGTCCCAATTAACCATTTCTTGAAATATAGTTACCACTGATGCGTGTTTCTAACACAAACTGTTGACATCTTTCTCTGTTCTGACCAACATGCACTCTAAAAAATGCAACCCAAGTTGGGTTGAAAATGGACAAACCCAGCGGTTGGGTTAAATGTTTGCCCAACCTGCTGGGTAGTTTTATTTAACTTGAATAAAACTTAAAATGCTGGCTTAAATTGAACTCAAAATATGTTGGAAATTAAAAATCAGACACATAATTACTAGAGGCAACAATAATAATCAAAAGTTGAACATTTATTAATAAGCAATTTAAAAAAAAAAAAAAAAAAAAAACGTTATTGTTAATTTCCAACATATTTTGGGTTCATTTTAATACAGTAATTTTCAAACAATAGTTGGGTTAAAACATTCAACCCAACCACTGGGTTAAAACAATGCAATCGCTGAGTTTGTCCATTTTCAACCCAACTTAGGTTGTTTTTAACCCAGCATTTTGAGTGTGAGAAATGCAAAAAATGGGATGCACCGATATGAAAATTTTGGCTGATAACAATAACCGATAATTCTTTAAATTTGAAAGTCGATAACCAATATATTGGCCGATAAATCTAAATCCAAATTTTTATATAATTTTTTAAAGAGCCTGATTACAAAGACAAAAGTTTCACCAATTAAAGACAGACAGACTTGCACTGCACTTAACTGTATTTTCCTTTTTGAAGTGATTTCAATCATATTTCAAGCAATTCAAACCATCATGGTGAACAGTGCGCATCTGAAATGTCTCAGCTGAAGGAAATAATCAATTATTTATCGGCTTTAATACAAATTTTGTTATTGGGCCGATAACGATAATATTAAAAATGATCATATATCGGCCTATACCGATATGGTGGCCGATATATCGTGCATCCGTAAAATTTGTTGCGTTTTCCATTTCCAATTTACTCCAAATTGAAGTTTACCCAACTATGACAACTTCCACTTCCACACTTTTTGAGTCATATCACATGACATTTTACAACCTGAACTAGCCTTGTCGTAAAAAGGTCAAATTAAATTTTAATTATCTAAAAGTTATTGACATTGGCACGCAGGGTCTGCTGGGCATGACCTGATTTTGCCAAGTTAGACCTGTTCCTGGGTCAACATATTTTATTGATCCTGGAACAACATTCCTTACTGGAAATGTAATGCTAACCCCTAAACCTAACCCTAGCCATAAGTTATCTCTAAAATCAGAGGGAAATGATAGGTGAATAACACTGATGTAGAAGCACCTAACCCTGGTTGTAAGCCTAAACTTGACATAAACTGTAAACTTGTGCCTTAAATCTGATTGGCTGATTGGAATGTTGATCCAGGAACATGTTGCACTTGGTGAAATCAGGTTCTGCATCTGCAGGGGTGTTTTCCATGATCTACTTTCATGTTTTTTTTGTTTTTGTTTTTTTGTGGTCCACATGACCACATGCTAATGCAGACAAAAGTATATATATATATATATATATATATACATATTAGTTTTACCTGTATTATTAGAATTATTAGGATTATACCAAAGTATTTAAGGCTATCTTTTCACAAGTTTAATTTTTCCAAAAAATGTGCATCACATCACCGTTTCCAGTATTTATCCATGTTCTAAGGTTTCCAACTCCGATAAATCCTTTTCTCCCAGACTGAAGGTTCAAATCCGACCAAAGCGATATACACATACAGATAATCTTATACGGGGTTTAAAAGCATCACGTGCGACCCCCACTCATCCCCGGCATAACTGAGGGGGAGCGTAGATGTGTTTGATGATTGTCTTCAATAAAAGAGAGAGCGCGAGTGTGAGAGACAGAGAAAAGAGAGAGAGACACAGCTGTTTCTTCCCAGCAGAGTGCTGGTTTAGGGCTCAATTGTGCATTTTGCAGATAAAGTGACAAAACTACTGGAGGCGGTGTTGTATGCAGCTGTTGCCACAGCAACCGTGATTTGGAGACCAGGTTCTCCATTACCAGTTCATTTAAGCTTTCTAATTGCATTCCACAGAATCTGGGACCACAACTGCTGCTGAGAGGGAAACAACCTTTTTACAGAGGGAAAAGAAACAAGGGCAGCGTGACACTGCGAGGCTGGAGTTAAGATATGTTTAATACAAACCACACTTAGAATTATGCAAGAATTTCGTGTGTGAATGTCAGTGTTCTAAAATATCGAAATGAAAAGAAAAATGAACATACTCATTTGATCATGTTCATTCACACAGGCCTTGCAAAAATATGCTAAAGTCAACATGGACTGCATTCGTATCCCATTTGACTTAATTATTGAATTAAACATTTTCAGTGAGAAAAATATGATGGGCGGGACCAAGTGCAACATGTTCCTGGATCAACATTCCAATCAGCCAATCAGATTTGAGGGACAAGTTTACAGTTTATGTCAAGTTTAGGCTTACAACCAGGGTTAGGTGCTTCTACATCAGTGTTATATTTATCATTTCAATCATTTCCATCTGATTTTACACTCTAAAAAATGCTGGGTTGAACTTGTTGGGTTATTTCTTCCATGGTTGGGTAGTTTTTGTGTTACCCAGCCATTGGGTTAGAGGCTGATCAACCTCACTGAGAGTAATAATACACCCCTCCCCACCCGCCCTCCGACGCAACACCCCAGCGGTGTCTTTACTAAAGCAACCCAGCTGTTGGGTTACACAGAGCACTGGCTTTTTGCATCCTCATCAAAAGTCTTTACAGTGCTGTTAATCATTTTATTTAATGCAATGCAATATACAGAGATGAGATGTCAGTCAGCATCGGTCGTCTCGCATGTTGGAAATGGCTTTTTCCTTGAATAAACTGATTATTATTTGTTATAATACTTAATATTAATAATTTGGATGTTAAAATATGTTCTCAGAACTCTGTGCTGTTTGTTTATGTGCAGGTTATAAGGAGCCTGTCGCAATATCTTTCGGTTATGAGAGACGCAGAGCAGCAGTCTAAAGTTCGCAGCTCTCACGCTGAACAGCGGCCCATCGCTGGCTCAGATTTCAGCAACACACCGCTGTACTTATGACAGGAATATATGTGAAAATATAAGAAAATTAATCAGAGTGGAGAGGAGAGAGAACTTTGATGGTAACCCCAAAACTTCAGCATCACAGAAACACCTTTAAATACCAAAATAACAGAACATTAAACAATAACACATCTTTCCCTGCATTAATTTAGTGAAAAAACACACAAAATAACACAATTTCAACATTTATTCTCCCGTACAGAGTGTGACGCAAAGCATGCTGGGAACTTGAAATCTGCTACAACAAGTTTAATGTTAAATGGACTCTTATGACAAAGTCGGTTATGTCGATAACATCGGACGTGGATGACGTGACTTTATATCGCTCAGTAAACTTAAAAATAATCATTTAAGTATAAGGGTTTACTCAAAAATGTTAAGCGACACAAAAAATAAAATAAACTCCTAGTTCAGAAAATGTAATTGTTTTAAGTTGCATCAATGATTTAACAGACTTTAATTGCAGCATACTCAATCTTTATAAGTTAGTAGTACTATCCGGGTTTACAGTGTGGGTTAAATAAAACATTTAACCAAACCGCTGGGTTAAAACAACCCAAAAGCAAAGCTAATCCATTTTCAACCCAACTTGGGTTATTTTTAACCCAGCATTTTGTGTGGGTGTTCTTATTAATACATTTTGATTATTACCGTCGCCTGTATTGTCATAAGTAATTCTGTGTGTGATTTTAATGTTCAACATATTTTGGGTTAATTTTAAGCCAGCAATATAGCAATTTTTATTCAATAGTTGAGTTTAATAATAATAATATATATATATATATATATATATATATATATATATATAAACAGCATGTTGGGTCAAACTTTTAACCCAACCAGCTGGGTAAAAACAACCCAACGCTGGGTTTGTCCAATTTTGACCTAGCACTGGGTTGCCAAACAACCCAAATTAGCGTAGGGATAACTTATGGGTAGGGTTAGGTTTAGGGGTATGGATATGGTTAAAATTAAATTTTCGGACAGGAGTGTTCTTCCAGGATCACCAAAATATGTTGACCCATACATGTCTAACTTGGCAAAATCAGGACGTGCCAGTTAAAGAGTGAAGAGAACAGTGCTAATCTCGTCAATAAATGTACTGATTAAAATACTTGCTGAAGACACGTTAATGAAGATAACGTTTTAATGCACAAACAATGTTTTTAAAAAAAAAAAAAAAAAAACGATGTGAAATTTTAAGCGAGTGTCATTCTTGCATATAGCTTGTAAAGTGGTAATCGTGAGGCATGACGTTATGTTGCATGTGTGAACGTGTGTGTGTGTGTGTGTGTGTGGGAGAGTGAAATAGCTCTAATTGTGCTGGGCCATGGCCTCTGAGCTCTATTATTCCATCCTATGGCAGCAGGTCATGCCTGTGGGGCCATCGGCCCTTTGAACCTCGGCAGGGCTGAACCCTTAGAGAAAGCCGGCCCACAATGCTTTTCTTCTGCGCCTCTCTTTTAGTGGGGTTTGAAATGATTGGTAACTGTTGAGCCACTGTTCTCTCCCTCGCTCCCCTGCTAGTGACCCTCTCTCCATAGTGTCAGAGCCACTAGATAAGACAGCGGTCCAATTATCCGCACACTCTCCCTTTCTCTGTCTCGACACACACACACACACAGACACACAGTTTAAGATCAGCAATCGAGGACTGCCGGCTCTCTCAATCAAATTATCTGCAAAGCTTCGACTGCGACAGTTCACCTCCGGTCTACAATAGGACAAGCTAAACCACATTTATAAAAGAAGTGACGTCCACATCCGCATCTAAACAACTGCGTTCGCACCTTCACATAAAAGCACTCAGGGGTAGATTCAGAGCGAGTGTGAAAGCACCCATCTGCCTGACAGCTCTCACTTGAGTGAGTTTCCCTTCTGAAAGAGTGCGGCCCAAGTGCAGCCTCCTATTCAGGATAAGCTGACCCCAAACTCAGAGTCTGACCTGGCCTTTGTGTTCTCTCACCCTTTTCCCTCGGCTTGCGCAAACAAAAGACCTCTGGCCCTCCACGCTCTGCACCCAGCCGGCCCTTTCATGACTTTTTTGCCATTTTTCTCCTATTCGATTATTTGATTTTTTTTTCTTGTGGGTGGATTGGGGGATTGGGGGTGCTATTCGTTTCCTTCACGGCTCCCAGAAGTGGCACAATTTATATCGTTGCCAGGGAATTAGGACCCCCCGACCCCTTTGTTGTGGATTGTATGGTGGTTGGCTGAGGGCAGGGCCGGGGTGGATGTCCCTTTATTTCTCTATTAGAAGAGGGCTTGGTTCCCACAGGAGCGCCGGGGAGCTATGAGGTAATGTTTACAGAGCCGGGCCCTGAGAGAGCGAGAGATGTAGTGTGTGTTTGTGAGTCACTGTGTAGGGGATGTACAATCCTTACAAATTGCTGTAAAGAAAATTTGAGGAACAATTAGGCATTTTGCCCTGGTGTTACCGCAACCTCGTAAATGAGTTAGTTTTCAGCTGAAATGAAACTTGCGCGGACAGGCAAACAAACAGACGCAAACAAAGCCTTAGACAACCACGCTGTTATCACACGCAGGCACACTCTTTCTGCACCGGCGGATAACTGTAAAACTGAATATACAAGATACACCCACACACACACTTCAACACACACAAACACAGAAGAGTGGAGGCAAGAGAGAAAGAGTCTGTTCTTCATAGTGAGGAGAGGACAGTAATGAAAAGAGAGAGATTGAGGGGAAGGAATGCAAGAATGCATTATCATTTAATACTAAAAATATCATTCATATTTTTAAGATGTTGATGCCTGAAGCTCTGATGTTTTCACTGGGATTTTACAGACTGTGTGTGTGTGTGTGTGTGTGTGTGTGTGTGTGTGTGTGTGTGTTTTTATGAGCCTGAGAAGCAGATGAACATACTCATCTGATCATGTTCACACACAGTCCTCGCACACATACGCAACACTGAAGGCACTTATGACTGCATTCGCAGCCCATTTGACTTCGGCAATGTGACCCAATGTGAATGAAACATATTCAATGAGACAAATATGATGGGCGGGACTTGAAGCAATCAGGTAGTTATGCAGAGAGATGTTGGGGGGGGGGGGGGGGAAAGAAGGAAAAACAAAAGCAGGGTTAAGTGAATAATGCTAATCCTGTCGATAAAATGATTAATGGAAATACTTGATGAAGATCCGTTAATGAAGATTAAAAAAAAAAAAAAATTGTGACACTTACTTAAAATTCTCTATTTAACTAATTTGATGCAATATATAAAACATATAATGCAATACAATAATAATTGAGAGATGTATAGATAAACATTCATCAAAAGCCTGATGCGATTTTTCTAAAAAAACAAAACAAAACAAAAAGTTGTATGAATAATCAAGTAAGCATAAGTTGCTTCAGTCCAGTAAGAGTTCATCTTGAAATATTGCTAACAATATGAAAGTTATTCTTATGTTTACTTAGTAAAAATCAGTAAAGATTTTATGGCAAAAAGAACTGAAGGAGGACATTTTTGGAATACTAATAGTACAAAAATAATACTTTTACTTGCTAAAAAGTATAAACTATCAGTCAGCTGAAAGAAGGTATGTAGAAGATTGTGTGCAACAGGTTTTTCAGAAATGTTTTGATGTTGATCATTTAGAGGCCTTAGAAATTTGCGTATCGAATATGATTCAGTAGGCTTTACAAGGTTAAAAAAAAAATGTTCTATTTTAAAGGGGTCCTTGATTATGATGATCTCACTTTTCTAACTTTAGTTAGTGTGTAATGTTGCTGTTAGAGCACAAACAACATCTGCAAAGTTACAACACTCAAAGTTCAATGCAAAGGAAGATTTTTTTTTTTTTTTTCAGAAATCGCTTTTTAAGGTCTACAACAAATGGCTGGTAGGGACTACAACAAGCTTCCCGGGTTGGTGACGTCACTAACACTAAAGTTCAGTAGCCTTCAAGCATGACAAGTAGTAGTAGGTAAATAACAGATGTGACGCTAACACTGGATCAAGCAACTAAGCGATAAACATGCCTTTGAAGAGTGCAAAATGTTGTGCAGTGTCAAGTTGTGGAAAAACACAGTAGCTGCATTGGATTTGCAGAGAGCCTGAAATAAATAAAAAAATGATGCTGTGCCTTCTGTTGGATCTGACAGGAACGGCACAACACACTTATGTGAGTAAAAAAGTTTTTACTGTGTCACTATTGCTTTGTTACAGGTTGTTTGATATGTACGGATTATGTGTACATGTCAAACCAAAATCCCCAGTGACCAGTGATTTCTGATATGTAATGATTCATGTAGGCCTACATTCAGATGTTTTTGTCTCAAAATCGTTTATTGTCAGTAAATCAAACCAGTGACTAAACGGTCAACTTCACATTGTTTCTCTTAGTAGGATGAAAATAATCTGTTCTTTAAACTGTGATTAAATTATATATAGAAAGCGATCAAAGAACGCTCCCTTTACAGTCACTGGAGCTGTCAATCAAACAGTTCTGGACTCTCGCTAAAACTCCTGCTAGAATCAACGAATCTCTTATTTACATCGTGTTTGCACTGTTAGTTATGATGACAGCATTCGTTAGTGTGCGGAAATCGAGTCACAATGACGAGATCACTGCATTCATGCGCTCATCAGCTCAATGCTCATCACTGCAACCTTTCATAGCACAATCTAAATATAATGCTATAATCAACACTTTTAATGATTAGTAAACCTTGAGAATCTGTCATAGTACGTTCTAGTTTTCGAGAGAATTCCTCATGTAATACTTAGCTATTTCCATATGCAAAGATGTCAGCCAATCACAGCAGTGGGCGTTTACACTGAAGTCTCACAGCAGACACGCCCCTTAAAACAGAGCGTTCAGATCGGAGGGCTAAAATCAGGGTAGGAAAAAAAATTATATCTAATCATACTAACATTATGAATGCACCCCGAGAAACATTATAAAATAATTAGGTAACACTTTATTTTAGGGTCTTTTAACTAGTTGCTTATTAGCATGCATATTACTAGAATATTAGCTGTTTATTAGTAATTATTAAGCACATATCAATCCTATCCAATACCTAAACTTAACAACTACCTTACTAACTATTAATTTGGTGAAAACACCAAACCAGTACAATCATACTTTAGAAAATATATCCATGCCTATTGAGCACACATACATACACACACACAAAACAAATTAACATACACAAAAATAAACCAGGACTAGCTTCTGTTTAACGCCTGAGTAGGACTATGAGTTCATCTCTCCCCCTCTGAGGTGTAACATGTAAGCTCCTGTTCAAGCCCACCCGTCCCACAGAGCCTGAGCTGGAAGCCTCTTTTTCTCTCCGTCTCTCTCTTTCTCCTTCACTCTGTCACAGGTCCTACCAATCAATGTTCTAAGCCCCAGGTTGCCTGATTTATCTGCCTTCCTACAGGCACCGTCACCTCCACAAACTGTAAAAGATCAATTTACACCACTCCGCCACCAGAGCGCTATTGACATAACACGGGTGACCGCGTCTCGTCCTCTCACGATCTTTCTCTAACACACATCTTCTTCCTCCTTTCTTGTTTCAGAGGTTTAGGTCAGAAGGATGATTTGAGAGGCAAATGTCAAAGGTCACAGATGTGATCTTTAGCCTTTCTGCCCTGAAAGAGGCTGCGCTCTCTATAGCGATGAGCTCTCGCCAAATACTGACCCGCAACTTTGGAGCGTAGAGACAGCTGGGCACAGTCCTGCAGTTGATGATAACCCAGGCCCGGGGCAGTGACTGTGCTCCATCTATGAAAGACAACTCAGGAATTCTTTCATTTGAGGTATTACACATGCTTGGTGGAGCAATATTGATTTTTTTTTCTTACTGCTTCCTCTGAGCCATGCTGCAAGCATAAATGTTTTGCCAATTTATCAAAGTTTTATCTGGGAGAGAAAGAGAGAAACAGTAAGAATGGAGAAAGGAGAGAGGGAAGGTAGAAAGGAAGAGAGATCGAGACAGACAAACTAAGAGATATAGAGAGCGATACCGCATACATCCTCCCCTGGCCATGTGCCACTGCCTCTCTGCCTCTCTCCCTCTCTCCCAGCAGGGGACTGTGGGAGGAGAGGCTGGCATTTATAAATAAAACCATATGGCGAAAAAACAATAATGTGTGGACGTGTAATTGCTAATTGCATAACAGTGCACTGAGTCTTCCTCCTTGTTTCACTGGAGATGCTTAAAGGTTCGACAGAGCCATTTATGAGCTAGCACCAACTACCCACGATGCCAAAGAGTCACTGCACAAACAGTATACACAGACGTATACTATACAACTTCTGAGATTGTGGCTGGAACATCTCTAAAGGAACAGTTCACTGAAAAATAAAAATCATTATTCCAAACTCATCGTTCCAAACTCATATGACTCTCTATTGTATGTGGAACACAAAAGGGGAATTTTTGAAGAATACCCTGGCCACGATTTTTGAAAGTGAATATAATGAAAGTGAATGAAGACTGGTGCTGTAAAGGTCTGAAATGATAAAAGTGCCATAAAAAGTCTACACTGAAAGTTGTTCTTCACTAATAATCTTGATATCCACCCTAGCTCTAATTTAAGTGTTAATGAGGCAGGAATGATGTCCGAGTTATAATGAATCGCTTTTCCGAGTTGGATCTTTTCAATGAACTGGTGAATTCAATGAAAGACATCATTAAAATAGTCCACATGACTACAATGTTTTTACTACCTTTCTGGGCCTTGAAACTGGTAATTATATTGCTGTCTATAGAGGGGTCAGAGAGCTCTTGGATTTAATCAAAAATATCTTAATTTGTGTTCCGAAGATGAACGAAGGTCTTACGGGTTTGGAACGACATAAGGGTGACATAATTAATGACAGAATTTTCTTTTTCTTTTCTTTTTTTTGGGTGAACTAACCCTTTAAATTTTGGTTTGTTCATCACACAAAGCTATCATGGAATGGAATAAAGAGCATGAGTTGAAAGGTCTTTAATGGTGCTTTTGCTTTCTTTTTGTATACTTAAGTTTTGGCGTGAAAGATTAGGACTAATTCGTCGACTTGGTGTGTTCCGGGCTTAAGTCTTCAGAACACAAATTAAGATATTTTTTATTGAAACCAAAAAGGTTTCTGTCCCTCCCTTGAAGGTCCAGGTATCCAAAACTTATAAGATCCAAAAAAGGTCATAAAGGTGTCGAGAGAACCAGTGAGGTTTGTTCTAGCCTGTGACGCACACATAAGCTTCCACATTTAACATATGTGATGCACACTTATGTATGTGTTTATATATGAATAAAAGCCTAAATTAAATCTTTTCATCATACAAAGTGATCTTATCTCTTCACAAGACTGGGATTAAACCACTGTATTCTTTATTTTACAATATGCCTTTTTGGATCTTGTAAATTTTGGTTACATGGGCTTTCAATGGAGGGACAAAAAATAAGTAACCAAAGGCTTATAGGTTTGGAACGAGATGAGGGTGAGTAAAATAAAAATTGTTTTTTATTATTTGGTGAACTATACCTTTAAAGCTTCAGCCCCCATTAACTGTAATTGGAAAAGAACAACCAACACATTTTCAAAATCTCTCTTTTTGTTACCCAGAAAAAGTTTTGGAATGACACGAGGGTGTTGACAGAATTTATATTTCCGGGTGAACTATCCCTTTCACACATGACCACTTTAGAGCTCAAAAGTTCAAAACCGAGCCAAACTGCATTATAATGCTGCGTATTGTGGAATCTCAGTTCGAGTCCAATGGAATTCCACCTGCCGCTGGGAATGATCGGCGTCGATAACCACCTCAGTCGGTCTGTTACAATAGATAAAAGCTCAATTAGATTATGTCTCATTAGTCCGGATCGTATTCCAGCAGACTGTTACAGCCGGACAATGAGAACGCTTTCACTTTCTTAATCATTTTGGTTTTGATAAGGATATAGCAGTAGAGGTGAGGTTACAGGGGATGCGTGGTAATAAAGCCTCCGTTTAATAATGTAATCTTAAATTACAGTTTAATTACAGCCGCTTAGTCACAGGGGATGCCCCGTAATTCAATCACTGGCCTCCAACTACTGTATCACACAAAGCCTTATCGCACAGTTTTAGCCTGGATATGAATAGCTTGTTTCGGGACTGTGTAATTGGTCTGAAGTCTCAGGCTGCACAACTGTGGACTACGCTAGTGGACCACTTATGGTCATCCATTGCCTTTGTGTCCTGTAGATCATGGAGACAGAGGGAAGAGAGAGGGAGAGAAAGAGACAGACCACCAAGCTTTGTACAATTGTATCAAACACTCCCCAAAGAACACTGGCAATAGGAAGCAGGAGGACTAGAAGGCATGGAAGGTTTTTTCCTCCCATCCCCAGGTCAGAGTCCACATACGCAAATCCAATTTGTCTTTTGTTTCCCGGCTCTGATTCCTTTAGAGACCCCATCCCATGGATTTTATGCAGCGAGGAAAATGTAATGCTTTTCATAAATTTCTGGAGGGAAAATTAGGTTTGCGGAAAGGCAACTTCATTTCGGCAGGGGCTTGTGCTCGCTCAGGCGGGCGGGCTGGTATCGGCCAGAAGAGGGGAGGCGCTGACGTGTTTGCCGAGTAGGAAGAAGAAATGAAAATCCAAACGCAGGAGCTGAGTCAGCGTGATTCACTCAGCCTGTTATTGCTCTCGCACAGAGACAGCGCACTTCATAAGGTCTTCAGATGTCTTCGGTTCGAACACACTTCTAAATAGAAGCAGGGAGCTCTCTGTCTTTCTCTCCCCACCTGTCTGTGTCTTTATTTTCCCTTTTACTCCTTTTTCCCCCTTTTCTTCAGCTCCTCGCCTCCCAAACGTGTCAGACAGGAAGTGCTGCCGTAGGGAGAGGTAAACAGATTCCTGTCAAAACTAGTGAGCAAGGAAAAATAAGAAGCGCACCACACAACGTGACCTCTGACCCCTCCACCGCCTGGTTGGCTATGTGGGCTGGGGAGTTAGAGGCAGAACAGAAAAGAAAAGCGCATGGGGCCAGGTGGGGCATGCTGGAAAGGCACCCCATTCCGAGAGCATTTACACCAAAGCACCCCTCCCCTACACCCCTACAGCACAGAACAAATCCATTTTCATGTCATGCTGTCACCACATTGGCCAGAGCACACATCTGTGGCTAGATGTCCCTGACAGCGCATTGCTGCAGGACTCGTAAACGGCAATGGGCCCCTCGCCGAGCGCTCTATGAATGATAAATCTGACATGAGAACTCTCATCTTTACATGTGACATAAACACAGTCATATATGGCCATGAGGGGAAATGTAATGGAGGAACACAGTGGGAGTCGAGACTCGAAGCGCATCGTAGCGTTATAAAGTGGCTGTTAAGATGGGTTTTGGCCTCCACTCTGTTGTGATTTCATCTGAATCCATCATGATGATCTGATCCTGTAGGTTCCAACCCCCTGGAAAGACTCTGAGTGACAGCTGACACCTGCTTGCGTAAGACCCAATTCCCCATTCTCCATCACCCACTCGATAGCATGACGGCACAATGGGATGTGGTATTATTTGTACGTGTAGTAGTAAACTGTACACGAATAAGTAGGGCTAAAATGGTTTGAAATATCACAGCTTTTGAATAGCTGTCATTCCACAGGTGAGAAACTGTAGTGTTCTTTGCTGTCAGATGACCCAATACACTGTGAAGAAAATCCCTATCTTACTTTCTCCCTCTCCTTCAAACGCATGGATACGCTCGGTCACTCTAGCACTGCAGCAGGTCCCGGGCCTCATAAAGCATCAAAATCAATTTGTTTTAAAAACACGTTTTTCAGAAACTTATTAGGCGCTTTAGAGATATTTCATACACCTTCGACCCGCAAAGGATGAAAAACGGCAGGTGTGGCGGCAGCCCATTTCTTCAGCCGTGCACGAAGCTGCCGCAGCCCTGCCGCTGGGGAGCCGTAAAACAGGCGCACAGCCCCGGCAGGGCCCGGCGGCGGACGGCACGCTCGCTCTGCTACCGGCCCTGTGCCCGCATAAATCAAGATAATTCTCTGCAAGCCTTGAACTCTGACCTTACCACAATTCATGGGGACGTCAGAAGCAGCAGCAGCCGTGGCGGAAGGGAGGAAAAGAGGGAATGGGTATAGGAAGAAAAGAAAGGAGAGAGATAGAAGAGAGAGAGACCATTGGTGGGGCAATGCATAAACGACTTGGAGAAAAAAAGAGGGGGGTTACTGAGATTAGTCACCATCCAGATTGGGCCCCACTGCATTTAAATGGTCCCTCTTTACGAGCCATTTATCTTCCACTCTGGCCATTTTCATTACACCAGAAAGCAAGTCGCAGCTACCAGCTGGATTCTACTGCACACTGAAAATTAATAACCTCCCCCCTTCAACATCCTCACAGCCTTTACTGTCTTACCCTCTAGCTTGCAAACATGCCACCCATCCCCCCTTTCCTTCTGAAGGTCCCTGTATATATGGAAGGTGGAAGTGCTCTCTCAGGTTTGTGGCTATTTGCATCCTTGCATCTCCAGCAGTCTTTCAATTTTCTCCACTCTCGTACTCCTTTGCCCTCACCTCCCCAACCTTCTCGCTCAATATCTTGCCCCCTCAACACAAGCAATTCATCCTAGTCTTTTAAAATTTTCCCAGCTTCCCTGTGCTGCTGGGAGGAGAGATAGAAGGAAAGAAAAAACAGGGTGAATACTTTCATTAATTCATTTGCCCTGGTTTCTTTGCTCTTGTGTATGCAGAGGGGATTGACCCCCTTGGCTTGCTGGAAGAGCACTGAGAGATGTGCCATTTTACTGCCAGTTTTGGTAATACAGACATACTCTATGTACTATGGAGGAGATGTGAGCTTGTAAAATGGGCTGGGTTACAAAATGGCCTTTTCTGTAGGATCCACCCAAAACTGGAACCAGTCAAATTGACCTGTGCTCAGACACTTCTGATCCAAATTGAGGAGTGAGACCATTCTGTGGACAGGAACACAGCCTGAACTTTTTTTAAGTAGGCAAGCCAACTGAATTCTGATGTTATCTCATGTTGTTTCCATGTTAAAATGTACAGTATCTTTCACTGAAAACATTTTGGCATCTAAACTTGAACTACTTTGCTGCCACCTGTCAACATAAGCAGCAGCCTTCTGCTGCAGCATCCTAACTATCACTGAACCTCACAAGCGGCTGATTTTGATCTCTGTGAGCCACACAAACAGCTCTCTGCACAGACAGTTTTATGTTAGCATGTTGTTAAGCTAACAACATGATAGTTTTACACAAACATGACATGAAATAGTTATTTTTTTAATTACAATGAGCTGTTTATTGTCAATAATTTTTAAAATTTCAATATGAAAATATTTATAAATCAACATTTTCTTGCTTCGTCTGGCATCTTGCATGAGATGCCTAGTCTCCCTAGTCTCAGCCTCAAACATCACTCCCACAGACCGTTGGCTGAACGTCTGATGCATATGACACACTTAACTAGAAACACTTTTATTCTACAGGATGTCCGGGAGACATGTGTGTCGCGTTCTTTAATGGTCCGCCTGGAAAAATGCTGTGACGCCAAACCCCCTGGTGGAAGAAGAATGTCGTCGTGTTTACAACTGTGACGTACGAACGCTTACCAGGATCAACGAAACGTTGGATTTTCAAAAGTATGTGAAGTTCGCAGATCCATTATTGCAGTAAACAACATTCTTGAATTAATAATTTATTAGATGCACACCGGTCTGTTATTGTAGGGACATCGACTTTACATTTTCAAGCTGACTGGTTGCGTTACACGTCAGTCAAACTTTCTCTTGGGTGGTCCTTGGCCAATGAAAGCTGCGATAGAGTCCAGACCTTCTGCCGTCAGTCTGATGGACTGGCTACGCAAGACTAGTTACTCCCCAACAGTGGTATACAATGCCTTAGTGGGAAGCTCATTAGATTTATAAACCAAGTACTCATATGAAGTCCCCTTCAGTGGACTCAAATACATCATCTGACCCTACATATAGGCTACTATAGTACACATGTCAGCCAACTCCCTGCTTGCTTCCACGGCTTCCCTGCAGAGTTAAAAGCTCACCCAGTGTAGCGGACACTCACAGGTTCCCCAAGCAAAGTGAGAGTGTGACCTTCAGCTGCTGTTTATCTGAGCTTCATCTGCATGACATCACGCCTGCTGCCGTGATCTCCACACTGGGGCGCAGGCAGATGGAAATCAATGAAAGTGCTGCTCACATCCAAGCTGGCATGTAAATCATTCGGGCTGTTTAAACAGCTCTGGCGGCGGGGCGTAAGAAGCTCAGCCTGCCTGCGGGCACAGAGCTGTCTGAGAGCTTCTTCTGACCCGACCGGTCGCAGGTCCCATGCCCATGTTGTACGATTGGTCGAGTGCTGCCCCACCGAGAGGGGCTCAGAGTGAGGTTGACCCAGATGGTCTCCTTCAAGTCTAGGGAGGAATGAAGGGGCAAGGCCTGAGTCTTTTCCCTCTCCAAAAAAAACTCCATCTCTCTGTCTCTGTCTCTTCGCCGCCGGGCTATCAGCGCTACACTTCTGCATCAGCAATTCAAAGAGACAAAGCAATGAAAACAATCTTTGGAACTCCATGAGAAGAGCCAGAGAGAGAGAGAAGATGAAGGTAGATAAAAGCCAACGCTTGATGACACGTGGAACAAAGATGGTCCTCTGTATGCGTTACTGTGGGGACGGTGTTTGTGTTGCGGGGTGGCCACGTGTGGCAGTGCCTTTTGTCCCCCCACCCCACTACCCCCCAAAGGGGAGCTCCAGGGAGCCGGTCGATCAATACCGCAGCCATTCCTCCTGCTCACCGGGGGAGCCGACCACACCGACAACACACCACTTCGCTTTCATGAGACTCGCCACAGAAGAAGAGAGGGGGAGAAAAGATGAGTGAAAGAGAGAGATGCCTTTGGTGGAGGGGGTGTCCTGAGACATAAAGGCTGGAGAACGAGGGGCTAAGGGTCCGAGCCCCCGGCGCTCCAAGAGGAAACAGTACAAAGTGCACCTGCATGTAGGCATTTTATCTATGCAGGCCTGTTTTATCAAGTTTCCAAGCCCCTCAGTCCCATTTAAAGCCAAAACATTTCAGACACTTCTTTTTATGCCTTACTTTCTCTCGCTCCCTTGTGTTTGGAAAATAAACATTCTTCTCCTTTGGGATATGCCCCGCTGTGCCTGAATATTGTGAGTAGTAAAATTCCAATTAGCTAATGACCAAAGCCATTGACTTGTACCATATCGACCACATATATGTGTGTTTTAAGTGTTTGCGTGAAGACCGTAAATGAGTATTTGTGTGCACACACTTTCGCCTTGTTCCATTCCCAGCTCTACCTCCTCTATTTCAACAGCCTCTACCAAACACAGAGACCTCATTCAGTTGGGCTGTAATGCTCTCTGCTGTCAGGGTCTTCGAGGAAACCCCTGTACACACACACACACACACACACACTTCCAAGCAGCAAACGACTGAGTGGTCCAGTCCAGTGCTACACACCAGATTATATTTCATGGCTTGCTCCGGGAAAGATTAGTAGCACTGTACCACTGTGTTTGGCAGCTGGAATGTAGAGCACCATTGCCTGACATACTGAGGACACTGTAGCACAAATAAAGAGTCATCTATAAAAGCTCAGCGTGTCTTCTGTAATATAGGTATTCAATAACAGGGTATATAAGGCCATAATTAGAATAATAAGCCTTTACAAAGCTGATGATTTGCAACCAACTGTAATGAGCAATGAAGGGGAAGCCTAACGTATGATTAACTGCCTCGTAAAACATGAGTCGTACTTCACAAGTCTGCTTTTCTTATATGAGCTAATACTGCCAGTTCATTTGACTTATCTAGTCTAGGCATTATATTCACTCTATTAACTTTTTACTTCACCACATTAACCTTTTTTATGTTTTGGAATTTACTTGAAGTATCTGTTTTACTTGCTCAACTATTAGTTTACTTCACTGGTTTATATAGCAACCTTTTTAGGCAATCTTGCAAATTGAAATCATGACATTATAATTTGAAGTTGTATAACTTTTTTAGAATTTTGACTTTTTGTCATAATTTTAACTCATAATTGTATGTCAATTTTGACTTTTTACTCATAATAATGATGTCTGTTATGGTGTGTTGCAGAAGAAGGCACGAAGATGATGAATAAAGTTCCAACAGTAGTAGTAATAAATGTACACATAAACGTAAACGTGACCAGACCCTGAATGAAGACAAATGTACGACTTAAAGGATTAGTTCACTTTCAAATAAAATTTTCCTGATGATTTACTCACCCCCATCTCATCCTAGATGTTCATGCCTTTCTTTCTTCAGTCGAAAAGAAATTAAGGTTTTTGATGAAAACATTCCAGGATTATTCTCTTTATAATGAAATTCAATGGCCTCCAAACGGTTGAAGGTCAAAATTATTTTTTTCAGCTGTTGAACGATAAAACACTAACAGCCAATCAGAATCCATTCTAATTTAAGGGCTCGTGCATTTAAAATGGCAGACAACATTGTGGAGAAGTTAATCGTCGAGGTCCAGAAAAAGCCACCACTGTTTGACAAGTCAAACCCCCTTTTCAAGGATAATTTAAAAAAAAATGGATATATGGAAAACAATCGGTCATACCCTCGGAATAAATAGTGAGAAGTATTAATGATGAGATCATTATGCCAGGCTAACAAACAGTGTCACATAAAATTACCTCCGGTATCCAGCGCTAGTTTCAACAACATTGTCTTGCTTCCTTTGAAGTTGCAGTGAAGAAGTCTAGGCGTTGTTTTTATTCCACTTCGTCAGCTAAATTCACTGTTAGATTAGATCGATTACACTAGCTATTCACTCGAAACATTAGCATGCTGAGGACATCTGCTGGTTAAAGCCATGCAAATGCAACAAGAACAGCAAAAACGTGTTGTACACACTTTAAAACCGCAGTGTGAACAACAAAAAAACAAAAAAAACAAAAAAACATACCGTTATCATTCGTTGGTGTGGACGCAAATATAGTTATCTTTATAGTTATCATACTTTGGTGTGAACGGGCCTTAACAATGCCATCATCTCATAATTATTATCTCATAAATAGGGAAAGTGAAAAAAGTGATGTGACGTGTGGCCAAGTATGGTGTCCCATACTCTGAATTTGTGGTTTGCATTTCACCCATCCAAGTGCACACACAGCAGTGAGTATTGAACACACCCAGAGTAGTGGGTGCTGCGGCACCCGGGGAGTGATTGGGGGTTAGATGCATTGCTTAAGGGCACCTCAGTTGTGGGTAGTGTGGGTAAAGAGAGCGCTGTTCATTCACCTACATTTCCTGCCAGTACTGAGATTCGAACCTGCAACCTTTAAGTCCGACTCTCTAACCATTAGGCCACAACTGCCCCATAATAGGACATAATAATGTAATAAGCAGTGCATGCATTTGACTAAGTTAAATGGTCAAATTCATTACATAATGAAATACAATAGACTGAGATTATTTGTATATTCAGAGGCAATGTGTTATGAAATAGGAATGTTTTTCTCTACAACTGTCAATGTATTTAATTTTTTTTTTTAAAAAGAAAGGAAAAAAAGTTCATCGAGCCTTGATGGCTGTATGAAGATAAATATGGCTGCATTCCACAAACCCTCACAGCGTGACGCACAAAGAATGAGGGAATGACATGTATGCACACACACATACAGCAGGGTGCTTCTGTTCTACTTACATTTACATTAATCAGACAAATTCATGTATTAATGCCTTGTTTACTAAACGTCAGGATAGATTTATTTACTTTTGCCAAAGTGTTAAAAAATTGAAATTTTCAGCAATAGAAAAAATGTCTTTATGATTTCATGTAGAGAAATGGTTGATGTGAGACGCAGCATCTATGGCAGGGACAGGGGTGAACAACTGAGGATCTGTATCACATTATTATCCTAGAAATAGACACTTATTAAATATTAGTATGTCTGTGTGAGTTCAGTTTTTCTGTGTTGCCTTGCAATGTCAGTTTTATGAATATGTTTTTTGTTTTGTTTGTTTGTTTTTTTAATAAATATAAATAATGATATAGGCTAAGTTGAAAAGTCATTTACAATATCTAAATCTCAATTAGTGTTACAGTATCAAACCTGAACAGGTACATTTTTACTAAATACAACAAAACACCTAGTTGAAGATGTTGTAGTACATGGACTCAAATCAGTTAATATATTTTTTAATCCTTGTATTTACAATAACCATCTAAATGAACCATTGCACTAGAATGAATTTGACATTGGAAGGCTAAAAAAGACAGGTGATGACCATTTAGCGGACTTCCTTCAGCTCAGACTTTAAAGGGGTCATGAATTGAGAAATCAACTTTTCCTTGAGCTTTTGATATATAAGAGGTCATCGTACTATAAGAATATCCTGTAAGTTTCAGAACTGAAAACTTCTTTGTTAGTCCAATAAAAGCTTTTATTGACGCCATGTCCATCAAATGATTTGTCCTGGAATCATAGATAGGTGAAACCCCGCCTCCACAGAAGAAATCAGCGCCTACTTCATCATCGCAACATTAGCCCCGCCCACTGGTGTGTTAGTGAGATGACAAGGAGAGAAGAGACTAAAAATAACATTACCTTTGAAAGGATCCTAATGCTAACAATGTGAATGTTTCAGTTGAGCTTTATTTATTTGTATTCGGTACATTTCACTGTGGATTTTCTGGTAAATCAGTCGCATTTGAGCGCAGACTTTGCAAATAGACTTTTACGATATGGACTCGACAGTAATGCACCAACATGTAAGTAACTTAATTCTAATGCCTGATCTGATATTAATGATTCGTGTACAGTCAGATGTTCTTTGTCTATGTGTCAGTAAATCAAACCAGTGACTAAACACTCAACTTCACGTTGTTTCTCTTAGTAGGATGAAAATAATCTGTTCTTTAAACTGTGATTAAATTGTAGAAAGTGATCAAAGAACGCTCCCTTTACAATCACTGGAGCTGTCAATCAAACAGCGCAAGTTAATCAGGGACTCACGCCAAAACTCCCAATTTATTCAATGAATCTCTTAGTTACATCATGTTTGCACTGTTGGTTATGATGACAGCATTTGTTAGTGTGAGTCAACATGTCTGTGATCGGCTACAATGGTCATCACTGCAACCCTTAATGCCACAATCTAAATATAATGCCATAGATCTAACTGTAATGCTATAATCAGCACTTTTCACAAGTTAACCTTGAGAACTGTAATAGTAAAAATGTGCTTAAAGTTTTCAAGAGAGTAATACTTAGCTATTTCATAGTCAAAGATGTCAGCCAATCACAGCAGTGGGCGTTTACACTGAAGTCTCACAGCAGAACGTTAAAACGCTTAAAACAGAGCGTTCAAATCAGAGGGCTAAAATCAGGGTAGGAAAAATGCCTTTTATTTCTAAATGATGAGCATTTTTGATGTAAAAAGCATACTAACATTATAAGCGCACCGCAGGAAACATTATAAAACAATAAAACAACGTACTTCATGATCCCTTTTTAAAAAAAAAAGAAGAGATGCACCGTCACACTAAGGACCAGACGGTAGAAAACATCTTTAGCTTGGTATAAAAAAATAGAAGTCAATGGAAAGTCCCCACTTTGGTAGAAAAACAAATAGGTTCCTGTGTGTGCCATTCTGGCCAGCGTTATGATGATTGTTTGTGAGTATTAGCCACAGTGGGTCGGCCTATTATTTTCCTCTGATCATCTCCACTGCACAAGTACATATCCATTCCACATACATACACAACTCGTCTGGTCGACCTCTCTTCACCGGTGAGTCACAGAGCCAGCAGGAGCCTGCTTCTTCCCAGAACCCCCTGCTGACTGTTTTTGACAACAGCAGAGAGCAACAGAGTGATCAGAGAGACAGAGAGGGAGAGAGAGAGAGAAAGCGGGGAGATGACAGGATGAGAGGAGAGTGAGAAAATAGCACAGCGGACAGAAGTGTCTGTCAGAGTTGATGAAAAGAGGTAACGAGAGCAAAAGGGTGCGCAACTGTGTCGCAGACCAAAATATAATGCACGCTAGCACAAACATACAAGCAGCATCATGCCGACATCACAGACTGACACATGCCCTCTCAGATTGCTGAGCCGTGTGGATTTTAAATGAATCTTGTATAATTAGGGTGCACAATTAATGTAGGTAAAAATGCAAAGTGTTTATCTAAAACATTGCTAAATTTGGTCAGTCTCACTGAGCTGTTTGGGTCATTCTTGTGATATAGTACATTTTCATGTCGCCATCATACAATGTGTGTCTTAACATAGTGGACATAATTATGCCAATGGAAATCAGTTTGTTTTCTTTTGCCACAGTTAAGTGAACATACTGTACGGTGAATTCACTGCTTTGAGCAGATGGTGTCATGTTACTCAACTTCTGACATGAAAAACTAGCAATTTGTTAAGAAATATTGTCTTCTTTTTCTCTCTCTCTTTCTCAGTAATAGCCAGTCCCTGAATTATATCATTCTCCAGGAAGTGACATAATGCAACAGCACTAAACTTAAAAAAGTAGCAATTTTAGGAATACAGTGATGTTTTCTGTTTTTAGTTAGTTTTACTTTAAAACAGTGTATCATGTTTGATAAAATTGCAGAAATTGATGATTAAATTGATTTGAAAGCTATCAATTTTTGCACTTTATTTTCTTACTTCCATCTTGTCTTGCTATTATGTAAATAATAAAGTTATAATGAATGTATTTGAAGTTCCTGTTTGACAAGAGTATATTTCTAAAAGTGTGTTTACACTTTTATGGAAATGTTTCTTTAAATTCAGATTCAAATTTCAGAGTTGAAATGTACTGCATTACAGGTATGATATGTTTGAAAATCATAATTCTGCCATAATCTACCAATGATATATATATTTTTTTTTTCCTTTCATGGAACACAACCTAAATTATTATAAAAATGTCAAAAGTGCACATGGTGATCACGAGTGTTAATTGCAGCTTTAACCCAGTTCTCATCTCATAATAATAATAATAATAATAATAAAACATGACTAATGTACACTCTAAAAAATGCTGAGTTAAAAACAACCCAAGTTGGGTTGAAAATGGACAAACCCAGTGACTGAGTTGTTTTAACCCAGCTTTTGGGTTAAATGTTTTTCCCAACCTGCTGGGTAGTTTTATTTAACTCAATTTCTTGCTTAAAATAAACCCAAAATATATTGGAAATAAAACTACCCAGCAGGTTGTGCAAACATTTAACCCAACCGCTGGGTTAAAACAACACAATCACTGGATTTGTCCATTTTCAACCCAACTTTTTTTTTTTTTTTGTACTGCAACCTCCTCCTCCTCAAAAAACAAACAAACAAACAAAAAAGAGTTACAAATATACATACACACACACACTCCTGTTCACATGGATTTCTTACAGATTACATCGAATGCATTCCATTAGGATTCTATTAGGCCTTTGATTGTGGCAAATGGAAATTGATCAGTGATTAAAATCCTTAGCGGTTAATCCAATCAATCAATCAGTACTGACTGGAGTGTCACAGAAGATCTTTTGATCCGTCTCCAACTGTAACACTCAATTCACAGGTCTGCGCTGCCATCATCATAGATCTCCAGTAAATACAGTTTATCATCATTAACATATCTCAAATGCTCTAAGCTATAAAATCATAATTGCCTGGCTAGTCCCAGACTAAAATGCATGTTTGAGCTGTCTTAACTGAAAGCAACTATCTCAAAATATGTCAGTGCCATTGTTTTGTGTCAAGTAATAGTTCTGGTCCAGACCTTGGCTTTGCTACACTGCTGGACAGCCTTTAATTTATAGACCAATTTATGGGTTTCTGTAGAAGACAAGATACAAAGATCCATTCAATGCTGTTCTATTGCTGATGTACTCACTCAGAGACCGTAAAACTCCCTCTGACTCTCTCTAAAAACACACACATCTTCAGTCATAACTCCTGAATAGATGACTGCTGGCAAAAAAGAGAGAAAGAAATCTAAAAATAAAGAGAGAAAGGCAGATGAATAGAGTTCTGCAGAGAAGGACAAGTCAGTTCTGTTGATCATGACAAAATATTCATGCTTTTTTTTTGGGATAGCTGTCGAAAACCAGTCACTTTTATTATGTCAGTTATGAATGTCAGTTTCTTTTTATTAGGTGGAATTATAGTGCATTCTTCCTACTGGACGATAAACTGGTATTGTTTAAAATCTTGGAAATGATTTGTTGCAAAGTCTGCAAAGCCATTCGGTTTTATATTCCATCGTTTTTGCTTTACAATCGAGTCCATAAAGTATCTTTCAAGAAAGGAATGCCAAAACAATACCACAGCTATTCTCAGGTAACCAAAATGCAATAATGTCAACATCTGAGTCAGTTTTTATTTATTTTTATTTTTTTGCTCAGACCCAATCATTTATTAAAATCCATTAAAAATTCATATTCATAACAACAATTGCTTGAATATACACTACCATTCAAAAGTTTGAATGGTAGGGGCGATGTATCCTGGGGGATACAAACATTAAAATTAAAATAAAAAAATAAAAAATCCAAAAAAATCATGAAATTGTATTATTTGTGTCCTAAGAAAATGGAAAATAGCAATAAATTGATTTTCTGATGTCTCTTTATGGTCTTGCCCTTTTTAGGGTTAAAATCAAAAGTTTATTTCTTAACATTAATTAATGCTCTGTGAACTAACATGAACAAACAATGAACTAATGTATTTTTATTAATTAACATTAACAAAGATTAATAAATACTGTAACAAATATATTGCTCATGGTTAGTTCGTGTTAGTTAATACATAAAATAATGTTAACAAATGAGACATTATTGTAAAGTGTTAACGCAAATCAGTTATATTAAATTGTAATAATATTTCACAACATTACTGTTTTGTTTTTTCTCTTAATTTTGATCACAAAAATGCAGTCTTGGTGAACATAAAAGACTTTTAAAAACTTTAACAAATCTTACCGACCCCAAACTTTTGAATGGTACACTTTAAAAAAAATGCTGGGTTAAAAATAACCCAAGTTGGGTTGAAAATGGACAAACCCAGTGGTTGGGTTAAATGTTTGACCAACCTGCTGGGTAGTTTTATTTAACTCAACTATTGTTTAAAAATTTATTTAATTAATTTCTTGCTTAAAATGAACCCAAAATATGCTATGTTGAAAATTAGCATTTATTAAGCAGTTTAATAAATAATAATAAAACAATAAACATTTATTAAATTGCTTATTAATAAATGTTCACCTTTTTGATTATTATTGTTGCCTCTAGTAATTATGTGTCTGATTTTTAATTTCCAACCTATCTTGGGTTCATTTTAAGCCAGCGATATAGTCATTTTTAAACAATAGTTGAGTTAAATAAAACTACCCAGCAGGTTGGCAAACATTTAACCCAACCACTGGGTTTGTCCATTTTTCAGTTGTGTTTATTGTACCTCTTCTAATTAAAATTAAAACTTTTTTTTATTTTTATAAATAGGATGTAAATATCTTTGTTGTTATAATAATAAAAAAGCCTCATTAAAATAATGAAATACCTTACCAGAAAATATATGAAATACTCTGGAATAATCTTTTGTATTGTTTGCTTCACTGCTTATTTGGGTGTACAGAAGGTATTCAAGGTGTACAGAAAACATTTTATTACATTGTAAAAAATCATGGACACAGTTATTTGTCATTGACCCGTACAATCGAATTATTTAGCTTTCCATTATCTTTTACTCTTCCCACTTTGCAGTCTGTCAGTGCCAGAGCTGAAGTTATAGGTGCTCAGGAGGTTATCGACCAGAAGAGATCCACACCAACACCTACCCAAAACCCCCTGCCAAGTGCCGCACAAACACTATGTAATGAACGGGCATTGTTCTTAGTCCATAAACTTGTCAAACCTTCCTCATTTCACCCCCTCGTCTATACACCAAAGTTCTTCTTTTTTTTTTTTTTTTTTTTTCAGGGAGCAGTTAATAAATACATCAAGATAAAAAGTGCTGTGCTATTAAAATGGAGAGAGATGAAATATGGATGAAGAGATGAAGCTTCAGGTGTGTCAGATGTGATTTAATATAGTTGTGGCGGCAGCGCCCGAGGAGGGAGAGATTACCGTGGGGACGGCGGACAGACAGCGTGACTTTTGACCTCATGGAGCAGGCATTACTGTGTATAGTGCTGAGCAGAGCTGTATGGATCCACGTGAGGGAGGAATGGATTTACCGATCAACACCCACATCAATCTGCCTACAGCCTGCATGTGTTGGTGTATGTGTGAGAGAAGTGTGGTGTTTGTGTCTGCTTGTTCATGGACGTGAAATCTAGTTTTAATTAATGCCCGATTTCTGGGTGTTTTTGTGTGTCTGTGTGATGATGTCAGACTCTAGGACCTCATTTACACCTGGAACTAACATCTGTCTGATCTGATCACAAGTGGACTGCACTAAATACAAGTGTAAATGAGGTACAAAGTGCTCGAGACACACTGGATTACCAATTAAACCATTTTTGGAAGTGGTAAAGGATACATGTGGCCACATCTATTTGCAGTGTAAATGTTAAATGTGTTCTGATTAATCCTGGAGATCATCTAAAGGCTGAATACTTACATAACATGAAATCACTGTCAAAAACAAAAAGTTTCAATATTCAAAAAAATAAATAAATAAATAAAAAATAAATCAAATATACACACAAGACCACAACAAAATCAAGATTAACAAAAATGCAATATGTACATACAGTATATATATATATATATATATATATATATATATATATATATATATATTAGGGGTGTAACTGTACATGTATTTATCCTGAACTGTATGGTACAGATGTCACAGGTTCGGTTCAGTTAGAATACAGTCAGTCACAGGCGATTCATACTCCAGTCCAGAAGGGGGCACGCACGGTAATGCAATGCTGTTTGCTAACAACAGGAAAAAGCACAGAAGAAGAAGAACAGACAATCTAGATATGCATGTAATCTCTCAACTAGTGTTTCAACCGCAGAAAAACATCAATAAAACAGCTTGAGAATAATATCTCACGTAGCATTACATTTACCTCAGGCAAGTCATTTAGTGTCCACAGCATGTTAGTTCACTAGAGAAATGAACTCTAGAGGGAGTATTTCACTAATTATATACACTATATTAGCTTTTAAATTCATTATATTTACTTATTGTCTTAATTATTTAATATGTTAAATAAGTAATGACAGTAACTGTGTAAATGATTATATTTCAAAAATGAATTGGAGTAATTTAATAATTAGATTTACAAGTTACTGCAAAACCTGCCTGTCTGCAATTTACGTTTTTTTTTTTTTTTAAAGCGTTTTTAAAGCGTTGATTATTATATCTGAAAAAATAGCAACTGAATTTAATATTTTGAGCTCTGTTGTTAATTTGCAACCTTTAATATTATAGTAATGTGCAAGAATGGGCTCCCTGTATATTGTTTACAGCATTAGCTGAGATAGATTTTTAATCCTTATGAAAATGTTAATTATAATTGTATTTATTTAAAGAGAGAGACACAATTTCTTCAATAAATCACTGTTTAATAGAAAAATGGAGAAAAAAGAAGCAATATATATATGGTTTAAGCTGTCTTCCAGCCTGGCTAAGTTAGTTTTAGCTGAGCAGCCAGCTGGTCTTCTGGCCTGACTAACTGAAAAGTGTCCAAAAGTCCTCTAAAACAAGCCAACAGACCAGTTACTTATACATGTTTTATAACAAAGCAATTAGATACACATTTTAATGGCTTTTTATTGTTATATTATTATAAAAGAACAGGTAAAGAATACTAAATACTCATTTTTGGTCCAAAAAAGTGAATGAGGCAGAATCAGTGAAATGAGGTTCTGGGTAATTAAAGATCCAATACATGAATCTTGTTTTACTTAAATCAGAATTTTTAATAATACCTGTGCCGATTGTTACTCAAACTGACTGCTATGTTACATTCACTGAGAGTCAAAAGTAACCCTTAAGTGATGAAATCTGAGACTGATCAGTGTTCACCAGAGATGCATTTAATACGCCTGTTAAAGCCAGTTGTAAACAGGCCAAGAAGTTTAATCACATCTTCTTAAAGTCAACAGCTCAGCTTAACCTGCGTACAAACGATTTTCACCTTATTGCTTATGTCCTTGTTGTTACACAGTATTTTCAAGATGGATTTTCCAGGACTTCTAGACATCTATCATTTACTTTCTCTCCCCCTTCCCCCTTCACTCTTTCTCTTTCCTCCTCTCACTTTGTCAGTCTGTCTCTACATGAACATCTCTATAATCTAACACCATCCAAGAATGATAAATATCTGGGCTTGTTTAGTGGTGTGTGTGTGTATGTGTGTGTGGTTTTGGCATGGGACAGGCAGGCTAAGAAGGATTGCAGAAGTGTCCTCTGGAAGTGCTGAGTCGTCATTATGCAGCATCTCTCGACTGTCACGCTTTTAACCCCATCATTAAAGGCGGTCTGTAATATATGCACAGAGCAGGTCAGAGTGGTGGTGTTAAAGCAGTCACTGAACGTTTGCTCTCCTTCTGCTGTGTCCTGTATTTTTTTTTTCTCCTGACACTAACCTGAATGTCTTCTTAAAACACTTTGCCATGTTTTCACCCTGACAACCTGCTGAACAGATCTGGTTAGAGGGGCTTACATGTTATTTGCAACCAGAAAAGAGCATAAAGGTCTGTAAGTCATAAGAGTTGAAAGATCAGACTCTGTAGAGCAATGGAAGAAAATTTCATACAGTCTCTTTGAAAAAGTCTGATTTGACCAAACATATTCAAAAACACGTTTTTTTTTTTTTTTTTTTTTTTTAACAAAAACTGAATAGTCTGAAAAGACACTCAATAGTCTGCAGCCAAATTTGACATTTTCTGAAGAAATGCTGGATACCTGAATGAATTATTCAACATCCAAACAATAATAAATTGAATTAAGACCTATTCGGAAAGGACTAGTATTTTATTCCTTTTAAATTTGTGTTTCACATCCGATTTGATCAAGTCAGTGTTTTTCTCAAACAAGTTCAGTAAACAAAAAACCTACTGTTTTTGGATAACTTGAGTTGAATAACTCTGAGAAATCAAATCCTGTCTGTATACTATAACAAAAGTTTGGGGTCACAAATTTTTCTTTTAAATGTTTTTGAAAGAAGTCTCTTATGCACACTAAGGATGTATATATATATATATATATATATATATATATATATATTCCTGGTTAACAAAGTTTACATAATTACATAAATACTACTGGCATCCCATAAGAAGCAAAAAAAGAGAATTATATCAATAAGGAGAGTCAAATCACGGCAGACAGAGGCTTTACCTTCATTAACTTACAAAAAGTCTGCAAATTAAAGCACAAGTTACTATCCAGTTACTATCATGTTATTACTGTGTTATTACTATGTATTAAACATCATAACCAGGACTCGAACTGTGAAATTAAAAGTTAAACATGCCTGTGTGAATGTAACACTCTGTTAGACCACAGGAGCAATTTTAAAACAGACAGGCCTCAGTGGGCATTCAGTAGGGCGTGAATGACCTGCCCTGACCCCCAATACTCAAAGGTGCACACACTAACTTACAGGAAGCAGCCTGTAATTCTATTTCCTGGACTCTATGTCTGACTTTAATGTTGGGTTTTAATGGCTGATCCTGACCCCCAGTCTTGACCTCATCTTCCTCTCTACCATGACTCTAACTCGTCTCAGTGCCACAGGACGGTACTTCAACACAGACAGGCTTCAACGGTCAACTACAAATACACACACACAAACACACATTGGGTTTCATGTTTTATGGGGACATTCCATAGGAATAATGACTTTTATACTGTACAAATTGTATATTCTATCCCCTAACCCTAAAAAAAACCCACTTAGGGTGTGTTCACTCTTGTCATATTTGGTTAAATTAAAACGAACCCTGGTGCGATTGCTCTGTTAGTGCGGTTCATTTGAACATGTGTGAACGCTGCCTGCCTGGTGCGCACCAAGCATACAGACACAGACCGCTGAAAAGATGGGTCTCAGTCCGCTTCCAAACGAGCTCTGGTGCAGTTCGAATGATATATGAATGCAACACGGACCAAAGACATGTAAACTAACCAAAAACAGGAAGATGAGACCCTAAAAAAGGACAGAATCCTTATGCATATCAGTTTTTCTTGTCAAAGTCGCAAGTTTGCCCATCACAGGCATCAGACGCACGTCTCCACGCAGTAGATCAATTGTGTGTGTGATGAAGGGATACCCGGCGCTGTTTTGACTCCCTTATACATTTTATAAGCTCTTCACGAGTTCCCAGCTGGCCAAAATACCATCATATGCGGGCTTCATCTCAATATGTCATAAAATCCGACCAATCAGGTTGTGAACGTGTCCCTATGCCTTTAGGTTCGGTATATTTTGGTTTGGTGATAAAATTGCCAATCTGAACGCTAATCGTACCAGGACTAAATGTTTTTTTTTTTTTTTGGTCCAGACCAAACGAACCAAACAAACTGAACTACAAGTGTGAACGCATACTTAGTTGTTTTCCTCATGGGGACCAAAAAATATCCCCACAAAGTCAATGATTTTGGATATTGCCATCTGTCGGGGCATTTTTTTCCCCCATAACGTAGGGTATACCAGGACCACACAAACACACACATGCATGCACACACGTCATTAAGATTTTTAAAATGTTTTTACACTAAAATTAGTACTTTTATGACATATTTTTATCATAAAAATACCATTTTCTATTGTAATAAATTTTAAAATGTAATTTATTCTTGTGACGGCAAATTCTGAACAGCCATTACTTCAGAATTTAGTGTCACATGTTCTTTCAGAAATTATTCTAATATGCTGATTTGGTGCTCAAGTAACAGTTATACAAGTTTTTTTGTGGAAACCATGAAACTGTTCAAAAGAACACTTTTTTTTTTTTTTTTTTGGATATAGAAAGCTTTTGTAACAATGTAAAAGTGTTTTCAGTCACTTTTTGGTCAATTTAAAGCTTCGTTGCTGAATTAAAAAAAAAAAAAAATGGCCACAAACTTTTGAACAGTAATCCTACAAATATAAGGCAAAACAACAAAAGAAAAAAGTGCAATACTTTTAATGCTTATTCTTTTTAAGTTCTGAATGTTGCGACATGGAAACCATAGCTCAACAAATGCACAATGCCAATATTAAGTGATGGAGAACATGAACACTGGGACCACCAATCCTCCAAACCCAATTCAGCATCTATCGGTGCTCTGCCTTGGGCTTTAACCAACAACCACACCGAATAATTTCTACTCGGACTGAAAGGTACGCCTGGCACAGTGGGCCCTGACGAATTCCTCAGGTTGCTGTTGTCAAGGACGGCAGGATATGTTTTAATTCAGCCTGCTTCCCATATCTCATTGCACTGGCTATTCATTAATAATGTGTTTTAATTAGCTATTAGTTAACATGTTCCTAGTGTCAGAGATATGACGAGGGAGTCCCAGTGGGGGGCATGGGGGTGTGGGGATGAGGCCTGTCTCTCTCTCGATCCTTTTCTCTGCGTAGAACAATTACTGGAGAGTGCTATTACACATATCGCTGCCTTATTAATGGCTGTTCACTTGTGAGGCAAATCATTGTACAGCTAGACAATGAATGGAGAAGACCTCCACCGTGACACACACACACACACATATGCAGAACCCCTTCCCCCCGTGGAGTCCTATTGTGTTCTATCACCCTTACACTCACAAACACACACACACACACACACACACACACACACACACACACACACACACACACTTGCACAATCTGAGACTGGCTGTAGGAATTACATATCACACTGGGAAAGAGAGAAGGAGAGAAAAAGGGAACGAAAGAGAGAGAGAGAGAGAGAGAGAGAGAGAGAGACAGAGATTAGAGCTAATTAGCATGAACAATAACAACAAACAAACAGTAAGAGAGTGTGGGTCAGAGGGAGTCTTACAACGACGCTCTTAATTAGTATTGTTTACCAAGTGACACGGTTCATTTTTAATACACAGGGGCCCAACTACTGTATACCAACACATCCCCCTCTACAGCATAAACACACAGAGCTCCTACAGGAATGACAGACACACACTGCTAAATGTATATTTTGCAATTAAAAATCTGTCTGGAATGACAAATATATGAATTTAAATATGGATGTTTCTTTAACATTTATTGTCCTGGGAGTGGATTTTTATTCAAACTAATAGATTCAGCTTTTTTTTTCATTTTTGTTAAATAAATGTCACATTAAAACAGCCCTGAAACTTCTATCATGCCGTTATCATTTATATTTGCTACTTTTTAAAATAGTACTGTATGTATAGATTTTATTGCTTTCCCCTTGACCCAGACATCCAGACGTTATGTAATTCCAGCAGATTATTATTTTTTTTGTGTGTGTGTATATAGGATATATAAAACAGAGTGGCTTTTAGCTTTTGACATGATCATCCCGAGTTTGAATCCGCCTTTTGCCGACCTCGCTGTTTCCCATCACATATCAGATCGGAAAGGCATTTATTTTCAATAAAATGAAGAAAATATTTCAAAAGTGGAAATAAAGTGCCTAACGAGTGTTTAATAATAAAGTATTGATCAGGTAGTGTTAGGGGTAGATCCATTTAATAATAATAATAATTTTAATAAATATAATCATTTACACTTATTGCATCCTGTTAACGTACAACAATACTGAGACTGTGCAAATAGTATCTGCCACTATATATAAGTATAAATAGCATCTAACAACTATTTGCACTAGAGATGCACCAATATATATCGGCCAATAATCGGTATCGGCCGATAAAAGCATATTTCCACACTGTTGGCTATCGGTATTCAAGGCCGATATATCCTATCAATTAAAAGAGGGCAGGAAAATGCACTGCATTTGGGATTTGTGTAAAGAAAATGCTAAGAAACCAGTTTGATGTTCAATATTAGTAATTATATGACTTAATAACATTCAGAAAGTTAAGAAATATTAATTTAATCTTCAGAATTTAGTTAATGTGTGTTAATATACCAGTTACTCTGAAACAAGTTGATGAAATGGAGAGAATAAAGTTCTTATTTGCATTTCTTTGAAAATATAATAATTAAAAATATAATGATGAGTTATTAATTATAATGAAATTATCATTCATTTTAAAAAGGTATAAAAGGCAGAACCCCCAAACTATCAGTATCGGCAGATATCACTCTGAATAATCGGCTATCGGTATCGGTGGAGAAATTTAGTGTCGGTGCATTTCTAATTTGCACTTATTGCAAAGACTTTTGTAAATAGAATATATCGCTATTTGCACTTAGTGTACATAGCATCTATAGCTACTTGTGAAATTAGCCCTAGCAAGAAAAGGAGTCATCAATTTTATTCCAAAAATGTTGAAAATGCATTTTCCATTAGCATTATTTACATCACAGAGCACTATTAAACTTGTTAAAAACAACACAGTGGGAATTTTAAATAATGATAATAATAATAATATTAAAACAAGACAGAATTCTCTTCTACATCCACCCACTGTTGCACATTGTTAGTAGACAAATTTGATAAACTGGTGAGTGTAAAAAGTGTTTTAAAAGACCCAGTGCCAAAGCATTCATAGTAGAAGAGACACATTTTCGTAAGCAGTGACATTTAATTAGCGCTTCTTTGATGATGCGTTTTGACTGGTTTAGTGTCATGCACATGCACAAATGTGAATAAGCTATAACAGGAAAACAAAGCGGTCTAGACACACTTCACCAGAAATGATGCTACAGTAGCAATATGTAAAATGTATTGGGCTGAAATATTGAAAGGCGGTTTCATTTATCACCTGAGAACATGACAGCTTGAACAGCATAAAGAGTTCAGTTACCCACATTTGATTATCAAAACTCAAACAGTTTTGGTGAAAATTCGTTTTCAGTTAATCGGCAAAAGATACACCCATGTGACATTATTCATAAAAACTCTGTATGCACAGAAAATGACAGGCATGCAGCGTCAGAGCCCCAATCTTCCACCCAAACCCTTGAGGCCTGACGCTTTGCAGAGGTCACTCAAAACAGGGGCAAAAATCAAAGTGATTAAAGGCCAGAGGATCAATAAAGGCTTTATATTAGATTTACCCAGCCTTGCTGAATAACACACGGTCAGCAGAAAGAGGCTGGACTGGTTTTAAATGAAGTGATATGCAGCAGGCATGTGGAGATTGGACTTTATAAATCTTTAAAGATTCGTCAGATTTGTGCAGTGAGGAAGAGGAAGGAACTTGTTGGCCGGTTTTTGCTCAAATTCAGGGCAGAATACTGCCTGCCTGTGTCCAATGGTAATTATGGAAGTTATTGCTTAAAATGCCAGCTAAAACAGAAAATCATCGACACACAAATATGCCACAATTGCATACTGATCAACACATGCATTTCTGCAATTATGATCAATGTGATCATAAACATACATTACCATTTAAAGGTTTGGAATGTTTTAATGTTTTTGAAAGTGTCTAATGCTCACCACGGCTGCAGTAAAAACAGTAATAATTTCTATTTTAAAATGCAATTTACTTCTGTGATGGCAAAGCTGAATTTTCAGCATTATTACATGATGTCACATGATCCTTCAGAAATCATTCTAATACACTGATTTGGTGCTCAAGAAACATTTTTTATTGTTCTTATTATCTGAAAACAGTTGTACTGCTTAATATTTTCATGGAAACCATGATGGATTTTTTTCAGGATTCTGAATAGAAAGTTCATCAGGATTTATTTAAAATGGATTTTTTTTTGCGAATGTTTTGTGAAAGTTTTTACTGTAAATTTTGATCAATTTAATGCTAAATAAAAGTAGTAATTTCTTCAAAGAAAACAAACAAAAAAAATCCTACTGACCCTAAACTACTATATACGGTGAATAACTGTGATAGATCTAACCGTACATTTAATAAAATTAAATTAAATGTAAAAAAAAATAAGTAAAATACCGTTAAATTTACAGTTTTTGGAAGTGAAAAAGAACGTAATTGTATAATTTATAGTAAAAAAACAACTTAAAATTGATTTTCCCAGAATTCCTTGCGTGACACTTCAAATTTGATGTATTTTCGCTGAAATAACCGTTTCTTCTTAGTTTTTTCTCTAATCAGTTATGTACTGATTTTTCTCAATTCACTCACCATTGGCAGGCGTGGACATATTAATTTTTTTATTCTAACTCTGATGTCAAGTCGAAGTTAGAAGTTGTCTGTGATAATTGAAAGGATATTATGAAATACTGACTTAATTAACAGTACAGAACTGTAAAAAGCTAAACTGATGTATATTAGTGATGCGGTATATATATTGTGATATCAAAAATAAATAAATTGTTTTGATGTGTTTATTGCCATGTTGCCAATAAGTATTGCTACACACACACACACACACACACACACACACACATTCACGCACACACACATACACACACACACACACACAGAGGGAGAGAGAGAGAGTATACACAAACACTCAAAGTGTTCTCAGTTCTTTAATGTGCAGCTCTGTATAAATATAAATAGTGAGCCTGTGCAAAAACGATCAGCCCTTTTTTGAAGGTTTGCAGAGTGTCTGAGAGCAGTGGGAATGGGCTGATGAAAATCCTGAGAAGCAAAAGAAAGAAAACGCCGAATATGCTAGCATAGGAGAAGAGCAAGGGTCATAAGAAAGGCATGTACTCAGGAGACCAGATGGAAACTTTCTCCTCTTGTGTTTCGTTGTTTTACAGTGTAAGTGGTGGATGGGAGCTGGTAATGGCAGGCGCTTTGATGTGATCTAATCTACAGGCATACAAAGAGACTGCGCTCTGTTTACGCCTGCGATCGGAATTATACAATCAATTACTGCCCCCCGCCGCGGCCAAAATGAGCAGACCCAAAAGACAGGGGGAATTGGTTAAATGTTATTGTTGAGGAGACCATTATCCAACAATCGGGGTGGTTAATTCAGGAAAATGACATTCATTAAAAGATGAGGCCGGGATCAGAAGGAGGCAGCGATGGGGATGACCCCTCATTCATGCCACGTCTTTGTATCTGTCTTCCTTTCTCCTTGTCTTTCACATTCACACACACACACACATTTTATATCTTCATCTTTGCTTTCCCCTCTGCTTGAGAACAAGGACTGAAAAGAACTTGTTTTATGTGGCTTTACAATATTAGAGAATGATTTTTGAACTATATTAAATCACAAATGTATATATAATGTGCTGTTTTCCATAGCCCAGGTTCATCACTAACCAATGGGACTTGTTTCAGTATATTTTGACCTCTAAAATCTGGTTGTCTGGCTTTGTTTCTTCCTGTCCACCAAACCAGCTCTGGAAAATTCTAAAAAATTATTTGGCCCTCACTGCTGGAATGAAACTAAAATTAATTCTAGGGTCGATGACTCATCATAAAGTGACATCAAAAATCGTGCCAGGCTTTTAAAAATGTACTCTTTATATTCAATTTGGTTTCATATATATGAGTAATATCACACAAGTAGCCGTGCGATATGGCTGTACATCAGCACAGCTGGTAATCACAACAATATTGCATGGCTACTCATGTGATATTGCATTTATACAACAGTTTGACGGTGCAAGTGTGTAAATAAGAAACAACAACAAATTGTCTTTAAAAGCCCTCTTTTGTGAGGAACTACTTCCTTCCGCCACGGATTCAAATCTCAAGTTGACTTGATTCTCAAGTTGACTCCGTTACTGATTCTAAAACGTCACTTTAGAACTAGCAACGAAGGAAAAGCTGAGGTGCTTCACTGAAGCTTGTTGTATTATGTAGAGATATGAGAGACAAATCGACTTAGCGAGTGCTTTCCTGCATCTAGCTGATATTCTTCAGGTCAATCTAAATCACAAAGTCAGTTTGAATGTCCACTGAGGAAAGCGATATCTTTGTCTTTCTCCTTTTAACATTTAAGACATTCCCATGACAGCGCTAGTCAATGCATTTGTCAGTTGCGTCTCTTAAGATGTTTAAAGTAAAAACAATGTCCTTGTTTCCTTGTTTCAGTCCATTTCATATAAAAAGTCTTTGCGATTGACTCACTCACTCACTCACTCACTCACTCACTCACTCACTCACTCACTCACTCACTCACTCACAAAGACAGTCTTTGCTGCCATCTAATGGCATATTAATGTAACTTTCACTGAAGTTGAAATCACTAACGGACTCTCTCAATACCCACAAATATGGCATGTTTTTACATAAAATATTTACTGAACAATAATATTTAAATTAAAAACAATAGCCATTATAACAGTATAAAAAGTAAAATAGGAAATAAACACAAGCAAACACTTCAGTCAAACGTACAAAAGCAGCGCTCTAGTTAGTACAGGAATTAATTTCAAATGCAAATATAAAGTTATGAAACTTAATATAGCCCTTAAGCCAAATCTATTAGCTCTGGAACAAGTAATAGATTAATAAGACCAAAGACTGCCCATTTGATGTACCCAAATGAATTATACCTCATGTTTAAACACTATATCTACAGAAGAGCCAGCGGCAAATTCCTGAAGGACTGGCAGAGATGAAGCTGTTCTCTGTGGGTACATGAGCGCTGAATGGTCGCTGACGGCCTGGAGCTCACATCCCTGAAAGTGTCTAAACAAATTTGCAATGTCTAAACAATTTCTGAGGTCTAAACAACTACATATATATATATATATATATATGAGAAATTATGATATCATTGGTATTTCATAAATATCATTAAGTAATATTTCATTAACATTATTACTTTGCTGAACGCACAACATGACAAACGTTTTTCAAATATTATGTAGTTTTGGTAAAATATTTCCCCCTAATAAATGATAATAAAATATTAAGCATTAAAGGTTTTTGTTTTCAATAACTTATTTTAATGAGCCATTTTTCTTCATTATGATATCAGGACACTTGATATCAATGATATTTTTGAAAATTAATTTTAATTCAGAAATAAATAAAAAATGCTTATCATAGAAGATAAGTATGTAATTTTTTTTAATAAATTAATAGATTTGAGGGGAAAATGTAATGTAATTGCTTTCTAAACAGTACTGTATTCTTGCAGGTACATTTAGATTTATGACATACCAGCCTTACAATATGGGCTTTTTGAGGTGTTGTCTTTGTACTTGCATTTTTAGTTTCCTGCTCACAATATCACATGCACAATAGATGTACACTTTCTTGTAAGAAAGAGTCTGCCAAGGAATAAACTGGAATGTGAATTAAGTGTGTGTGATTCCTTCTTGTTTTAGGCTGTAGAAAGTGAAAGCAGTTCACTAGATCTGTCTAAATGTTTCTAGTCAGATCTGCACCTCATTGAAAAAAAATAAAAAAAATACAATAACAATCACTTCGGCTTTTCTACAAAGCTTTCCTCCCTCACAGAATGCAGGGTGCAAAATGATCTTTGCATAAATAAACATCACCTGCGCAGAAGAACACAAGACATGTGAATGTGCTACTGCAGCATAAAAGCAAACATCTGACATCACCGCATCTCTCTGACGAGTTCTATCCAAAAATGTGTCCAGATTATCAGACAATTCAGTTATTCATTCATGTTGCTGACACAGCCATGCTTTTTTGTCATCTACAGAAGTTTAGACTTTTCGGAGACATGAGCCAAGCTGGTATAATTCATGTCATGCCTAGAGCACAACATTCTAGCACATTTTCATGCGTAGGTTTATGTGTGTGCAATTGTGTTGTATTAAGCTCCTGATTGAGAAACAGTTCCTATTTCTTCCTCACTGCTCACATGTTGTGTCTGCAGCAGCATGGGGCTGCACCACCATCTCCTACGCTAAACGAGCTGCTAGGTGGGAGGAACCTTCTTTCATCCTTGTCTTTTTTTTTCTCTGCCTATATGTCGCTCTGTCACTCTGTCTCTGTGTTCTTTTTGAGCAGGTTGGACCTTCCTTTGCCTCTATAAGGGCTTTTCACACTGCGCTTAACCTCGAGTTATTATCGTTCTAAACACCGCTTTTAACCCTGGATAAAGGAACGTTTCACGTTTGTAATATAGAAGCGGGGTTAGCACCGGGTTATGAAACCCTGCTCCAGAGCTTTTGCGGTGTTAACCCCACATTGCAATGCCAAACTTGTACAGTGTGAAACGATGCGGTGTTAGAATGTTACAGCTAATCGCGTACTCGTAATTGCCTCCTTTGGATGGTCACAGAAACACTGCACATTGTATATAAAGAGTAAATTCAGCGTTTGAGAGGAAAAATGTCAAATGTCGACAGAAAACGCGACAATTTGAGTGAATAAGAGACTGTTTTATTCTTACAATTATAGGGGCCGGATTTACTAACAGCTTGCGCCAACGCAAACCCTTTTTTTTTTACTGTCAGGATTTACTAAAGACACGCAGTGAAAAATTAGCACTGAAAAGGCGTGGACTGAGTTATTTTTGTAGGAGTTTCCCTTTCAGACGCAAAATTTATGGAAGGAGAGTATTTAAATGAATCGCGCAACGCGATTTACTAATGCTTGAGCTAGTCAATTTACTGGTATTTGTGCCATTATTTAATGCCCAAAAGTAAATAATGCCGTCAGCTTCCGAATACCCAGGATTAATTGTTAACCCCGGGTAAATTATGAGCAGTGTGAAACATGAAGCAAGATAATCCAGGATTCCGTTTACCCAGGGTTTAGAATAACCCAGGGTTACCTATTTCAAGTGTGAAAAGGGCTTTTCACACTTGAAATAGTTAATCATGGGTCATGGTAAACCCCGGGTAAACGGAATCCTGGATTATTATATTGCTTTCTCTTTCTTTCTTTTTTTCTTTCCTTCCTATCTGTGTTCCATCCATCCATCTATCTATCCTTTGTTTCTTTCTTTCTTTCCTATCTGTCTTCCATCCATCCATCCATCCATCATCCATCCTTCCTTTCTTTTTTCCTATCTATCCTCCTTCTTATCTGTCTTCCATCCATCCATCCATCCATCCATCCATCCATCCATCCATCCATCCATCCATCCATCCATCCATCCATCCATCCATCCAGCCTTTCTTTCTTTCTTTCTTTCTTTCTTTCTTCCTTTCTTTCCTATCTGTCTTCCATCCATCCATCCATCCATCCTTTTTTTTTCCTATCTGTCCTCCTTCTTATCTGTCTTCCATCCATCTATCCATCCATCCATCCATCCATCCATCCATCCATCCATCCATCCAGCCTTCCTTCCTTCCTTCCTTCCTTCCTTATCATGTGACTCTTAGTAAATCTGCATGTCCTTGGAGCTGTGGGAGGTGCTATTTATAGACCCTGATGTGGTGAGAGAGGACCTGATTGGGACGATGGGGGGTTGAGAGACGGAGGCGGGGGAGGAGAGTGGGGCCGTGTGGGGCGCGACAGTCAACAGTCTCATCCTCATTCCCCCATAGGGAGCTCAAGTATCATCAGCAAGAGTACCGCGCATCTCGGCAAGTCATTTATAGCTTCAGCTAATTCATGTTCAAAACATATGTTTATTTCACCAGCTTGCCCTGCTATCTATCTATCTATCTATCTATCTATCTATCTATCTATCTATCTATCTATCTATCTATCTATCTATCTATCTATCTATCTATCTATCTATCTATCTATCTATCTATCCATCCATCCATCCATCCATCCATCCATCCATCCATCCATCCATCTATCTATCCTGATTAACTCTGGTGTCAGTGGGAAGTATCACACTTATAAAGATGTGGTCAGCAAAACCATCTAAACAGATACTCATTTTGTTAATGCATCACATAAGGACCCCATACCCTGTCAGGGTTTTTTAGTTCCAGAGGATTTATGAAGTACATCTGTTATGTCATTGAGATTACAGTGAAGCCATATTTTGAAAAATCACACTTTATCTTCGCTGCATTATGTTATTTTAAGTGCATTTATTTTTTGTTTGTAATTTAGTTATTTTACTGAAAGATATTTGAATTAGGACAAATTCATTTATTTATTAATTCAGATAATCAATTTACTGGTATTTGTGCCATTATTTAATGCCCAAAAGTAAATAAAGGCGTCAGCTTCCGAATACCCAGGATTAATTGTTAACAAATTATGTAAAAATTAGAGCTGGAAGTGATTAATCACAACGTTTGTTTTGTTTAGGGAAGTGGCAACTAACAAATGCTGGACAATATTATGTCTTATATAACATTCTGAACTGCTGGCATCCATGTTTCCTGTTTAGTAACACTTTATTTTAGGGTCTTTTAACTAGTTGCTTATTAGCATGCATATTACTAGAATATTGTCTGTTTATTAGTAATTATTAAGCACATATTAATGCCTTATTCTGCATGACTTGATTCTACATTCTTAATCCTACCCAATACCTAAACTTAACAACTACCTTACTAACTATTAATACGAAGTAAAGTAGGAGTTTATTTAGGGAAAAGTCGTAGTTAATAGTGAATACGTTTCCTATACTAAAGTGTTACCAAAATGTTTCCATAATTATTACTGTCATCCATCATAAGTTGTAGGAGTGACACCTTTTATTACGCTGAGCATTTACTCCTACAAATAAATGCAGTTGTCACTCCAAAAATTATTCTGCAGTGAAGTAAATACTACAGAAAAAAAAAAAAAAAAAAACATATTTAATAAGTTAGTTCAGGCAAGAATAAAAAAAAAAAAAAAAATTCTATATTAGCAGGCTACTCAATTTAAGCTTGTAGAAATATTTAGAAGTATATTTTACTTGGAATTGTTTGTTATGTTAAAAATGATTCTTTGAGTAAGTATCAAACTTATAAAATTAAGTAAAACCTACTCAACTTTCTGATACTAGTGTTCCCATCAAGCATGAATAATTAATAACGTTAAATTTTTCAATGTTTTCTATTGTATTTACACTATTCAATAACGTTAATATAATTTCTTTGTTGTTAGGTTCAGTAACTTGCTGTTTTGTGACATTTTCTCAAAATAACCCAATGATAATAATCCACTGTTATTGTGTATTCAAAAACTTGTATGTATTGGTGCCTGTACAGAGGTTTGTCTTTGTTTTCCATTTGCCAGGTGGTGTTAGCTAGCAGTTAAAGATCTCATCTGGTAACAAATATGTTGTTCAAACCCCACAAGGGTTGACTACTGTTGCCTCTGAGCAAGACACTTAACCTCATGTTGCTAAAAGAGGACAGTCCATCAGAGGTGTTTTCTCTAAGGAGGCAGAAAGTAGATGACAATACAGAAAATAAAGCAAATACAACAAAATATCAGGATAAATAGTGTGCAAATCAAATAATTATGTCACCAGAGTTACATTTTGGTGGAGTGGGATAAAACTACAACTTTACTTTAGACTGTTCTGAAATGACAAATCAGTAAGGGTTAGATCTGATGGATGCAATTCAATCTGCTGGTGTAAATGAATGGACTAAGAGAATGAATATAGTTTTTGCTTTACAGGCATATATATGCCTGTTCCAACAAAATAAAAAAGTGCCACCTTAATGATGGAGGAGTTTAACTGTTGACCCATCACAAGACAGATGCAAGAAATCAAAACCAGAAAATGAAAAACTTGCTCAGACATTTTTATCGAGATATTTGTTTGCAGGTAAGACAGGTTGCGGGGACAGATGACAACGATAGTGAAACAGCGTGAGAGAGAAAGATGTGAAAGTGGCCTGGCAGTGAAGACATCATCAAAGGAAGGCTATAAACACTGCTGGCAATGGGAGAAATGACAGGGCGATTTGCTGTGATAGTTACCGCAGTCACAGGAGCAATCATTTACCTCACAACTGGGCAGAAAAGACTGATGAGCCAAAACAGCCTCACAAATACTATGGGGGCTGCAGGAACATGAAAGAGAAAAGGAAGGACCTGGATAAAGCAAATGAAAGTTGAGAGAGAAGCTGGGTGAAAAGTGGCAGTAGTTAAGGCATTAGACTGCATGAAATTATAGAATTATTGACTGATCATCAGGTAATTGAGTTATTATACATTATACTATTCAGGAACAACCATATCTGAAGGTGCAGAAAGTGTGTGTGTGTGTGTGTTTGTGAGTGGGCAGTAGAGTGGTCTGAATGATCATGATTCAGATGTCAAACAATGCGGTACTGTTTTCTGTTTGACTGAGAATATTTTCCACATCTCAGGGAGACGGTCTAACCTTGCCATGTCCTTTCATATACATTAATCAGACACCTGCTGAGGTTATGATATATCTCTCACTACATCTCCACCGGCCGCCATCCTGATACCCTTTCCAAGGGCCACCTTCTCCCTGCAATCAGGGGAATGATCATTATCACAAGGGACCGTTTTCCCAGAGATTCTGGATGGTCGAATTTGCATAATAGTGTCTCATCATCCTGATATTTTGTTTGTTCTACAAGTTGTAACGTCACCCTTCTGTTGTGTTGTGACGTATTTTGCGGAGAAACACACACACCTGATATACAGGGTCTGATTGTGAAACAGTGGGCTACAAGTTTTTTAGTATACCTCACTTATCAATTCTTATTTTGAACATTTTTGCTCTGAAATTTAATAGAACAGCCAGGATGATAATCATAGATTAAGGAAGGAAGGAATAGTCATAACAATGAAATACAATGAAAAATGACCACAAGCTTCAGATGATGGTTGTAACAGGATGTGTTTAGCCATTCAGAAATGATCTACAAGGATGAAATCACTATCAAACAATATAAGCACAATTTTTTATAGAATTTACAGGGTAAATAAAGAACAACATTTAACATCTAAGTTACAATTTTACTTGCAATAAGGTAAATGGATATTAAATCAGTCAGCATATTCTCTTGTTTAATAAGATATATAATTTGCTGTATAATATTTAATTTCAACTACATGTTGTTTTTTAAATAAATGCTATTCTCTAACCCTTAAACGCATACCTCGGGTCTTTAGTGACCCGGAAAATCATTCACTTCCCTCCTCCTCATTCATTTTTTAAGGTTAGACATCAACCAGTATTCCTCAATCAATTCGTTATAAACAATATAACAAGAAAAATAATGAAATGATAAAAGAATGCCTGTTTTTGTAAAAACTGTATAGGGACCCGAGGTGTAACAGTGTAACAATAATTGAATCTTTGATGACTGAATGAGTGCAATTCACTTTCATTCCGCAAGGTGGAAATGTATGATACTCAATGATGAAGTGACGTTTCACTCATAGTTACTGCAGGCAGAAAACAAAAGAATAGGAAGTATCATCAGCAAAACTTGAAATGCAAGTACTGAAGGCAATCAAATATTAGTACACTGTAACTTAATCTGGTGAAGAAGCTGTCAGCGATCAAAATATTGATAGTTTTGAGAATATGTTTGAGATCGCGAATATGAGCCAGATGCTGAATGTACTGGGAAATGAGCTCTGATGAGGACAGTGATGATGGTCTAAAAAACCTGCCCTATCCAAGCTCCAAAATGTAACAAAATATGCTTTATTTTTATCAGGACACTTTTATATTATTGCATCAGGTAGAGATCCATCCGTGTTAGATATAAATCAGGGTCGATAAAGACCCGCATATGTAATAATCATTGGCAAAACATTCATGCATTTAAGGGTTAAAATGAAATTGAGTGCAGTTCAGGGAAAGGATTAATTTGAAGTAAATGTGAGTAAAATTTAAACTGATGTTAATTTTTATAGTGTTACATCACACCCCATTTTACTGTTATAACTATAGCAAGGTTGTAACAACAGCAATCTTTGTACTTGACATTATTTACACAGTTTACCAATATGCTGTAGATAAGTTTAGAATAATTATACAAAAGATTTAGGTAAATATCACAAAAACACACTGAGTTCCAGATATTTTTGATTGCTACAATTATCCTCAGTGTGGCTCTACAGAAATGTTGAAATGTAGATTAGGAGGTCTACAAGTGTTTTCTTCAAATTCACAACTTTGTCAATTGATTCTTGAACAAACAAAAGGGCATTCTGCATGTATAACTACTGAGAAAGCCAATATTTAGGTACCCTAAAGATTGGGCAATCGACTTGCTGTTATCCACTTTGTTTTTAATGTCTAACACGTGAACGCGGCCATTTTTAATTTGAATGTGCAAGACCTCAGGTATCAATCAGCCTCTTCCAGTTATTTTATAAAAAACTACAAAAACAGTCAGTTATGCTGCTTGTTGTTGCAAGATGGTATATTGTTTTAATTTAATATCATGGATTGTAGAGCAAATAGTTTTAATGACAGTATTTTGTTATTCTTCTAGTTACTCACCTAAAGCGGCTAACAAATCGTAAGTCTCGTACATTCGCAGGAAATAGCTTATTTCTGCATTGAAAATAAGGTGGATAATATTATAAGCGCAGGGATTGTAAAAGGATCATTGTGGCCAGTTCTGCTCATGAACACAGAGCAGGTGCAGCAGACAATCATGGTAGAAGTTGGTCCTGGTTCCACTAGACCCGCTTTAGTCTCCTTTTCCACGTATGACATCATCAAGCTCAGCAGCATTCCCACTGTTTATACTCCTTAACAGGCACTCATTATGAAAGCATAAAAATGATCAACGTGGAGAGGCAAGGGCAAATGAATGATCTCACCATGCCACAAGTTCCCTTGCGCTAACTGTGCCAGACCATCCGACACGTACACATTCGTGCTCGTACTTACACGCCAGAGCTGGGGCACATGGCCGCTAACGACTGCTCAATTAGGTGAAATTAAGGAGTCGCTGTGAGGTCCATGCTGAACTCATTAAGGCGTGTGAGGGAAGGCTGAACAGTGTCGTGCAGGATTAATCCCTCCAGAACAAGATGGGGATTCATGCAGGTCAGCCTCCAACCGGGAGACTGTGCTCGGCTCTAATGAGACTGCAGAGAACCGCCTAATAGACCCTCAATACTGTAACATGGCGAGCCACAACACCAGTGCGGTTTAACTCCAACAAAAATGATATCGCACTGTGCCCTGCTGTTCTACTGGAGAGTCTTAACTGGGAAATAAGATATTCACCGTCAAACACATGGGTCAGTGGTGTGTTGCTCAAATTTTGTCTATTAATTAATTAAAACATACATTCATACATACAATAACTTAAATACACCTCTTTTATGATGAGCATGATCATGTTAAAGGGGCATAGAGTCTTGCTACTATTTCCCTACAAATGCCTTGATTACTACGAAGAAAAAAAGTGTCACAATAAGAATTGAATAAGTATTTTGGCATAATCTATTATTTTTTAGAGAAAAATGAGCAGTGAAGCAGTAAAATACTATACATATTTGTGACCCTGGACCACAAAACCAGTAATAAGTCGCACGGGTATATTTGTAGCAATAGCCAACAATACATTGTATGGGTCAAAATTATCGATTTTTCTTTTATGCCAAAAATTATTAGGATATTAAGTAAAGATCATGTTCCATGAAGGTATTTTGTAAATATATCAAAAATTTATTTTTGTGTGTGGATATGCATTTCTAAGGACTTCATTTGGACAACTTTAAAGACAATTTTCTCAATATTTTGATTTTTTTGCACCCCCTTATTCCAGATTATCAAATAGTTGTATCTCCACCAAATATTGTCCTATCATAACCATACATCAGTGGAAAGCTTATTTATTCAGCTTTCAGATGATGTATAAATCTCAATAAAAAAAAAAAAAAAGTACCCTTATGAATGGTTGGTCCAGGGTCACATTTAAAAAACTTTTGTCCAGCATGTTATGTGGTGCAACCACCATGCAAAAATATATGATAATAATAATAATAATAATAAAAGACAAATAATCCTGCGAACATGACTTCATGACTGTGTCAGGGTCAAAAGGCACTTGAAATATCAGACAATTTGACCTTTTTATGACAAGGTAAAGTTAATTCAGTTTGTAAAATGTAACTGGTGTGACTTGAAAAAAATGTATGATATTAATTAAACAATAACAATTCATGATAATTCACAAAATGTGATATTTTACCTTTAAAAATATTATCAAAACTTACATACATTCACATATACTGTTGTGTATGGGAAATTAGTTACTCTTTACTAAGGTTGCAAAAGGGCGGAACATTTCCGGAAACTTTGCAGAAACATTCCATGGGAAGTTAAGATGGGGAATTTTGGAAATATCCCAAGCTGGAAACTTAACAATGATTTACAGGAATGTGTGCATGTGATTGAGGAATGTGCAGGGTATAAATTCAATTGAATTTGCATTAAAGGGGATCTATTATGCCCCATTTTACAAGATGTAAAATAAGTCTCTGATGTCCCCAGAGTGTGTATGTGAAGTTTTAGCTCAAAATACCCCACAGATAATTTTTTTTTAGCATGTTAAAATCACGCGCCGTTTCAGTGTGTGCCCTTTAAATGCTAATGAGCTGCTGCGCTCGGCCTAAGAGGGCTTCAAGAGCTGATTCTCCGGTGTCAGGAGTCAGTCAGGACGCACTATAATGTCAGAAACTGCAAATATATGCTGCATGGAGATAGAACCGGTAAGTTTAGTTTATTTACGGTTATAACTTATATTGTCTTCTTGTTTTTATCTACTATATTAGTACAAGCCAGTTTACCGACGAGTTTTATGACGTTTATTGTACTTAACACAAAAGATTAAGCGTCCGTTTTCACTGTAAGAGCTTAATAAAACACAGTGCAAGTGTGCATTTAAAATGTATCCATAAACTCTCTCTCTCTCTCCCTTGCATTATCATCAAGATACACAGCGATTTACACAGAAACACTCGTTACAACTAACAGTAAACAAATATATAAAGACCTTATGCCTTTTCAGGTGGTGCTTAATAAACTGGTAAACTTCATATCCGTAAATCAACTCCGATGAACTGTAATAAAGTGCTCTCACCTTTATTACTGCCGTATCTAGTATCACTCTGGAGACTGTAAGCTGGATCACGAACAGTTACTGATCTATCCTTGAGTAACAAATTTTTAGCTCAACCTCTGTTTTGTATTGTCCCTTTGTATTGACATTTGTTCACAAAGGAGTCTGGTGTGAAATGAATCGCGCAGACATAAACAAATTTAGGTAGAGTTGAGGGAGCATTTTCTTAAAAAACAAAATTAATCCACCTTGTCTTCAGCAGCTCAGATTTAGGGAGTAAATGGAGAGAGTTATGTGGATTAATCCATCCAGCTACAGAACACCTAAAACACTTGGGAGACATTCTCGTCAGTGCAGCAATGGCGGACTATGTAAACTCGCTGTGAACTCGCTCAGGGCGGTTCTATGTTAAAACGGCAGTGTCTGTCAACATTCGTGGGCGGGTCCTGTGGCTAGTGTGACGTCACACTACCAGGGATCTGGAAATGGCTTGTTCTGAGACACTGCTTATGATTTATGGGGATTAAAAAAAAAAAAACAGGAATGGTTGAATTTTTATCATTAAAGGGTGGTTGTGTACACACACTGCCAACACACATTTATAGCCAAACCACCATGCAAAAGTGAATTTTGCATAATAGGTCCCCTTTAAATCTGGTTGCAGATTTTTTTTTTTTTCAACTACATTTAAGTTCCCTGTTATAGGCTAAACTGCAATGTTGCAAATTTCCAGTTTATTCCCATTAATTCCAATATATTCCCGTTAATTCCCGAGGAAAAAAATTCCAGGAATTTTGCAACCCTAATCTTTACTTGATTACACAACATTTCTTGAAAATGGTATAAAAGTTTTTCCAAAACTACACTGTAAAAAAAGAATTGTTGGTTTAACTTAAAAAAGCAAGTTACCTGGTTGACTCAAAATTTTGAGTTCATTGAAATTAAAAAGTTAATACAATGAAGGCGATTGGTTTAATCCAGTGGTTCCCAAACCAGTCCTGAAGGACCCCCAGCACTGCACATTTTGTATGTCCTCCAGGACAAGTTTAGGAACCACTGTTTTAATCAAAAGAAACTCAAAATATTATGTTATCTGAATCACATTAATTAAGTTGATTTGACAAAAGAAATAATGTTGTGATGACAAATCATGAAAATATTTTTTTACAGTGTATATGAAAGATTTTAAAACATGTTTTTCATGGACACTCTTCCATGTCATCAAGTTAAGGTGACTGACTATTCATGACCATAGAGAACTTTTAGCACTGACTATGTTAAGTTCTACAAAACATGGCTACATCCGATGCAGTTTCAGTTGCTATGTGCTCCACATGAATGTTCATGATGCATTTGGTTTTGATTTGTGCATTAATTACTAATGCGATCTATACAGCTCTATTAATAACTGTTACAAAGTACACCCCAGCCATGCATAAATCACACATCACTAATTAGAGTAAAATTTAAATGCATGTTGTAAAGACACATTGAGTGGCTCACACAATACTGAGGTGCCAAGCCATCATTGTACTAATTAGTTTGCAATTATGTTTAATAACTTCTCTGGAAGCCAATCTGCACTCAGAGAAAGAACTGGCTTTCACCGAAGGAATATACAAATCACACCGCAATGTTCAGAAAATGGAAACATCACAAAGAGAAGCGAGAGAAACACATCTGACAGCTTCTTTACGCGCTCATTTGTGTTATGCTGCACTGAGGAGTATTTTTATTCTTCTTAACTTAAGCGAATGTTTATTACATATTGTATACATTTCAAATCACTTTCCGATTATGCATTGTAGAAGATTGCAGCTACTTTAAACAGCTTCCAGTGATACGTGTCTAAATGTTGACAGAACGCACATTGTTTTATCGTGGCTTGGATGTCTCTATTCACTTCTAACAGGCGATAAACAACTGTTCATGTTTCTTTTAAACAGCCTAGCTGTGAGATCTTCATTTCTGGAAGCGTTTGAATATGGCGCTATTACCTAGGGAGGCAGACATAACACGCCACACACAGGAACAAGAGAGAAATACATTAATTGGTTAAACAACTGACAACTGCTACAACAGTCACCCCCAGAGCCTGTGGCAGCGCGATGGCAGGTTAGTGGGGTTCCGTCTGGTGGTTGGCTCCATCCCCGCTCCGCTTGCGGGCCGGTGTGGGTGAGTGGAGAGAAGCGGCCCGCTCGGTAGGCTTTGGAACGCGGCCCACTTCCTCGGCTTTAATAAGAGTAATCAGCGCCCCCATGCCAGGTACCAGCCTCTCCTCACAGCAGAGATATGGCACAGAACTACCGCCAGCCTGGCAATGTTTACAGAAAACACACACAAACATACACACCCGAAATAACCATAGAAATAATCTCTCCAGCATTCAAGCTATGTTTCTATTTATGCTCTAATAGATCCTTGTTCTATCACACACACACATACGGTAAGGATAACAATGGAACATAGTCAATACTATACAATTGATCACTGCTGTACTACACCAGAGGGTTATTGATCAAACTGTGTGTTGAAACAAACTCTTTAAACACACCTGAGCTATACCTTAATGAGCTCAAAAACACTCCGACAGCACAATTAGCAAATCCAGCTAATCATTCACAGGTCTGATCGCATTCAGTTGTCAGGATTTGCCACGCATTTAGCAGTGAAGATCAGGTAAAAGGAACATTGTTCATTGCTATTATTGGTATGAATTAGCACTTGCTTTGCTTGATCACAAAAATCTTTTTTTTTTCCCCCACTTAATATAAAATGAGACCAACATGGATTTAAATCAAGTGTTTTCAACTACTGTACTAACATTTAAATTAATCATTTGACACCAATTTTGTACATGTTTTTATACTTGTATTGTAAAAATACCTGCATGTAATTACAGCTGTAATTAAGTCCCTAACCTATATCCCACCTTAATAGCAGCAAAAGTGTTTTGGGTTACATTTTATTTTAAGGTGTCCTTGTTTACATGTGTAATAAAACATTCAAGTACAGGATCATATTAATTAGCACCATGTACTTACTACAGTCTAAAAAATGCTCTGTTAAAAACAACCCAAGTTGGGTTGAAAATTTGACAAACCCAGCAACTGGGTTGTTTTTACCCAGCGTGCTGGGTAGTTTTATTAAACCGAACTATTTAAAAATTACTATGTCGTTGGCTTAAAATGAAACTAAAATCAGACACACAATTACTGAAGGCAACAATAATAATCAAAAGGTGAACATTTATTAATAAGCAATTCAATAAATGTTCATTATTATTCATTAAACATATTAATAAATGTTCAATTCCAACATATTTTGGGTTCATTTTAAGCCAGAAATACAGTACTTTTTAAACAATAATTGAGTTAAATAAAACTAGCCAGCACATTGGGCAAACATTTAACCCAACCACTGGGTTAAAGCAACCCAATTGCTGGGTTTGTCCATTTTCAACCCAACTTGGGTCGTTTTTTAACCCAGCATTTCTTTTAGAGTGTAGGGTTAGGATTAGGGTTTGGTTTAGTTGCATGTAATCATTCATCATTTACTATTACAATAGTAAGTATATGTAACAAGAACAGAAAGTGTTGCCATGTTTTGCAATAAAATAAAATAATGTAAATAATTATGTAGAAAAAAGCACCCACTATAAATTACAACCTCCATATTTTTATAGACTACATGCTGGTAGATTATGGTTTATTACTCTTATGAAATTTTTTAACATAGTTAGCTTGTTACATGTCTAAGCACAGCGAATAACACTCACATACATAAACACAAATGTCCCCACATGATGGCTGGGCAAGACCACTGCTTCCTGAGGCCCATGTGAAAATATATCCCCTAACTTGACACTGCCGGTCGGTGTGGAAACGAGGGAGCTGAAGAGAGAGGCCCTCTGAGGACACAGTGTGTTTTATACAGTAAAGGCAGTGTGTGGAACAGACTCTTCTCAGGTATGTGTAGGGTGATCAGACATCCCGGATAAACTCGGGACAGTCCCATTCATGTCTTCTGCATGTCATTTGTCCTAATAATTAGAATAAGCTTTAGTTTAGCTTTAGGTAGCAATAAAGAAACATTTTAAACCAATACAGCTGTGCTTCTTACTATTTCTATCATGAGAAAAAAAGCAGCAGTACGATTTGTAAAAGTTTAAAGACTAGGAAAAACATGTCAAGTTTACTCTAGTCATGTTTTCTGTACAGGTTTAGAGAATATAGTACCTTAATGCTCCTAGTGAGCAAGGCATAGATGATTATAGCAAATTATTTTGTTTAGGTGAAATATGAGAAAAACCTCCAGAGGAACAAGACTCAGCTTGGGGAGATCAACCTCTCTGCCAAGGTACACATTACAGTAAACACATGGCAAATATTATCGAGTTGCATAATATATAGTATGATTTTTTTTTTTTTTTTTTTTTTTTTTTTTTTTTTAAAGTAAATACATTCTGGTATTTTATTGACCACCATCTAACAAAGTAATAAAGATAATTCAGCCATTAAGTGACCCTAGGAGGCACTTAATAAGATTCCAATGTGATTTGGTAAAACTTATAATCATTATGATTTAAAATAAAAATATAAGGGCTGTTAATCTATTTAAAAAATTAATCACAAATCAACTCACAACACAACAGATATATGCTTTTCACTTGTTGAGTGTTTCGTATCATTTTCAGCAGTTGTGCTGCGTAATATTTTTATGGAAAATGATACATTTTTTTCAGGATTCTTTCTGATGAACACAATCAGAGATATTTTAATAAATATCCTGACGCATCCAAGCTTTATAATGGCAATGAACAGTGTTCATGAGTATGAGAAAGTGCTTCCATCCACATCCATCCATCATAAACGTACTCCACACGGCTCTGGGGGGTCAGAAAAGGCCTTCTGAAGCAAAGCGATGCGTTTGTGTAAAAAAAAACTTAAATTTAACAAGTTATGAAGTAAAATATCTAGCTTCCGCCAGACCGCCTTCCATATTCAATGTATGAAGAAAGTGTAAAACTCTCGCAGTTCAAAAAGCTTACGCTACGTCATACGCCATCCCTATTCAGCTTACGGAAAAAGTGTAACTGATGCGACGCCAGTTACTTCGTAACTTGAATACGAAAGGCGGTCTGGCGGAAGCTAGATATTTTACTTCATAACGTGTTAAATATGGATTTTTTTTTTTTTTTTCTACACAAAGGCATCGCTTCACTTCAGAAGGCCTTTATTAACCCCCTGGAGCTGTGTGGAGCACATGTTTATGATGGATGTGGAAGCACTTTCTTCAGCTCATACTCGTTGGCCCCGTTCACTGCAATTATAAAGCTTGGATGCGTCAGGATATTTATTAATATTTCTCCGATTGTGTTCATCAGAAAGAAGAAAGTCATATACACCTAGGATGGCTTGAGGGTGTGTAAAGCTTGGGGTAATTTTCATTTTTCATTTTTAAAAGTAAACTAATCCTTTAATGTTGATTTTGGACACCCTTCACGACCTGCCCTGCATGTTTTATCATGGTCATCTGGTCACCTTTGCTGTGTTCATGGGGTTTTATGATTTAGGACAGACTTACAGCTAGCGTCAGTTCCCTCATGCATGTCTAGAGCTTTACACAGCCATGACCATCAATCTGCCCTTCCTGCAACTCTCTTGCTTGGTTTTGCTCTCTTTAGGTCTGCACCCATTTCAGGTACCTCTGTTTCTATTCTAGCATACTCTTTACCGCATACTTGTTTACAGTTATTACAGAGGAGAGCAGAAGCAAATACCCAGACGCTCCTCCATCTCTGTCCATCCAGGACACCAATCACAGTCAGCTATAGGGGCAGATCAATCAAAGATGTCTGATTAGGTGAACGGAGATCCGCTGTCGTTTGTATCCCTCCTCCCTTTAACCACACAGGAGAGAAGAAAGCAATCCTGCCGAATGCAGATTGGGTGTCAGTCAAGGGACTGTCCACATGCGGACCGTACACACAAACACACACTGTCCACAAACACACACAAATATATTAACAAGCAGCTCTGATGCCCATAATCACAGCTGCGGCACACGGGTGCGACGGGGTAAAATGCCGAGCTTGACAGTAAAGGAAATAAGCTGGACGCTGCAAGGTGGTGATTTGCAGAGGTGAAGCGGTTATGGCACACAGAGAGAGGGCCAATTTCCACCCCGTCAAATTGTGTTTAATTTTCTCTCCTCTCCTCCCAGTCTGCCAGTGGGATGAGCATGTTTGGAACATTCTGGAAGCCTGTAATTGAGGTTAACATCACAACTGATTGAGAATGTTTCATACCTGTGCTTTACGAGGGACTGCATTCATTCGATGCCCTCTGACAAATCTTTTAAAAATCTAGTTGTGTCAAATTCTTTGAAACTCTTTGTATCTTCATTGATTTCATATATTTTTGAAAAACTCAAAACTTAAAAATCAACGACTCTTAAAGTGTCATGTGGTGTAATCAGCAAGTAAAAAGGGTTAAAGTATTTAAAGGTGACGTACATTGCACTTACTCAAATAAGTATTATTTAATATTAATTAACTACATGTACTTACTATAGAGTTATGGTTAGAGTTTGTAATTATGCATCATTTACTGTTATTACTATAGTGAGAACACATAGTAACGTGTGACTATGTCACCTTAAAATAAAGTTACCGTAAAAAGTTATTTATTTACAACTTGAATACATTTTTTGGTAACGTTTTAGATTACAGCCCAGAAAGTACTACATAATTACAACGAATTTACAGCGTAATTTTCGATAATTATAGTGTACCTAAAAAGTAAATATGTGTAAGTATAGGGGAACAATATGTAAAGTCTTGGGAATAAAGGGGTAACAACCAGGAAAATAACAAATTATTTATACTGTAAGTAATTTAGAACAAAGGGGTACTTATACTTTTATAACATTCTTACTTTTGGGAGCAATTTAGCGAGAAAGTGCACTGATTAAGTTGTTTCAAGGCAAGTAGGAAGAACTATTGCAATCTTTTTTAATACATGGGGAAATATAATTTTGTTTCATGTAGTTACAGGGTAATTATGACACTGCGGGCTGTAAATTAAAGTGGTGCTTGTTACACTCTTGTTTCATGTAGTTACAGGGTAAGTAATAAAAAAAAAAACCCTGCAAACAATCTGATATCACTGACTCCGAAACCTTTATTTGAAAAACAACTTAATTAAAAACAGGTCTACAACACTTATTCATTTATTCATTTTTAAAATCAACTTTTCATCTCAAATTCTAAAGTCCTGACAGAAAGTAACACGTTTTGTCCCTTTTTTTTTGTTGTTGTTTCTCTTGCTTGGCTTCCTCCTCCTCTTGTTTCTCAACTGATGAATCTTAAGAAGGAATCCCATTGCTAATCTGCATTAAAAGAAAATACAGCACACCCAGACATTTTCTCATGGTTTAGGCTATTTATCTTTTTGCTTCCGACCAACTGTCACCAGCGCCTGCATGAGAGTCGACTTTGCGTTCGACGAAGCATATTGCAATGAGCAACGTGAAGCTTTCATGAGATTCATGTGAAACTCGCGCGAGAACTGCCATCTGTTATTCTGTCTTGTTTGTTTCTCATTATCATTATCTGTTATTCTGTGTATTTTGTTGTGAGCATTAATAAAAAAAAAATAAAAAAATGACGGCATCTGAGTTTCTTGGCACGCTTACGCCACGCTTCAATTTACGTCAAGCATGAACTCTCAACCCTCTCATGCACGCAGGCGCAGGTGACAGTTGGTCGAAAGTTTAACATTTTTAAATATTTGGTATTTTTCTTACAAATACGTATTGTTTCACTTCAGAAGACATTGATTCATCCATTGGGGTCGTGTGGATTACTGTAGTTATTGCTGTATGTGCTGATTGATGCTTCGACTTTTAGGAGCACGTGAGCTTGCATTATAAAGCATTCCCAGAGATTATTTATTTTTCTAAAAACCTTTGTTTGTGTTCATCTTAAGAAGGAAAGTCCTATACATCTTAGATGGCATGAGGGTTAAAGATGAGTAAACGGTAAGCACATTTCCGGGTGTACTGTATTTTCTTTTAATACAGAATAGCAAATGACATGGGATTCCCTCTTAAGATTCATCAGTGGAAAGAAAGAAAAAGAAGAAGAGGAACAAGAGGAGGAGGAGGAAGCCAAGCAAGAGAAATGAATAAGAAGTGTTGTAACTTTAAATCTGTTTTGAAATAAGTTGTTTTTCAAATAAAGGTTTCCAAGTGATATCAGATTGTTTGCGTTTTTTAAATTTTTTTTTTTTATTACTTACCCTGTAACTACATGAAACAAGAGTGTAACAAGCACCACTTTAATTTACAGCCCGCAATGTCATAATTACACCATGAAACAAAATTATATTTCCCCATGTATTAAAAAAGATTGCAGTAGTTCTTTCTACTTGCCTTGAAACAACTTAATCTGTGCACTTTCTTTTTCTTGTCTATCATAATAGTTTAAGTACCCCTTAGCTCTAAAATACTTACAGTATAAATAATTTGTTATTTTCCTGGTTGTTACCCCTTTATTCCCAAGACTTTACATATTGTTCCCCTATAATTACATGTACTTACTTTATAGGTACACTACAATTATCGAAAGTTACGCTGTAAATTCGTTGTAATTACGCAGTACTTTTTCGGGCTGTAATCTAAAGTGTTACCCCTTTTTTTTTTTTTTTTTTTTTTTACAAATATCAATATCAAATATCAAACCTGAACTAACCATGACTAACTTATTGACTTTGACCTTGAGTCACGAGTGATATCACAGCAAAAATATCACTTCCTGTTTTGCACTTTTTAAAAGGGGACCTATTATGCAAAATTCACTTTTATAAAGTGTTTGAACACTGATGTGTGTCCGCAGTGTGTTATAACAACAAGTTTCGTTGTTTGTTTGTTTTGTTTTTAATATTGTTTTTAAAATAAAGCAAAGGACTGAAATGAATGAATTTAAAATAAAAGATTGTGCCAAACTACTTCAAGTTTTCTTTTAAACTAAATTTTAAGAAATATGTTCATATATGAGGTTCATTGTATGTATGAATTGTATTTTGAATGTATTTTTGATTAAATTCATATAAGACAAAAAAAAAAAAAAGTGCATAAGATCATTGACCCAAGAAAGAAAAATGATGGTTGTGTCTGCAGCTGCCAGTCTTCAGTTGGTACAGCTGTAACCAGCTGTTAACCACAAGCTAGCACAACCCAGAAAAAAATTGCCATGGGACGATATTTATTCGCATCATTAAGGCGATAAATCTGACTTTCAGTTAGCGCGCACAGGCCGTGTGTCCAGATCCCAACACGGAGCGTGTGTAGCTTGGGCAGAGAACAGAGATGCTGGCCCTGCCAGGGCCATGGAGGAAAGGAGCCATGTTTAGATGTTCTCTCCACGCCTCACTGACCTGCGCTCTTGGCATCAGGGCTCCACCGAAGCCTGCCAAAACGCCGCCACTGGCTTCCACCTCTGCACCGGGGCTAGACTCCGATTGCCGGACAATAGAGAGTAATGTAGCGAGACCACACGCATATGCACAAGCAGCATAAGAAAAAGCAAAATCAGTTTAACTGTGCAGAAGCCATTTTAAATAACTGCATCTCTTATTTATGTGCCTAATATGGGATTTGAATATCAGACAGGGAGAATAAGGCGAAAGCCCATGAGCTTACTGTCAGCCTCTCGAGACGAGCATCCATGCAGACAGATAGCTTATGTGCTTCTCTTATTTCATTAAAACATCAACAAGCAATTATGACAGTAAATATGATCCTGTTTTACAGGAAGGAGACAATGGCAATAAAACAGTCTTTGATTTGGCTGTGGGAGCAGGTCCCATATTCGCACACACACTCTCTTTTTCTCACATAAAATCAGAATACCAATAGCCTCCCACCCCTCCCCCCGCACCCGCACGCACATCCAGACGCACACACATCCTCTGGATCAGCAGGAGTCCAAATCAAGCTGATTTTCCTCTTTGATTCAGACGTGGAGCACAGCTCAGATTGGATTTCAGAGAGGAGGAGAGGAGAGGAGAGGACACTGGGAGAGGGAGAGAGAGAGAAATGAAGTGGTGGAGGGGAATGTTTTGCATAATATAACGTGAAAATAAGAAACAGAGAAGTCAGTGCAATAGATCTCTGTCTTAGCATGCTAGTCTATTTCTCTCTTCACACACACAAAGGATAAAAACAACCCAAAAACAGTGTTTTCCTTCATAACCTCACTAATGTTATACTGTGTGTTTGTAGTGTGATTAATAATGCCACGGTGATGGACTAGCCTCTTCTGTATATCCACACACATATTGTGTCCAAAATCTGCAAAACCTTCATAGGTACTAAGGTTCAAATTCTGTTTGCTAGAAATATACAATGTGTCAGTATAGCATATCGGTATTTAACACTTAATATTCGAAAACACAAATAATTCAATAACATTGTTAAATGTTTAGCAATTCTTAAAACGAATACACATTTTTCATACTGTACATTATAATCTTGTGCTGTCTAAATGAGATTTTTTTTTTAATTATTATTTAAAGGGATAGTTCACCCAAAAATGAAAATTCTGTCATCATTTGCTCACCCTCAAGTTATTCCAAATCTGTATGAGTTTCTTTCTTCTGTTGAACACAAAAGAAGATATTTTGAAGAATGTTGGTAACCAGACTCTATAAATGCTGGGTTAAAAACAACCCAAGTTAGGTTGAAAATGGGCAAACCCAATGATTGGGTTGTTTTAACCCCGCTAATGGGTTGTTTTAACCTAGCAGTTGGGTTAAATGTTTGCCCAACCTGCATGGGTAGTTTTTTTTTTTTTTTTTTTAATGACTCAACTATTTAAAAAAAAAAAAATGAATAAAAATACTGTATTGCTTGCTTAAAATGAACCCAAAGTATGTTGGAAATTAACATTTATTAATATGTTTAATAAATGAACATTTATTAATGAACATTTATTGAACTGCTTATTAATAAATTTCACCTTTTGATTATTATTGTTGCCTCTAGTAATTATGTGTCTGATTTTTAATTTCTAACCTATTTTGGGCTCATTTTAAGCCAGCCATACAGTCATTTTTAAACAATAGTTGAGTTAAATAAAACTGCCCAGCATGTTGGGCAAACATTTAACCCAACTTGGGTTGTTTTTAACCCAGCATTTTTTTTATTTTTTTTTAGAGTGCAGACAGTTGACAGTAGCCATTGACTTCCATAGTATTTTTTTCCTACTATGGAAGTCAATGGCTACTGTCAGCTGTCTGATTACCAACAGCCTTTAAAATATTTTCTTTTGTGTTCAGCAGAAGAAAGAAATTCATACAGGTTTGAAACAACCTGAGGATGAGTAAATGATGACTGAATTTTAATTTTATAAAATATTATAGGAATAGAATTGAAATATCTGCCATTTATTGATTATCGGCCATAACATGAAAATGATAACTGATGACAGCCAGAATTTTAATATCGGTGCATTACATCCTATCTAGATGCTTTTAAATGCGTTTTTAAAGGAAGTGTGGATGTATGATTCAGTTTCTACACGTAAATAGAAATTGTGTTCATTAAATATGTGCTTCATTATGCCTAAATCTCAGTGAAATGTGTAGAGGTTCTTAGTTTACTTAGGTGGTACTTCATACAAAATTACTGCCTATAAGGCACTGACTAACTGGGCAGGCGCAACCATAGAATTACACCATGTCCTGTCATAATATAGATCACAAACAAGTATATATGTCAGTGTTAGTGTGTTAGTGTGTGTGTGTGTGTAGGTAAGATTCAATACTCACAGTCAGGAGGTGGCAGTGTTGGTGACAAAGTGTGTGTTCATTTGCTTAGCCAGTGAAGTTGGACTAATGCAACACACCTGCTGTCCCTGCACCATCATTAGCCTCGGCGGCCCAGCGGAAAGGTCAAGGCTAAATTGCGATCTGCAGCCGTTCAGGAGGTGCGTAAACACGCAGTCATCGCCCTGATCACAACTAATGCACGCGCTGATGAGTAGGTGGGAGCTACCACCCCCGAGAGATGCATGGTGGGAAAATAATTTCAACACGGAAATCTCGAGGAGGTGAGACTCGTGAACTTCACGTGCAGTCACAACATAATCATCCAAATGATCTATCCCATTCCAGCCCACCTGTGTGGCACAGAAAATTTTACTAGGGGTTGAACATGAACCACGACCGCTACGTGTGCGCGCGTTTGTTTGTCAGGGAATATTTTACCAGATTATACAGCAAGACACATGCTCACATATAAACATACACACCCACACAAACACTGCCTCTGCGTACCTGCCCGGTGGTAATTAATCGCTGTGGTATTTAGGCCTGTTGGAGTAGACAAATATGACAGAGACAGGGACAATTAGGATCCTTGTTCAAGCTACATTAACTCTCCGTGCTATTACAACGCGGGCTGCTTCTCCTCGGCTTGTAAAAAGCAGCGAGGAGATTGTTCCTCATGGGCCATGGAGATATTAATGAAAGAAAAGGAAGATTGTGTTTATTGTAGTCACATAATTGCAAATAAATTTCAATTAGCCGGCATGTCACCCCTGTAAGTGTGAGCTTGTGGGCTAGCGCTGACTATGAATGGGGGAAAACGACAACCAAACGGGTCAGATTTGACTTTCTGTGCAATTTCTTCCCTCTGTGAAGTTGGAGGTGGTGGTGGAGGAGTTCAAGGTCATTCCAGTGAGTTTTACCGCACATTTTTCTTCATTTTTTTTTTGTGTGCTATTAAACAGATTCAAAATAACTTGCAAAGAATAGAATGTTTTCTACTATGCCAGCATGTAAAAGAGACAGGAGTGGGGAGGAGGAGGGGTGTGGACGGAATGATGGGAAAAGAAATAGGAAGCGAAAATGAGAGGAGGAGAGAGAGACGAGCAGGAAGGTGTTTAGTATTCTTCTCTGATCAGCAGTTGGTGTGTGCTCCTCGCTTCTCTTTTCCTCTAGCTGAAGAGAGGAGAATATTTAAGCAATGTCATCCGACAGGTCAACCACAACACTGGACAGAGTGACCTTTGACCTGTGGTAGAGAATCACTGTCTGCCAGGTCCTAACATTAACAGGATAGAAATAGATCCAGTTCAACATGTTAATTCGGACTCTCATGCATCACCTTTGTGATTTTGTTTTAAGTGTAAAACATAAAGGATCATTTTGTAACTTTGATATCATTTCACTATCAGAATTAATATGCATGACATTCTACAAAAAAGGTGCCATGTGTACAGTACCTAATATACACGTGAAAAAAAAAAAAAAATTATATTCTTTTCTAACAGCATCAGAATATATTAGTAACAATTTTATTTTATTTTATACCATAAAATGTCAACCCTGATTTTAGCAAATAACTGATAATTAAGAAAGTTAGAAATATCAGGTTTAAAATCTCTTTCTAAGAAGCACAGTGCTTGCAAATTAGGTTTTAATACATCTATAATTATATCCAACATTAATTAATTTAGCTTGAGATTTCACAATGCGGTTTAACACTTAAACACATTCCTCCGGTTTCACAGACAAGGCTTAAGCTAGTCCGGACTAAAATGCATTGTTGAGCAGGTTTAACTGAAAGCAACTTGCAATAACATATCTTAAAATATGTCAGTGCCATTGTTTTGTCTCAAGATGCACATCAGTAAGCAACAAGGCCTCAATTATTGGTCTCATTAAAACAACAACAAAATATGTAGCGAGGAACAAATAAAAGTCCTAAAAAGTGTGGGTCCCACTTTATATTAGGTGTCCTTTACGACTATGTACTTACATCAAAAAATAAGTACAATGTACTTTTTGTGTTCATGTTGTATTGCAAAACACTTGTGCTGCTATTGAGGTGGATAAGGTTAGGACAGTTTTGTTGGTATGGTCAGGTGGTTTTGTTGGTGTGGTTGAACCACTGACCAGGTAAACCTTAATGTTATGAAGCGACGAGAATACTTTTTGTGCGCCAAAAAAAACACTTTTCAAGACTTTTCAACAATATCTAGTGATGGGCGATTTCAAAACACTGCTTCATGAAGCTTCGAAGCTTTACGAATCTTTTGTTTCGAATCAGTGGTTCGGAGCGTGTATCAAACTGCCAAAGTCACGTGATTTCAGTAAACGAGGCTTCGTTACGTCATAAGTGTTTCGAAACGTTTCAAAATTTCAATGGTTCACGTGACTTTGGCAGTTTGATACACGCTCCGAACCACTGATTTGAAACAAAAGATTCGTAAAGCTTCGAAGCTTCATGAAGCAGTGTTTTGAAATCGCCCATCACTAGATATTGTTGTACTGTACACTGTAGTCACATGAACTGTTTTAAATATGTCTTTTAGTAGCTTTCTGGGCATCTGAAAGTGTTAATTATCTTGCTGGCAATGGAGGCCTCACTGAGCCATTGGATTTTATCAAAAATATCTTAATTTGTGTTGCGAAGATGAACGAACGTCTTACGGGTGTGGAACAACATGAGGGTGAGTAATTAATGACAGAATTTTCATTTTGGGGTGAACTAACTCTTTAAGGTGTAAGGGATGGTTTAACAGTGTAATTATAAATGTAATTACATAAATTAATTATATAATTACATGCAGGTATTTTTAAAAATATAAGTACAATGTAAAACCATGTATATACACAAAAGTACATTGTACCAAATGATTGATTTAAATGTAAGTACATAGTTAAGGCCATCTAATAATAAGTGGGACCAATGTTTGTACCATTAACCACATTTGAAACTAATTAGACTTGTGCTTGTTCACTTTGCTCATGCAGGGGTGTAAAACCTCTTGTGGCAGTGAAAAAGAAAAGGCTGCTGAATGAACAGACACAAGAACTTGAGCAGATATAGACAGATAGAAAGAAACAACACAAAGTTCAGGTGAACATGACACACCTTCGTCATTTGAGAACTTAAAATTCTGTGTGAACATAAACATTGTGTCACCGCGTTAAAGACAACATATGTGGAAAGAATGAAACATGATTGCGTATTGATGCATTTTATGATTTGAAAATTCAGCGATAATATACTGTGACAGTCATTTAAAGTGAGAAAACAATGAAAGAAAAATACATACACACCCCCACCTATACCTACAATATCAGATTCAAATCATACATATGGCTGAACTCTGACAGACAGACAGATTATATAGACATGGCAAAAAGTTATCTGCCTAGAAATATAACAATGTTGTGCCAGACAGAATCCCACTCAGACATCATGCGGCGCGTCTCCTACCATGAATCCACAATGACATTCGCAAAGTTGTGATTGAAAATAATCTGTCAAGATGGGCATGTTCTTTGTGATAATTATTATCATTATTGATATTACTATTATTGTTATTGTGTTTCTCCTTTCCTCTGGCAAAGATGATAACCTGTGTAGGCTTGCTGAATTCAAATGATACCACTTGATAGAGATTCTGTCACGGAGGAGTAAACAAAATGTTGCCTTATTTATTTGTTTATTTCTCATAGCCAGAGCCGTGAGTGATCAGTTTACCTTCTGCCTTAGATTACAATCGGTTAATACTGGTGATTCTGCCTCGACGAAGGGGATTGTGGGAACCAGCACAGGGTGGGACGGTGGCCCCCTCGATCGCATAAGACCAGGGGCCTCGAGGATCCGGCTTACAAAAAACCCCGCTGGATAAACCACTGCGGCAGCTTTTTTGAAATAAAGGAGTGAGACTGAGTGTCGAAAGACAGGAGAGCACAGGCGTTTCTAAGCAGGCTTTAAGATGGCAGATAAGGGTGTAAGAGACTGATCTTCTGGCAGGTCAGGAGGGATCCTGCAGCCCGAGCGTCGTATCAGCCTAAACCCAGAGCCCTCACCCCCCGCTCCCCGCTCGAGGGCCAGCTGGTTGCCGTGGTGAGGAGCCGCGGGGGCTTGCCGGGGGCGATAAGCCAGCGTGAGCCGAGGGAGTCGGGGCAGAGAAAGAGAGCGACAGATTTCACAAAGGAAAAGAAGAGGAGCGTGGAGAGCGAGGAGCAGAGGGAACCGACGAGGGGAGGGTTAGAGAGGAGACGCTTGAGTGAATAGGCGTGCATTGTAAATCTTCGCCGTGGCAACCTGCAGCTGTGGAGATGGGTGTGATGTGTGGGTGACAGGGAGAAGAGAGGCCGGCTGCACAACTCTAGAGGATTTCTCCTCCAGCGCGCCGCTTATGACAGCTAACGCGGCGACCGGTTAGGAAGAATTACAAGAGCTATGCAGCCTGCCATCTTACAAATGAATCCCGTTTAGCCTCGGCATGTAAATAAATAGAGTTCACTTGGAGGGAGAGAGAGATAAAGATAAAGAGAGAGAAGGAGAAAGAGGGTGACGGAGGCAGGGAAGTGGCAGCAGCGGTAATCAGCTGCAAGAATGTTTATCTGCCGCTAGCGCGCGGGTGCACGTGTGCGTGCGGCTGCTGAAATTATGCAAGCGAGTAACAATGAGCAAATTGAACCCCCACAAAAAGCGGCACAAGGTCAGGCGGAAAGACGAGGCATTGGGGTTGAGAGTGGTGGGCGTGAGAGGATAACAGATCATGATAAATTGGCTCACATTTTACAAACCGCTGGCCCTAATGCCCTGCTCCCAGCCAAGACTGCTAGGCTGGAACTTTCCGTACTGTAATACCTCCACTCAGCCATTTGTGATATATGAAAACCAAGCTGTGGCACTAATTGCACAATTACAAAGCGGAAGCCGAGCTGTGGTGAGGCAAACTGGAGGGGGTACAGTGACACACGCAGGCCCTCCCACTCTTTTTTTGTTCTGTTTCTCATTCGTAGTCTCCTTTAAAAAAAAAAAAAAAAGTAGTTCCAGTCCTCACGCACACTCTCATTAGGTAATTAGGTTCTTTAGTAGAGGCGCCGTTAAATATGGCACTCGCTTATTTCGGTTAGCCCAAGCTTTCCCCACGAGATCCCCGCTGGACACGGATTCTATTGCACACATTTCCTCCAGAAACACTGCAGGACTGTGTACCGTTCCTCACCTGCCTAGTGGCCCAAAAAACCCAGACCAGGTTCTCCTCCTGAGGGGCGGAAAAAAAAACCCGTCAATGTGTAAGTGTGTGTGTGAGTGAGTGTGAGAGAGAAAGAGAAAAAATTTATCTTCTACATCGATGAAAGGACAATTTATTACCGTCTGCTGTGGGAGACAGAATATTTTGCCCCAGTGCTTTGCTGGCCCTGTTGACTGTCTGAATGAGGAATGGGAGCGTATTAGCACCCGGGCTGCTTCTGCACAGCCGCGCCTGGCACCGAACCATCACAGCCCCCAATACCGCCCAGGGTCAGAGGTCAAGAGCGGAGCAGCGACTGAGGCTCGTGGACCGCTGTACGTTGTTTCGTCTCCCGCTGTCGCAGATTGATACATTATTATTAGTGCCTGCTCTTCCACGACTCTCAACAGCCCGACAGCTGTCCTCAAGAAATTATAAGTGTTTTCAGAAAGGGCTTCTGACAAGGTATAGCAGCGAATATTGAAAGCATTTGTCTTGAGAACATCCCGTCGTGTTACAACAACGATGACATTTTGTTATTAGGCGTGTTTCGCACTTCACTTTCAAGCAGAGAGTAAGTGAAACAACAGAATATCCAAATATACAGCAAGCTGCATATATTAATATTAATTTATAAATATATTTACATTACATGTATTCATACATTTCTCAACATATTATATAAAATAAGTGATTTCTGGGTTACTTTACATGATAAATTATTAAAAGGGTTCTCTGGAGAGAACTGAGAATTAATCTATGATCTAATCAATAGAACTAAACCCGTATAGCTTTAAACTGCTTATATCACTATTCAGTCAGATTAACTGAATAGAAAACACTGTTTGCGGAACTTCAAATGCCCAAATCTCCGTTCGTTTTGTCCAGTTCACTCTTAATGCTTCAAAAAAGCCAATATTACACAAGATTGTGTTAAATAGGTTTGTAGTGCATTTTTAACCTAGTTTTCTGCTGAGTTCAGCATGCTATGCGCTATTACTAGCACATATGCCACTGCCACTATTCATTTCTGGAACGCACCACCGCTCTACTTAGGTAGGCAATATAAATACTATAATGTGTTGATATAGGCAATAAAGATTTACGCAACTTAAACGGTTAGTTCACCCAAAAATGAAATTTTTATTAATTACTCACCCTCATGTTGTTCCACACCCGTAAGACCTTCGTTCATCTTCGAAACACAAATTAAGATATTTTTGATAAAATCCAATGGCTCAGTGAGGCCTGCATTGACAGCAAGATAATTAACACTTTCAAATTCCCAGAAAGGTAAAGACATATTTAAAACAGTTCACGTGACTACAGTGGTTCAACCTTAATGTTATGAAGCAACGAGGATACTTTTTGTGCGTCAAGCTACAAAGCTTTACAAATCTTTTGTTTCGAATCAGTGGTTTGGAGCATGTATCAAACGTCAAAGTCACGTGATTTCAGTAAACAAGGCTTCATTACATCCTAAGTGTTGCGAAACGTTTTGAAATTTAAATGGTTCATGCAACTCTCACAGTTTGATACACGCTCCAAACCACTGATTCAAACAAAAGATTTGTAAAGCTTCGAAGCTTCATGAAGCAGTGTTTTGAAATCGGCCATCACTATTTAAGTTGTTATTTTGTTTTTTTGCCGCACCAAAAATATTCTTGTCGCTTTTTAATATTAAGGTGTATTAAGGTGCCATCGTGAAACAGTCGTGGCGATTTCTGTGATCGTGGCTCTTAATCGTTGGTCCTATGTCGTACAGTGAGAGAGGTTCAACGTTTTCCCAGTCTGTGACCAAAGATAGCCTACAATCATTTTCTGACAGTGTCAGAAATTCAGCATGATCAACGCACAGTGTGTTCCAACAGGTATGTCTTTCCTATGAGACCAGGTTGAAAATATCTTAATTTGTTTTCTGAAGATGAACGAAGGTCTTACGGGTGTAGAGCGACATGAAGGTGAGTAATTAATGACAGAATTTTCATTTTTAGGTGAACTAACACTTTAATTAAAAGCAAAATTCCACCAAAGTGAACTGAATAATCCTTACATATTTTAATTGAATAATTAAACAATTCTTAATCAATTATTCAATTCAAATACCTAAGGATTACGAAATTTTACTATTAATTAAATCGCGCAAATTAAAAAAAAAAAAGTGAGTATATATATACACACACACACACACACACACACACTATATTGCCAAAAGTTTTGGGACGCCTGGCTTTATGTGCACATGAACTTTAATGACATCCCATTCTTAATCCGTAGGGTTTAATATGGTGTTGGCCCACCCTTTGCAGCTATAACAGCCTCAACTCTTCTGGGAAGGCTATCCACAAGGTTTAGGAGTGTGTTTATGGGAATTTTTGACCATTCTTCTAGAAGCGCATTTGTGAGGTCAGGCAGTGATGTTGGCGAGAAGGCCTGGCTCACAGTCTCTGCTCTAATTCATCCCAAAGGTGTTTTATTGGGTTGAGGTCAGGACTCTGTGCAGGCCAGTCAAGTTCCTCCACACCAAACTCACTCATCCATGTCTTTATGGACCTTGCTTTGTGCACTGGTGCACAGTCATGTTGGAACAGGAAGGGGCCATCCCCAAACTGTTCCCACAAAGTTGGGAGCATGAAATTGTCCAAAATGTCTTGGTATGCTGAAGCATTAAGAGTTCTTTTCTCTGGAACTAAGTGGCCAAGCCCAACCCCTGAAAAACAACCCCACACCATAATCCCCCCTCCACCAAACTTTACACTTGGCACAATGCAGTCAGGCAAGTGCCGTTCTTCTGGCAACCGCCAAACCCAGACTCGTCCATCGGATTGCCAGACACGGAAGCGTGATTAGTCACTCCAGAGAACACGTCTCCACTGCTCTAGAGTCCAGTGGCGGCGTGCTTTACACCACTGCATCCAACGCTTTGCATTGCACTTGGTGATGTAAGGCTTGGATGCAGCTGCTCGGCCATGGAAACCCATTCCATGAAGCTCTCTACGCACTGTTCTTGAGCTAATCTGAAGGCCACACGAAGTTTGGAGGTCTGTAGCTATTGAAGTTGGCGACTTCTGCGCACTGTGCACCTCAGCATGCGCTGACCCTGCTCTGTGATTTTACGTGGCCTACCACTTTGTGGCTGAGTTGTTCCCAATTGCTTCCACTTTGTTATGATACCACTAACAGTTGACTGTGGAATATTTAGTAGTGAGGAAATTTCACAAATGGACTTATTGCACAGGTGGCAACCTATCACGGTGCCACGCTTGAATTCACTGAGCTCCTGAGAGCGACCCATTCTTTCACAAATGTTTGTAGAAGCAGTCTGCATGCCTAGGTGCTTGATTTTATACACCTGTGGCCATGGAAGTGATTGGAACACCTGAATTCAATGATTTGGAGGGGTGTCCCAATACTTTTGGCAATATAGTGTGTATGTATATATATATATATATATATATATATATATATATATATAATGTAATCATGAGCATCAAAACCTCTCTCAGTCACTGTAAAACCCACTGGCACTAACAGAACATCCTCTGGCACTCAGTTCCATAGAATTTAAGAAGTGTTCCGGAAAGTAAAGGATGAAATAGAAGAGTGGTGCGGGTTCAAAGGTTAAGGCTATAATTGTTTTGCCTCTTAGCAGCATTAAGATAATTTTCCTGCAAAACAGATGGTCACAGAAAAAGCCAGCTAGTCTTTTCCAGCCGTTTCCTCGGCTGAGGATGATCCCCAGAGTAATGCTTAATGTCTCCACGTATCTCAGGTGTAATCGGCAAAATGACGTAACTATTTATCTCACGTCTAGTTCAGCAATAGTTACCAACGACTGCCGGCGTGACCTCGGGTGTGTGCACATTAATTTTACCTCAGTGTTTTCTATAGCATCAATTAATAAAAAGTGACGAGGTTTGGAGCAAATGAACAGCCCTTGATAAATGAGGGTCTGGACTTAATTGCTCAGTAAATTAAGAGCTCACAATTGTGACGATGCGGACCAGTTTTAATATTTAAAAAGTCATTAGATGTGGAAATGTCTGGCTTAGTTAAGTATGTAGTCACCCACAAGGACATTAAAGACCACATGAAACAAAGACAGCATTAAAACACGTTCACAAACTGCATACATATAATGTTTCAAACATGCACAAGTACAGATGCCTAAAAAAGCCGTACATGAGGAATCTGGAGAGCAGCGGTAAATACTCCACTCGTCCACAGAGTATGCATCCAAATACATTTAATAATTCTATGGATTTGTTGTCACTTCATTTGCATGACAACAGTCAGCTAGTAAACCAGCAATTGTCGCTGTGATACAATCTTTGTCATAATGGAGTTGTGATGGAGCTTCATGGTGAGGAGAAATTGAGCAAGTTAAGCCAGCTGAAGCCAGGGACGCTAAACGTTAAGGATGATGGATCACTTTCAGTAATTCCGCTTTATTATGATTGGGCAAGATCAATATTTTAACAGTTCGGTTACAGGCTTTAGTACATTACTTAATATGTATTATTCATAACCTTTGTCAGCGCAGGAGGGCAGCGTGTCTCAGACTGAGTGGAGAAAGAGAGAGAGAGAGAGAGGGTGGGGAGAAGATACTTATGATTCTGCCAGTGGACTAAAAGAGCACAGAGGGATGTGGAATACTATACAGATGGAAAATGTAACATTCTACACTACTGAATATATCCGCTTGGTCTATAAATGTGACCCATGCTGGCAAAATGAGTCGTAATGAGAAGTTTTCTGAAGGTTACAAAACAAAATCACCTATGGCAACCCCATGCCTTAAATTCCCTGGTAATAACACTAAATTTGGCACACACCAAATCAAAACCCATATCTATAGGAAAAATATATATTCAACTTTTCTTTTTTTTTTCCATGATACCGCAATTGTTTGATTAACATGAATGAAACAGACATCCTATACAGTATATTAAGACTGCACCGCACGGATAATGTTACACAGAACATCAGATGTTTTCCCCCAACAACGTTCACTTAAGACATAACTGATAATGTTTGAATTAATATTAGCCAAGACAGATTTTTTGAAATACTGTAATTTGGTGTATATGTGTATATCGGGATTGTGCGATCTCTGAGGAGTCTTTGTGCGAATGCTTCGAATGCGCCAGTCAGCGTGAGAAAGATCATTTTCTTTACAGCAAAATGAATTTGAAAATCACATTTCATTGGTTCAAACTCATGCCATCGTGAATTCGCTACGAATATTCACAAAGTTGTAATGCTGCGGGAAGTGGCAGTTGTCTAGAAGCAAGCAAAAAAAAAAAAAAAGTGCATTTTTAATGGACAAAGGAAAGGTACTCCTCTCAGAAAACATACAAATGAAGATACTTTAAGATGTTTAAAGCTGCAGTCCATAAGTTTTGCCTCTTTGTCGCCATCTCTGTTTGAAACCTGCAATTGCAGTTATTTACGGAATTATCACCTTTAAGTGGGTTGTGCCTCGGCACGGCTCCTCAGCGCGGATGAATCTAATGTTTGCTGTCAGTGACCACATCGGTGTGAATACTGTAATTCAGAATCACAGATTGTAGTCTTGGAAGTAAGACCAAAATAAGAATTTTCACCGGAAAATGTTATCTGAACAAGTAACATGTCTGCCACCTTTGTTCTGACTGAGGATAAAAAAAGCATTACAATAAATCACGCTACCAATGGTGATTAAATCTAACGATCGCTTAGCTCAGATCACGCTAAACCATGCAAATTATTATTACTGTTATACTTTGTTCTCAATTTGTTAATGTTAACAACATCAGCATTGCGTGACTATGTGTATTTAGTGCGTATTAGCATTACCTGTAGATTTCAATTTCTGTACAGTCTAATCTCTAACGTTAATTTGTCATAACATACAATCCGCCATCAAAAATGATGTTTAATTATTGCATCTGCTGTGAGAAAAGGCTATAAATGATCCAACTTACATGCGATATAGCCTAGCTGGGACACAGACGTGACGCAATGATGCATAGACAAACGGCGACATGCCCGACAAACCCACCAGTACCACCCAAATTATAAAACAATATTACAAGCTTACTGTTGTGAATCGGGATAAGGTAAGGAGATAGTTTTGAACACTGGCTTGTTATGTACTTGCTCAAAATTCATTTTGGATTATTTTAACCCAAAAAGCAGCTTTAGCAGCTTTAATTGCTATTTGGAGCACTGGGATCGCTAGACAAGGGCTTAATGAACTAATTTTTGTGAAAACCTCATTAAAAGACATTTTTATCATTATCTCTTAAAAAAAACGCTGAAGCGTTTTTGTTAAAATATCATATATTTAAAGAAAAATGTAAGATATTTTGTCTGCCATTTGGTGCAACCAATATGCAGAAATATGTAGGACAAACAAAACAGAAAATTATATAACACAAAGCCCTCCATTCGTCAAATCTCTTAAAATATTGGACAATTCGACCTTTTTTATGACACGGCAAGGTTAATGTAGGCTGCAAAATGTCATGTGGTACAACCCTCCGAAAACTGAACCATCATTCAATTGAAACTTTTCTTGGAAAATCATTTTACAAAATTTACAACGTTTGTTTTATAATTGTACTCTACTGTTTTTTATTGTTATTTTTATTTTCTTAGTCTTTGAACCTCTTTTTCATTGTCATTCACCATTACCATTTGGTAATACCATGGTATTTCTTTGGTATTTTACAGTGACTAAAGAGCTGCCTGGTTTGTCTTTGAGTTGTCTCTCATGACAGAAAGTTTGTGTCGGTACAAAACACCTCCAAACTCCCTTGTGAAGCATATCGTTATGCCAGCGTGTGTTTCAAACATGCACCTCTGTCATTAGCTTCTGTATCATGTTTTGGAGTAGAAGGTTGTTGTTTCCTCAACTGTACATTTCACTTTTATGTTATTTACATCATTCACATCAAAGCTCAGGTTCTGATCTCATACCGTATAGAACTGGTAAAAAATGCATTTTTTAACAGGGACGGGATGTGTAATTTTATTTAATTTATTTATGTCTGTCTTCGGCACATCCGTAGCCCAGTTGGCGTAACACTGATGTCTGCGAGCTGCGCGTGTATCAGTGACATACTTTCGGAGAGCTTGGAGTGAAACCGCTGGGATTAAACACAACGGCACATTCATATCTGGTCACACGCTCAGCTGCGGCGCAGGAAGGTCTGTCACTATCAAAGCTTCCTGGAATCTTCTCCCAGCAAAAGCCAGGGAAGAGGATTTCTTAGCAAGCTCCTAACCATCTTTTTTGAAAAGCAAATCCTTTGTACCCCTCCCAAAACTCCTGGCCTGGGCTCACCTCCCCCGTATTTAAAGTCCCCGTGTGGAACGAATGGGAGCGAGCCCCGGAAAGTTTGTCGCAGGGAGTGGGTCGCTCTGGCTCTGATTAGATGTGGAGTGGTAATAGGCTCCTCTACGCGCTGCCGCTAACCCTGCTGCTCCCCCGGCAGCCACTGTGACTGGAATTAATCAGTCCTTCTGGGAACTTCCCTCAGCCTCTCTCTGCAGGCAAGCCACTCCGGAGTCATTTACCAGCCAATCCTACTGTCAGGCTTCTGTCATTTAGGCCTTTTCATTATGCCTTTAGCCCCCCTCCCTTTCTTTCTCCAGCTCCCTCCATTAAAGAGAGAACGAGACAGACAGACAGACAGACAGACAGAAAGAAAGAAACTGGAACGAGTGACAGATTAGCCTGATGTCAGGTGCTTTTTATAGACGGATAATATTATTACCCCTCCATACGAAACACTGAGAGCGCACTAATCTAAATATGAAGGACACTGACTTTTCAGGTGACTGCTCTTTTATTTATTTATATAGGCGGTAATTAGGATTGCACGGATCTAATGAATCCTTCGTTCTAATCGGCACCGGGAGCGGCGTTGTCCTAAATGTGACAATAGGTGGGCCAGCTTTGTTCCTCGTTTATGGAACCCCGGAGTCATAACTACCAATTACTGTGGCTCTCCCTCCCCTGGGCATCAGGCTGCTGGATCTGCCCGCTCTGCCACGCTAAGCCCGCTTAAGTGACCTATTTTAGGCTCGCAAGCAGACTAGAGAACACCTCAAAGGTTAGATTATCCTATGATGAAATACAGGGTCTTCTTGCTGCAAATTACCCAGGGAAAGAGAGAAGTATTTCTCCTACCTCCAACCGCAGAGCACGGCCAGCGGCCAAACAGCCCTGCAGCCACCCAGGAATGAGCCGCAAAAATATTCATGAGTAAACAAAAGGAGTGATTTGAAAAATGGCCAGAGGAAAGAACAGATTAATAAGAGAGAGAGAGAGTGAAACATGAATAGAGTATTATAAAACTATTCTGTAGCTCCATCTCTAGTCGAGGTCAGGGGGAGATAGTGGCAAGGCTTCATTAGAAGCCTAGCTTTGCCTCTGTACCACATTTGCCCCAAACCCAGGGGAGCCAAGGACCGCTAAAGAGGAAGTGGCACCAACTAAGAGGACAGAAGAGAGAATACGTGAGTGAAATGAGCATGTGATGAACCTTGCTGACTTGTAAATTGACTTAGGTCGTTATGAAGAAGTCGTTTGTTTGTTTTTTCATATCGACCAAAGTGTCAAATGAACAGCGATCATTAAGAGTGTACAAGATTTACATTTGTGTCTTTGAACACGTGTTCCAAGTTCTTAGAAATTTTCGGATTTCATTTATTGGTTAAATTTTGTTTTGAAAAACTTGTATATCATTCAAGAAAAAGTTTAAACTTAATGTACCCATCAAGTAAAAAGGTAATATTTCCCTTAAAGCTTGAATATATGTACACAACATAATCGTTACTGGTAACGCTTTAGTATGGGGAACAATTCTTACTTTTAACTGGTTGCTTATTAGCTTGCATATTGGTGGTTTATTAGTACTTATAAAGCACATATTAATGCCTTAATCTGCATGACCATATTCTACATCCCATGCTCTGATTGGTTAGCTGGCCCAATTTGTTGTGATTGGCGAACTGCTTAGAGTGTGTTCTGAAATGTCACGCCCCTTACCATAAGCGCGAATTTCATCTGCTCAGATGTAAATATTAACGATGCCGTCAATTTTGCCATACCAAGTTGAGTCCGATTCAGACCCTAAGAATGTTTATGAACAAGAGGATCGTGCAGAACACATGTAAGCACAGACTTTACAGGACATTTCAGAGTGGTAAATTCCTAAAGCCCGGAACACACCAAGCCGACGAACTAGTGGCGATGAAAGCAAACTGCAGGGTTGGCTCACGTCGGCAGCGTCTGGGTCCAAAGTTGCCCTGACACACCAAACCGACGCTCGACACACGGCGGCCAAGTAGCGCGTCCGTTCTGCGCCTGCGTAAGAAGAAATGCCTTTCCGTACCAGCAGGTGGCAGTAGCTGAACAGCCAATCAGAATGATCAGATGGCCCGACTGACCAACGAGCTCCGATGCCGATTCAACATGTCGAATCGGCCAGAAAAAAGCCGTCGAGGACCAACTTCAGCCGACAGTGCAGAACAAACTGAGGAAACTCCAGGCTTAAGGATCAGTGAACATTCTTACAAAAGAATTGTAGCTAAACAATTCATCAACAGTTAGCTAGCAGGCTAGCGGAGCAACAAATAATAAAACATACTTACATGTTGTGATCCATAAACAAATGAGTGGGAACTGCTGCGTCTTTCAAGAGAAACTTTTGTGCGTAGCTGGCATTTCATGCAGTTACAGATGCAGCATTTTGACTGTACCACTTCTACTTCTGCTGCACGAGATGACAACACACTTTTATAATTGTTTTGGTTAAGAAAGAGTCTGAGTTTATGATATATTTCCTCCTCCCTTAGTGCAAAAAGTTTACTCTATCTGGATGCGCTTAAATCCACACATGCGCACTTCAATAAAACAACAGAAAGCAAGTTAATGTGTTTACATACTGTGCGAAATCGGTGTGAGGGGCAAAAATCTAGCTGTGACGATCGGTTTATGCTTAAGCCATTTTTGACCTGACACCGATAAAGAAAAGAGGTAAACATGTTTACATGACCACGTGCATTGTCATGTTATTACGTATAATCAGGTGAAGAATGTGCACGTCAATGCACTCAATTGCATTTTCAGTTTCACTTTTTCTATTTCAGTTTCAATTTTTTTCTTAAGAAATAATAAAATATTAGGCCAAAACTGTTTCTTTAAAAGACATTCTTTTAATGATTCTTTTTCCTCATTGTGTTAACAGGACTGTTGTGTCACCCTAGTATTTCTAAATTTATACCCTCCAAAAAATGGCAAAATTAATAAAAAACATGTTCAACATAGAAGAGGGCCAGACCTGCAACTGTATGCCTTTGGAATGCGTTCTAGGGCAGGGTTGCTCGAGCCTTGGATTGTCACAGAGTTTGGAATTTCTTGCTAAACTCCAGTGATTGATGCAGGATCCATATAATGGTAAAATAAATGGGCCTCAGTGCTAATTTCCCCCTTATAGCATCTGATGAAATATGCCTTACTCGTTTTGGGTGTCTGACATGAAATATTGGTGTGTGGTGGCCAGGGCAGACATGAAGCAGAGCTCTCGGCCACTGTACTTCACCACACAGACAATCCACAGAGACGGAGCCAATTAAGATAAGCCTCCATTCACAGGAAGAGGTTGTTTGACATGCTGTCATGCTAATAGAGACAACCGTCATTACGCTAAGGTATGACACACACCGAGGTACCTGCAGAATGTACCCCTAATTGGTCAACTGTTCCTATGTAAGTCCTCTGCTCTGCTAAAGGCTCTCAATGTTTGGTCTGGTTCCTCTTTCAGACGTGTCTGTTAGGAGCTGTATTAGTCTGCCAGAGGTAATTTCTCTGCTCCTGCTCTTGGCATGGGGTGGATACACTCCAGATTTGACGTGAACAGTTAGGCCTTGCAATAACAAACTGCGGCTTCCTCTGAGTAGTGTCAGTCTCGGCACACCTAGATCAGACTGGATTTAAGTATTATAAGATTTCAACTTGTCCAAGTGCTCAAGAGAAATATATACTTTAAGTTGGTATAAAACTAGAGCAGGGAAGTAGAGGCATTGTAGTCATCATAAAATAGCATCAAAATGCTATTTTTGAAAGGTTTTGAAAGAAATAAAAAACATCAAAAACCTAAACAAACACTCCCCAAATTTGACATACATATACATAAACAGAAGAAAAACAGCTTGTTATATTCAAGAATGGTAACGATAGTCCATTTTCAACATTCAAATAACTTTGCAACTACATGTCAACTACCAATCATTAGAGTATTAGTAAACTGTCTGCTTAATATCTGGTAACACATTATTTTTATGGTCCCAAACAGACATTTTATTGACTATAAGTAACTATGTCAACTCATTCTACTAACCCAAACCCTAAAAGTCTTGCTCTAATGTTTTTGTGCACAAAAAGTATTCTCGTCGCTTAATAACATTAAGGTTGAACCACTGTAGTCGCATGGACTATTTTAACAATGTCTTTACTACCTTTCTGGACATTGAATGTGGTAATTATGTTGTTCTGTTGGGGATAAAAATAAAATAAATAAAAAAAAACCTGATTTCATCAAAAATATCCTAATTTGTGTTCTCAAATTTGCGGTCTTACAGGTGTGCAACGACATGAGAGTCAGAATTTAATGACAGAAATTTCATTTTTGGGTGAACTAACCCTTTAATGAGACATGTAGCTGCAAAGTTAATTATATAGTAGAATATTTAAAATGGAATAATCGACATAAAGTGCAACCTCAAGAATTCATAAATGTCTTTTCTCTCTGTGTATCCATATGAGAATTTTGCCTAATGTAGTTTGGTCAAATTTGCTACAGAAGAAAAGCTGTTTGTGAAAAGAACTACACAGCAGTTTTAGCTGAACATAGGAACATTTCTTTTGCCCTTATCGCAAATCTTTTGACCTTTTAAATACTTGTTTAAAAATTTGCAACGCTCCAAATCATACTAGAAAAGAAAGGTTTCTACATTGTGTTTACTTGACAAGATTATGCTAAAACATATTTCTGAAAGGACTTCAGTTAACGTTATTACAATAATTTTTGCATGCTAACGTCATTGTCAAACCTTACAAATGCACTGTGGTGTATCCACAAGGCTATGGCAACTTGGTGGGCAAATCCATTAAAAATGAAATTTGACTGACTCTACGTCATACTGAAACTTTAGCTCTAAAAGCACAATTTCCATTTCAAGCTTTCACCAGAAATTAAATGTATACACACCTCAATATAATTCCTTAGGTTGGACAGTGAGCTTTTGAAGGATCTGATATGGTTCGTTTTAGGCAAACAAAGCAAAATTTAAAACAAAATGAATGTTTAATCTTTTCAGAAAACTGAAACATTCTTTCTATTTCTAAATATGGCCATGTGTGCGCGCACTGCCCCGAGGAACTGTCTTCTTCCATTTTGCCATCAACTGATCAGGTGTTCAAACAATGCTGGGAAATCATTGAACTTCACATGACCATACAAGAGTGATTACTGATAGGCTGTCACCTGCAAAAAAAAAAAAAAAAAAAAAAAAAAAATTCATCCACTGACTTTCAAAGCTGCTACATACATTCTAAAAAAATGCTAGGTTGTTTTTTTTCTACCAAAACGCTGCGTTGAGCCTATTGGGTTATTTTGCCTGGTTATTTTTTCCATGGTTGGGTAGGTTTGTGTAGCCCAGCCGTTGGGTTAGAGGCTGGTCAATCTCACCGACAGCTGAAAAAATACAAACCTCCCAACCCAACCTCCGACGCAACCCAGCTGTTGAGTTACACAGAGCACAGGCTTTTTGCATCCGCGTCAGGAGAGAGCAAATCTCAACGCCGCCAAATTGGTGCTTTACTTCAGTAAAATAAAGGTTTGTATACATTTTATTTCGTCTATAAAGTCTTTACCGTGCTGTTAATCCTTTTATTTAATGCAATACAATATACAGGGATGAGATGTCAGTCAGCATCGGTCGTCTCGCATGGTGGAAATGTCTTTTTCCTTGAATAAACTGATGTTTATTCGTCATAATACTGAATATTATTAATCTGGATGTTAAAATATGTTCTCAGAACTCTGTACTGTTTGTTTATGTGCAGGTTATAAGGAGCCTGCCATGATATCTTTTGGCTTTTTAGAAACACGGAGCAGCAGTCTGAGGTTTGCAGCTCTCCCGCTGAACAGCGGCCCATCACCAGCTCAGATTTCGGCAACATACCGCTGCACTTATGACAGGAATATATGTGAAAATAGAAGAGAACTAATCGAAGCGAAGAGGAGAGAGAACTTTTAAAACCAGCTGCAGTGAGTTTTGGACATAGTCTGTACACTGGCATGAGAAAAAATAAGCAAAATACACTGGGTTAAAAACAACCCTAAGCTGGGTTGAAAATGGACCAACCCAGCGATTGGGTTAAATGTTTGCCCAACCTGCTGGGCAGTTTTTTATTTTTTAAAAATTACTATATGGCTGGCTTAAAATGAACCTAGAATAGTGCTAATTACAATGTAATTACATAGTAATTACTAATTAACAACTGTGCAGTGATTATTCAGCTGTTTTAGATGTTTTAACACTGCAAATGTCCTCTAACCAGTCTAAGCCACACACTGAATAGCCCACGTTATAGAAGGAATAAAAAAAATAATGTTTTGTGCCATGTGGAGTTTCGTTTTACCATCCACCCTTGTTTCGGTCTATCAATATTTGCCCTCATAAGTCTTTTCAGCAAGTGAGACTATCCAGCTATTTGAAGACCAACAGTTAGTTTGAACTAGACTGTTAGCTCATTGTGCTATAGTACTGTAATTCCTCACCGCAGGAGTTTCTCTTGGCCTGGCCTGGCCTGCCACCACAGTCATGGACGTTCACCGTATCCCTGGAAACCTCAAAAAGCCCATCTAGCATGTCACAGCGCAGTCGGGCTGCCGGTACACTGTGCAGGTGAGAGTTGCCCGCTGGACAGCAGCCAGCGCTACAGGACGTGTTTGTTTGGACTCAGCCCGGATTTAGAGCCTGCCAGGAAATGTGCTGTTTCTGGCAGATTTCAGAGAATGAGAGACAGAGTAAGAGAGCGAGCATGTTTTCAGTGGCTCAGAGAGACTAAATATGGCTGTCAGTGAGCATGCACTACTGAAGAACCACAGAACGTAGGCCAGACTGCTACAAACACCAGCGGAGTATCTGCACTCCCTCCAGAGATTAGGTGAATATAGGTGACGTCTTATCTGCCACTTTCTACCGATATCCTGTCAAACTTATGTTGTCGTGCTCATTACCATCATTGTACACATCAATGCACACTGAGCGATTACAGATTTGTGTTTTCAGTAAACATTTTCAGAGATGCAACTCTTGAAAATGCAGGTCACTTATATTCCTGAAATGTATTCTCTGCCGGCTTTGTGATAACCGCGACATTCTTTACCCTCCACACCCCCAATTAGGGGAGCAGGGGAGGAGAGGGATGCGAGGCGTATTGCTTTGACCCACATGCCTTATTTAGAGGCACACTCCAGAGAGAGAGATGGTGCAGGAGGATATCGCGGAGGGAAAACACTCCTCATAACAGCCTGAGGCACTCCCAGCCGCTCTATCAATGCAAAACAGACCACTACCTGAGGCTAACGGGACATTTCACTTTTCATAAGCCACCCGCTTTCGTGCACCCCTCAACCTCACCCCGTTCTCCTTTTTTTTTTTTTTTTTTTTTTTTTATTTCATTTTATAGAGGTGCAAGTATTTTGAAAGCGCATGGGGGCGGAGGGGAGGTGGAACAGGAGAGAAGAAGAGAACAAGAAAAAAAAAGAAAAAAAAAAAGATGAAAAGCATCTTCAGCATGCCGGAAACATCTGGTTTCATATTCGAAGACTGAAAAGGAAATTGCACAAAGACAAAACTCTTATGTTTTGATTTATTTTATTATTTGAGGGCTGTGCCACGCCAGTCATGCAGTTCAAATCTGAGGCCATAAATACGGCAAACGGAGAAATGTGACAGAGGCATTAGCCTGCTCTCCATACGCTCCCACCCTGATGGATAACGCCGCTAATAACATCTACAACTGCTGCGTTCTGCCCTGAATTATACCACGCTAAGGGGCTTCTGTTAATGGGAAGAATGAATTCATGCAATGAGAGAAAGACAGATATAATAAAAAGCAAATATTCTCCATGACACTACACACTTGTATTCATCTCCTTTGGTCTCTGAGGTGCACCAGTGATTCTGAGGGAGCTCTGCATGCATCTGTAAGCTGTTGGTGTGAGTAAATAGAGGTCACATGCCAGGGGCTAGCTGAAACTCCCTCTGCCCTGTGAATCAGCTCACCTGGCATGACCAGGTTGGCGCTGTCATCTGGCTTCCAGACGCTCTCAATCACTACACTGGCAAGGATTGAAAAACCAACAATCTGCAGCTTCCAATTTACTGCGTTACTCTCAGATGGGCTTGATTTACTGACAGCGCAAGATTTCAGTTTTTCACCCAAACTTTCAATTAAAACCTATGAATATCTTTGATTGATATTGTCCGTGATACATGAATGTTTCACAAGATTGATAAATTGGAGTCACTAAAGGCATTGTTACGTATGGGTGGCTTCGGTGGTGTTGGGAGAAGGGGACGAGCAAACACTAAATCCTGCCTGGAGAGAGCAAGCAGACTGTTCCTAACAGATGGAGCGAGGTTAGCCACTGTTTCCTTCTACAGCAGGCTTGATGGACGACTGTCAGGATTTACAGGCGAAGCAGTGCAATAGAGCCCGTGAACATCTGTGTGTGTGTGTTTCAGTGACAGTGGTTAATTTAAGAGAGTTACAGGCTCTAAGAACAGCTGATGGACAGTTGTATTCCCCTGGATGACCACAGTGTGAAGACATAGTGAAGCAGAAAATAAGCCTTCACTTCTTCTCTCTCCACACACAGCTCCTCTAATACACATAACTCATCCATTACAGTCCACTAAAGCACAAAGATCAGCTCCTTTTTCCCTTAGTCACCACTACTACCAGATTTTTTGATGGAACTGAAATGCTAGTAAAATAATTAGTTTACAATTTTATTCTAAGGTGTCATTGTTTTAGTGTAATTATATATTTAAGTACCGAGTGATATTAATTTACTATGTGTACTTACTATAGGGTAGGGTTAGATTAGGGTTTGGCTTAGGGTTAGTTGCATAATTTATTGTTGTTACTACAGTAACTACATGTAAATAAAGTGATACCAATAATTAGAACCAGAAAGAACTGTTGTATAAATAAATACATAAATATATGAGCTTTTACAATCTGAAATAACCTATTAATGCCATAAAAATGTCAAATTATCTGATATTTTATAAGAATTACTGACCTTGTGATATTTTTTTCTAAATAATATTTATAATAAATTAAGCCACATTACTACTGCTTTTTTCTTTCCAATAATTCACCCTCTTAAAAAAATAATACATAATACATTATAGCATTAAATGCAGATTAGGTGCTGTTAAAAACGTACCATGAACCTGTTGGGAGATTTTCGCTCTCCAAATCCTGCAGGTTGCAGCACACCAGCCAGCTGCAAATTTGATTGACAGTGGGAGAAACCTCTATTCCATTCACACAATTCACATGAGTGCAAATGAAAAAAGAAGAAGAAAAAAGACAGACAGAGATAGAAAGAGTGAGATAGCATACAGTGGGGATGAAGAAGAGGCCCAGACCCCCTCCAGCATGCTGGGGAAGTTTAGAGGGAGGAGAGGGTAGCAGGACTCTCCCCAGGGCTCTGAGCCCAGACCCCCCTACAGAAGGTTGGGTGTAGATGAAGCAGAGGCTGGGCTTTCCCTGGGGCTGCAGGCTTAGGCCACAGTTCTGTTTGATCTGGAGTGAAGACGAGGGTTCACTCAGTCATTATAAATAACCTAAGAAAGATCTACGACTGTCCTGCCAGTCCAACACAACAAGACACAAATATAGAGAATACATTCACTCAGAGAATGAATGCTGAGCTCAATACCAACTAAAACAAAGGTATACGGTCAGTTTCTGAAGATGCTGGTACATGTTTCCAAAAAATAGATTTTAGCTGTGCAAATATGGGTCAGAGATCCAACCACGGCACTTCTCATTCATGTCTCTGAACACTTTTTTGCACTTGAAATTTTGATAATGAGGATAAACATGTTTTATGTTGTCCACACTGTTTTTTTGGTAATTACTGGCTACGGCGAGAACAACAGACATACTAAACCATTGAAATTATAAAGGTTGGCTTGCTGGATAACTGAACACATGACAAAAAAAAAAAAAAAAAAAAAATCATCAAAATATAGTTTAAGCAACAACTGAAATACACTCTTGCAGCAGAAAAGGAAAGCTAAATTCATTGCCTCTCTTCTCGCTTCTTTTCTTGACTCACCGCCGTCCTGCCATTTACATATTTACTCAAGACTTGAGAGGGTTCCCACCTGACCAGACCCATCCCCTACCAGACAAACCACTTTTTTCCGCCCCTCAGCAGCCTTTGCAAGCTCAACCTGAGTCCAACACGGGCTCCTACAGAGACGAGACGCATTGTCCTTGGAGAAGACGAGAGCTCGATTTTCTGTTTGCTGCCATTTGTCATCGCCCGCTAAGAGAGATCAACAGTCGTCTGCACACAAATCGATATTCTCTTAACCCAGACCTAATCTACAGAGAGTTTCCTGCAATTTCACCTTTCTCCTCCCCCATCCCAGATCCCCTCACTTACTTTCTCCCTACTTTTACTCTCCCTCTCCTCTCGTTTTCTGCAATCATTCTTAGTGTCTGTGAGACAGCCATTTTTCAGCATGTGGTAAGGGTGGGTGACATAGAGGGGAATGATGCTGTCGACGGCCATGATGGATCAGAGGGAGCCGTGAGGGCTGTTGTCTTCTTGGGCCCGTGTGGAAAGATACTAGCTGCCTAATCATCCACATGACACCTGCAGAATCCCTTGTCTGTTCACACATATTCAGACTATTTCACTCACACTTGTCTCTGTAACCTCCCCATTTGGTCCAATCAAACCTGTCCATTTTTTGAATGCGAAGATGTGATAATCAAACCTTGATATATAAACAGCAGAGAAGGGAGGGTATCAATAGGCTTAAAATGATTTATCCAAGTAGGACCAAGGGTTTAGGACTGTGTATAAGGCTCAAAAATAAAGATGGCCAGTATAAGAAAGTTGACAGAACAGTCACTTGCCCATTTAAGGTCATTGATCTTGTCCAAGTTGTATGCCTTGCAAAATGTGACTTTATATCAATTATAGACAATTTTATCTAGCTGGGTAACATAGATGAGTAGGGCAGGGCGATATAAGCAAAAATTGATATCCCGATATTCTTAAAATTTTGGTTGATAAAAAATATATCACAGTGTACACACACACACACACACACTCAAAAATCAATCAGAAATGCTTCGCTTTGTATGCCATCCAGCAAGTTAAGAATACTTATGTCACAATTCCCTGTCTCTGTGTTCAAGGACTTTTATTCTGAAGTTCTTTTGTCTTGATGTTCTGTTTTCAGTTCCTATGATTTAGTTTTCATTGAATATAATACAAAAAAAATATATATTCTTTTGTGCTGGGGCCATGAAAACACTGGCAAGACAAAAATTGTTATTATTTATTAAAAAAAAAGAAGATGTTCTTATTATTGAGCCCAGCGTGCACATTATTGTAGTGCCATCATCCAATCAGCGCTGTTATGATCTCATTTTCCTGTGGCTCTAGAGTAATTAGTCACATGGTATTTACAGTTCAGGTGATTGGCTCAAAATAACCTGGCTAGAAACTGTGCCTCCATAAGATTTCAAATTATGTTCCCCCAGGGGTCCCTGTGCCAGCCAAGCAACTACCATTGAGATAAATGGGAATGCTAACTGATTGCTTTTCATGTGATCAGACAATTTTAGGGTTAGTGATATCAAGGGATATGGATGTTGAACCAGGAACATGTCCTTTATGGACATAAACAGCTGTTTTGACTGAAATTATAAATATAAATGTATTCCCGACTATTCTGAGCCAAGCATGCCGACTGGCTGGAGCGGCAAAACAGAAAGTCTCTTTTTTAGGGCTGGCTGAGGTGGATGTGTGCTTCCTGTTGCTGATGTCAGTGGCCGCTGACAAAGCTCTGCATGGACCATCTCATTCCGGTATGGGACAGGAATTGAGGAGATAAGTTTTATTCATGTGCTCCTGTGTAACACATACACTACACACAGACAGAAATACACATACAATAGCCGCTTTGTCAAAGAGTCCTGATAGATGACGCAAGTCAGGCCGGTTCCTGTTGTACTTTATAAACACCTGACAAAAGTCCTGTAGGAGATTATGCACATTATATTGGAAAAATGGGTAATTTAGACCAGTCACTGTGTGTGTGCTTTTCAGAATGACTCAGCAACTAAAATAAACCAGGTCCAGGTTTTCACACACCATTTGCAAAGTAAGAGTGATTAAAGCATCAGCTCTAAATGATATTGTTTTAGCTCAGCGTCTTCCATTTCTCTTGATCTTTTTGATAGATTTCTTTCTGTGAAACAGAGAGCTTTCCAGAGAAGGTCCCATGAAATATAGATGTAAAACATAACAGAGAATGAGAGAGAGAAAGAGAGAGAGAGAGAGAGAGAGAGAGGGTGAGAGAGAGAAAGCATCTGCTTGGCATTTGAATGATGCTTAGGGGCAGGGTAGGTACAGGAGCCTTGGGGTTGATTGGCTGAGAACGCAGAGTCTTACTGAGATACATTTATCCAGACTGCCTGAATGCCTGTTTACACGCAACACAAGCTGCCCACTCCAGAATCTGTGTGTGTGTGTGCCTGTTGCTTCTGAAACACATCCAGTTCTGTCATCTAAGTGACTAGGATTAATACACACACAGAGAACCAACAAATTATAAGATACATGCTTTGAATTTTGTCAAAGGAACAAAATTAATATTAGAGCAGTGACTTTCAAATGGTTTTGCTTCAAGACCCAGACAGCTGTTACAAGTTAGAAATAATCACAATAGTATGTTGTGTATTGTATGGAGAAAAAAAAAAAGAAGAAAAAAAAAACAAACTGTGAATTGTTTGATTGCTTAAAGCTGCAATCTGTCATTTTTATTTTATTTTAATCAATTTTTGAGTACATAACTAGCCAGTGTTCAAATCTCCTGACCTCAGCCCGATTCACAACGGTATTCTTGTAATAATGTTTTATAATGAAATCGGTACTGGTGGGTTTCTGCGGGAAATTTGAGCATGCAGCCGTTCATCTTCCCGTCATTACGTCACATCTGTTTAAATAAAGAAGGAGTCCCAGCTAGTGGCTAAATCATGTGAGGATGCTGCTGGTGACGGATCATTTACAGCCAATACTTTCTAGTCAGAATGTGTAACAATGCACTAAAACAGTGCAACTAAACACAAAGAATTCACTACATTGTATTACAATAGTGTCGTAATATTATGGATATGACCGCTTAGAGCTGTACATCTCACACTTAACTTAATTTGTCTACTTAATCAAATAATTCCAGACATCACTGTGTTTTTGAAGCCATGATGAGAAAATGAAAACGCTGTGTCCCAACGCTAATCAATCAGACCACCACTTAAAATGCCGCCATAACATCAAAAAAAAAAAAAAAAAGAAGAAAAAAATAATTGCTTACTTATGATAAGCAATTCTATACATAATCAATACACAATCATTTGCTCTGATTGATATCATTAATAATGTAATATTTAAAAAATAATACTAATTGCAAATTTGAAACAAACATTTTAAATAATTAAATATTTTATTTTAATTGTATTTTTATTACATTTTATTATATAAACTTGTTATATAATAAAATATGAATATGCATATAATAAAAATAGGCAAGCAATCAATCACTAAACAATCAATTTTTTCTCTCTCTGCTGCCCACGAACCTACCAGAACAAACTTGGGGTCTATTTTTAGGTCATGGCCCAGTAGTTTAGAACCACTGTATTAGACAAAACAACACTGTTGGCATCTTCCTGCTTTTTTTTCATTCACTCCTCATCCCCTCTTTTCCAACTATCGGCACTCATCTCTGTGGATTTCTTATCAGCTCTGTCTTTGCCTGTCTCTTGCTCTTTCTCTCCTGTGGTGTTTAGGTCTTTGGTTCGCAGGTGGTAATGAAGGGATGGTATGCAGGGCCATAAACTGAGAGGCATATTGTCAGTATGCATAAAGGATGAGACTGGAGGATGGTGGAGAGGTCAGAAGAGAAAGGAGAGAGAGAGCAAGGAGAAGAGAAACCACACAGACGTGGATGTTTGAGAGCATATCTTAGCTGACTCGTCCCTTTCCTGTTGCGTAGGAAATGGAAATGCATGCACAGCGCCCCCTATAGATTCAGCACAGCCACAGCAGCGGAGCCTTTTGAGACAGCACATTAGTGAGATCATTAATTACAGTCATGGGGGAACCAACCAGACACACACAAACAGACAATCACAAACAAGTCTCCATTGGAACAGTGCACAGTAAAGCCACAAACACAAATGTTTTCTTTTCTATTCGCAGCAACGTCGGCTGCGGTCTAAAACTGTATTTTAGTAATACCAACAGCTTGTTTGTAACGTAGCTAGTAGCCATTGTAGAAAAGAAGTTCTCCCCTCCCCCACCAGCACCCCTTTAAACTGTGAAGCATGCTTGATGTGATTAGCTGTCATGTTACACGGCTGCTAAAGCGGTAGAGAGGAGCGATACCCTTTTCGCTGCCTGGGTATCCCAGTCTGGAGGCAGATTTGTGTTCCTGAGCGTGTGCGAGTTTGACCGTGAGTGTGTGTTTGGGTGTTGAGACGCACAGCGAGAGTGTGAGTGGATTACACACGGTTCAGAGTGTGTATGGGGAAGCGTGGCGCTAACACGGCTTTCTAATGGGATTTCGCAATCCTTTTCCCTGCTCTCTTTCTTGCTCTCTATCTTACTTTCTCTTCCACATGTCGGCAAGCATGCACACTCGCACACAAACATAAGCACAGGTAACACCCAAAATAACCCACTATAGCGATGTTCCCGCTGAGCTGTAAGCAAACTGTCTGCGGTGAACTCGTTCTTTCTCTCAAACGCAGGTCAAAGCCTTTATCTTGTTGAGTCTGCCCAGCGCAAGCTGGAAAAGCTGAAAATACAAAAAGGAAACTGAGCAAACTTGATTCGGTTCTCCGAGATGCTCAACTGAAAGTGTTCTGGAAAGGAAAGCAGACTCGTTCTGAGTGAACTCCTGTGTTTTCCCATTTGGACACAGAACAGCGGGGATGTCAGTTACCCCCTGACTTACATGACAGACTATGACAAGGAATGGATCTTCTTCCCCAGAGCCGTAGCGGCAGTGTGCTGAAGTCTAGTTTGACAGTAAGATTAAATGTGTTTGTGTGGGGAGTTGAGCTCTGACATCTTGCTGGGAATCCTCTCTACAGTTTAGGTGCATTCTGGGCCATTTGGCATGCTTTATATACATAAAGACTTTTTTTGTGAGTAAAGGAACTTCTTGTTGTGTAAAAAAACATTGAGAGATCACAAGTGACCACATTAAAAGCTAGGTGTGAATGCGCTCAAGACACAGTGAAAAAAAACAACAACATTTTAATGAGGTAATTTGTTTAGATTAATCAAGATTATCATTTGCATGTAATATTGATTCTTAAAACCGATTCACATGAGCCAGTCCTTTTAAAGGATTAGTTCACTTCAGAGTTAAAATTTCCTGATGATTTACTCACTCCCATGTCATCCAAGATGTTCATGTCTTTCGTTCTTCAGTCAAAAAGAAATTAAGTTTTTTGAGGAAAACATTCCGGGATTGTTCTCCATATAGTGGACTTCACTGGGGTTCAACGGGTTGAAGGTCCAAATGTCAGTTTCAGTGCAGCTTCAAAGAGCTCTACACGATCCCAGATGAGGAATAAGTGTCTTATCCAGTGAAACGATCTGTCATTTTCTAAAAAAAATAAAAATGTATATACTTTTTAACCACAAATGCTCATCTAGCACTGTTCTGCGATGCGCCACGCATTAAGTAATGATGTTGGAAAGATCACGCGGAAGTAACGAGCAGGTATTTACAAAGTGAATGTGCAAAGACTAAGTCAAACGGCCTAAAACAACGACGTTGGATGATTTTGAAGTTGGAGGAGAAAATTAGATGGTTTTTCGCCCTACCATGGTACTTCTGCGCACATTACGCGTGACCTTTCCAACATGATTATGTAATGCGTGATACATCGCAGAGCAGTGCAAGATGAGCAATTGTGGTTAAAAAGTATATACATTTTATTTATTTCAGAAAATGGCAGATCGTTTCACTGGATAAGACACTTATTCCTCGTCTGGGATCATGTAGAGCCCTTTGAAGCTGCACTGAAACTGACATTTGGACCTTCAACCCGTTGAACCCCAGTGAAGTCCACTATATGGAGAACAATCCTGGAATGTTTTCCTCAAAATCCTCAATTTCTTTTCAACTGAAGAAAGAAAGACATAAACATCTTGGATGACATGGGGGTGAGTAAATTATCAGGAAATTTTTATTCTGAAGTGAACTGACCCTCATTCCATAAGACTCACAAATTTTACTCTTTCATGAAAGATTATATCTGAAGTTTTGAGATTTTATAATAGTCAATTCTTATAATAAATCAGTTATATAACAGATATGTTATAAAAGTTTTACAAAAATAAATAAATAAATAAATTTAAAGTTTACTTCAGCAGGAATCCACTAAGCAGTTTTTGTTTGTTTTGATTATCATATCTGCATTGTTTGGCCCCTGTGGTTAATTTTTAAAACAAATAATCTTTGTAATGTACCAAGTCTACTGTATAATTCACAACATCTGAGAGAGAATTTCTTTCAGATGTGATAAAAATTGACATTACAATTGAAATATGCCCAATGAATCCTAATCAAAATCACACTGAATCGAGAACTTGTGAATAGAAATCACATCAGGAAATCTGTATGGATAACCCTTACAATGTTTAACTATAAAATTATTAATATATAACATTTATGTTAATTTGTCATTAAAGTGTTGTGTTGCGAGCTCTCACATTTTCTTTTTATTCTTTTCTTGCAATGTAAAAAGACAACAGATACTGCGCTTTTACGACATGTCCACTTAATTTAAATCAACGATATTCAATTATTAAATTATTTTCACTGGATTGTTCTTGGAATTTAGTTTCTCTCATTTTTCTCCCCAAAAAGAACTTTTCTCCACTTTAATGGAAAACTTAATGGAAAATGTCCTGGCAGAAAATTACCACTACCTTTTCTGTTTTTCTACAGATTTTTTTTTTTTTTATATATATATATATATAGTGCTATTAACATCCTTTACAGAGGAAATGACAGAAAGTACTTTGAATTATCCATGAATGTTAACAAAAAATGGTAAATGATCAATCTCTCAAGTAATATGTAAGTTGCAAATCGTATTTTGCCCGCATTTGAGTCGCATTGAGATGAGGGAATACAAAATGTGTAAAGAGAGCCACTGTGTCACTATATGTTGAGTCAGGTGCATAAACCAGAAACACAGAAAAAGAGACACTTTTACAAATAATATCGTTTATTCTTTAAGACAGCTGGTGCTTAATTGAGAATATGTTCAGTTTGAACTGCATGTGTACGTTACATAAGGGCGAGTTTATCAATCCACTTGTGGGCTATAAGGAAAAAGACTCTTTGAAAAGTGAGTCACTAAGCAGCATAAGGTTCGGTTGTTTTTTTCTGGCCATGTCAGAAGGAGAGGTGAGAATTTACTGTGCCGTGGAAACTGAAAAGAAAACACAAACACTGAGCTTTTCCTACTCTCTCTCTTTCTCTGCTCTTCTCCTTGTAAGTCCATAACTCTTTCCTCCCTCTCTCTCCTTTTATTTTTCTCTTTCTCTCCCTGTAAAAATCAGGGGAAAAGTAAGCACGAAAACTTGGGGCGCAGGGCAGCTGAGAGGACAACTGTCCTCCTGTCCTGAGCTCCAGCAGCAGCCAAGTAAAACAGTGGCGTTCCACTAGGAAATGGCAAGCCAAACAGAGACAGCCATGAATCTGAACTGCATGAATGTGAGGGTTTCTCCTTGCATTCCCCAAAGGCACAGCTGATTATAGAAGACTTCTGTAGTTAAGGACATTTCCCAAATGGTTTTTGCAGTGCTTGGAATTAAATATTTAGTTAAAGGCAGAAGGGTTCAAAACACCAATCAGTACAGTGCGTAGCGTGTTATTAATACACGATTGCTGATCTATCGCATGCTTCATTAGGACTCCACTGTATTCTGCAATCTGTTGTGAAAGCATCAGAGTTTCAATAAAACGATTCATTTCTCAGAGGTCCTTGTGTAAAGTAGCAAAAGATTAGCCGATAGATAAATATGTAATTTAGATGAATCCTCAAGCAGATTCATTTGATTTGAGGTTGTGTAAAGAATAACAGAAGCGCTAGCATGTTAGCCACACATCTGTTTGTGCGTGTGTGTGCGTGTGTGTGTGTGTGTGTGTGTGTGTTGGCAGCGAGATAAAAGGCCGTGACCAGAGCAGAGTTAGTTTAGCGGGGGCGAGCAGGGAGAAGCTTGTGCATTAGTTAGTGGAATTATCTGGATAACTCCTCCGCCAGTGAAAGGTACAAACTCACAGTGGCAGGATTGGATAATGCTATTATCAGCATGATTGTAGCATTAGAGAGAGGCATTAATGTGGATCATTCAGACCATTCAGCACTAAGAATTGCCATAAAATTACAGCATTATCTGCAGATATGGGCACTGGATATCAGCAAGGGGAAAAAAAAAAGCCCAGGAAAGCAAAGCAAAGCTTTGAACTAACAGTTGTTTCAGCTGCCAATTTGTAAACATGACCGTTATACGGCTAATTCCACATCTACCACAACCTTTTAACCAATGCATCAAATTGCCCAATTTAATTGTGCATAAATAGGGAGTACAGCTACTGTATTTCCTTTTATTTAGTCACGGAAATGGACGTCCAGCTGACGTGATTTCTAGGCTGACATATTTCCAGTTATATGAGTCGAATCCCCTCGAGTGCTGCAGAAATACTGTCTGTTGCAGATGTTCGGATAAGTCTGGGCCTTGTCTGTTTGCGGCTCTGCTGTAATTTCTACCACATTTCTCAATTTGCTGCTCATTCACTGTTCGGTTTTTCCCAAACCCTCCATGTTTTCCATCCTAGTCTGCTGCGTACATCTATATTTTGCTCTGCTTCGCTATCTCTTTCGCTTTCTTTTGCCTTTGAATGAGATAAATATACATTGTGCCATTGAAGCCCTAGTGTGGGAGGTCTGGAGCTCTGCGGCGCAGGGAGGCGCAGACATCCGAGACACGCTCACACCGCATCCCAGGAACTCCACGCGCAAAAATAGCTCAGAGATTTCCACATTTTATATTTGTCTGAGGGGATATTTGAATGCAAATGAATACGGAGGAATGGCAGAGGGTGTTTTTGTTGTGCGGAATTAGTGTTGTGAGGGCGCTTTCTTCCCCATTCTTCTCCGTCTTTCTCTTCGCCGTCCAAATGACTGCCATTAAGGCAGGACAGACTCGAGCCAAACACAGGGCTCCACTTAATGTGATTTCCTCCAGAAGGGAAAGAAACAAAGGAAGGAGTGATTCATCAGGGTGTGAGAGAGAGAGAGAGAGCGAGAGACAAACCACTCATTCTAAGGCTGTCCACCTCCAAACGATGTTCAGCGCAAACACTGTGCGTGTTCACGGGAGTGTTTATTTCTGCATTGCGCAAACACAGCCAGGATGAACATCAAGGAGCACTGGCAGTGAGAAACACTGAAAACAAAGATTCATTCTCCATTAGAACAGGATTATATTGCATAAGAACTCAAATAAACCCGCTGTTATAATCCATATGAAACGAGGCATCTATGAAATCACATGTGCTGCACTAACACAAGGCCTAGTGATTTGACGAGGCTCTAGCTAGTGAAAGAGAGGCAGGAACTGGTTTCTCTGGCAGAGATGTTTGCAATGCCAGCTTTCAGCAGCCATATCGACAGAATTGAGTTTGACAGACTTGTTGAGTGGCGGTGATTGGCCCTGCTCCAGGGACATGCTACAGCAAAAGACTGTGCATAACACCAAAGGCAGGAGAGCAGAAGGGGAGGATGCTGTGGCCGCACAGATTGGCCTCCCCAACAGCAGCAGTGAGAACATGAGATAAGACGGCGAGCGAAAGGAATGAGAGAGGGAAGAAATGGCCAAAACAGAGGTGTGAGGCCAGGCTGCCATCTGAGGAGGTGATGAAAACGAGGGCTGAGGGTGTTAATGTTAGCATGTGCATCAAACACGTACACACACATGCTCACACAGCAAGTCTGTATATATAAGCAACATGTGCAGAAAAGCATCAGCAGTAATACATTTATAGAGCTTTAGCTTCCAGGCTTACACCAGAACCTCTTTTTTATTTTTCATGGTTTGGTTAAATAAAAGAGGGACAATCTAAGCTGATGGATGAAGTACTAAGAATTAAATAAATTACATATACATTAGTGATGCACTGAAATTAAAGTTTCATTTAGCTGAAAAGGTGATAAATCAAACGAGTTGTACAGCGACGAGGCGCCTCTCATTATTTCAACACATGGACACTGACACAGTCAAAAACGTCTTTGTAGAAGTGCTAATTAAACGGCAGTTCGGTCAATGTTTTTGGCCCTGCAAAACTACTTTAGCAGAAAATGGAAAATCTTTTCGGTGTATGGCTAATACAGTGAAAGATCAAGTGTCTAAATCTTCTCCACCAGCAAACATAGCAGGTTAAGTTACTGTTACTGAGTTACGCACCTTGTCCTTCTTTCGTTAATTACCATCTCTGTGTATCATACTGTACGGTTCGGTTCATGCAGTTAGACGACGAATACAATCAGTCACAGGCCATCCACACTCCAATCCAGAAGGTGGCGTGTGGGGTAATGCAACGTTGTTTGCTAACTGCCACAACAGGAACAAGAGCAGAAGAAGAACAGCACATGTGTGAATGACCGCGTGAAAACAAGTCCTCTAGATCAGGGGTGGGCAAATTCGGTCCTGGAGGGCCACTGCCCTGCAGAGTTTAGCTCTAACCCTAATCAAACACACCTGAACCAGCTAATCAGTGCCTTCAGGATTACTAGAAAACTACAGGCAGGTGATTTTATCAGGGTTGGAGCCAAACTTTGCAGGGCAGTGGCCCTACAGGACCGAGGTTGCCCACCCCTGCTCTAGATGCATGTACACGTCAAATGCGTCTTTCTGCACTCACGGACAAAGGATTACACTTTGAAAGACCCGCACTCTCAACTGTGCGCGAAACAGAGCGGAACATGGAAAATTAAGCATAGGAGGGTTGGGCTTAAGCTTTGAATGTTTAAATATAGTTTAAGTGTTCACTTGGCGGCCATATTTGCAATGCCTCCACGCAGATATTTCGGGCATCCAAGACCAAGTCCTATCTATTTGAATGGGGGAATCCTGAAATCTCAAAAACTGCTTGGCGAACTCACAACTAAATAACATATTTCAAATCAGCAATGAAAGCTGACATGAACTGACCCATAAATGTCATTTCTTATGCTCAAATAGCATTAAAAGAAAATTATTTTTCAGGCTAGATAAGCCAACGCGCATGTTCAGTCATGAGCATCTCAGTCGTCTCAGAGTCTCCGAGTTTCTAATGGCAGCTGCAGTGACGCAATGACTTTACTAATCGGCGATTGGCTTGTTTACTTAGAAGGAGGACATATTCTGCCTTATTGCACATTTCAGTTTCTCCCATTCATAACTAAAGGGAGTGAACCGTCTTTCTGTATCTTTAGTCTGTGACTGTACCAACTAGGGGACTAAATGCCAGTGGAATAAACTGTGATTTGCACTACTGTCTGTTCAAAATATAATAAAAGAAACCTAGCATTGTGGATTTGTTGCTTTTTCCGGTAACACTTTAGTTTAGGGTCCAACTTTCACTATTAACTAGTTGCTTATTAGCATATTACTAAGATATTGGCTGTTTATTAGTACTTATAAAGCACATATTAATGCCTTATTCTGCATCCCATAATCCTACTCAATACCTAAACTTAACATCCTTACTAACTAATAAGCAGTAATTAGGGGTTTATTGAGGCAGAAGTTAATAGTGAGAATTGGACCCTAAAACTAAAGTGTGACCATTTTTCATTTTTCGCAGCAAACCGTGACCCCAAAACCGAGGTACGTACCAAACCATGACTTCTGTGTACCGTTACACCCCTATTTAGCACACTGTTATGGCAGTGGCATATTCTTAACATTTACCAGTGTTTTGTCTCAAGAACCATAATTGGATTATCTGTCTCAGTTCTTTTTTCTTCTTCTTCAAAAATATTAGTGCATTGGTAGTTTTCTCTGTAACACTTTGGTATGGGGAACACATTCACTATTAACTACGACTTTTGTCTCAAACTCTTAATTTACTGCTTATTAATAGTTAGTAAGGTAGTTGTTGTATTCCTTAAGTTCCCCAGTAAGCTAATAAGCAAGTAGTTAAAAGTGAGAATTGTTCCCCATACTAAAGTTTTCTCCCTTATTTTTTTTTTTTTTTTGTAAATAAAGTATGTTTTAAGTAACATCCAAAAAAACATCTCCCTCTCCCTAACAATTTCCTGGTCCCTCAATGGATTTTATCAATCAAAAAGTGTCAAAAAGCTCCACTGATGTTTCAGTCGACTAAAACCAAATGCTGCAAATGCACTTCACAAACCACTGCTTTCAGTGGTCCAAAGGTTAGCTGTAATAAGCAGTGTGATGGAACAGGGGATCTCTGTGGCTTTTCTCCTGCATGTCAGTTCTATGGGCCGTAGGGGGTGAGGATGCTCCTCTCTCATAGATCAGCGTTTAATGTACCCAGCGGCTGCCTGGAACGGCCGGAGACGAATGACGTGTTCAGTGCCAAATCCCAGAGCTGCTCGGCTCAGCACGGCCACGGCCGTCTGAACGCGCTGTTTGGGTACTTAGCACACACAGGCCAAAGGTTCTCTGAGTCCACGGCTCCAGCCCCGCAGCCTGCCACTCTAATGATTCCCCAGACTCCAGCTGCTGACCCCTCCAGCCCCGGCCATTCATTAGAGCAGTGAGAGAAGGAGAGAGAGACAAAATGAGTGAGTGTGACAGAGAAAGAATGGAGCAGCTTACGGCAGTCGCTTTCTGCCGCAGTTACACTCTTCGTCCTCTTTGCTATCAGTGTGAGGATGCTCGCCCCCTGGGGCTGCCCACGGAGCCTGTGAAGTTCACACACACTCCATTATCTGAACGGCGTGTGTGTCCCTGAGCATTCTGCAGGACGCCGGAACCATTTATACACATGCACACACACACACACACACCTGCTGGTCGGCAGCAAAAACCAGACACGTTTTTTATCTCTCCGGTGCATCGTGCGCAGAGGGACACAGATTAGCAGAGGGTAAGTGTAACCTGAATAAATACACATATGTGTGGCCCGTCCTGGCCTAAAAACTCCACATCGAAGCGAGATGCGTATTATGGTTTGCATTTTTTGCTTTTTTTCCCGAGCAGGATTAGTGGGCTTATAAAGGGGTGTTGGAGACACAGTAAACTGGTGCGGCCTGGACTGGCACACTATCCTTTAGAGCCCAGCCTTAATGATTTCTAATGCGTCTAAATGCTCCGGCGCCACAAAAACCCGCTTTGCGCTGGGGACGAGCAACTCTCCCTTTGCCTGTTTCTCTTTGTTGATTTTACCGCGACGACAACAGAGTTGGCTTATCTCAGTACCAGGCCTGCACCGGGGGGGAGTCTCCCAAAAGCCCAAAGCCCCAGCGTCTTATTAGAGATGCTTATAATGTTTGTCTGTTCTTCGTTTTAGCCTCTCACACACACACACACACAGTCTTGCATCCTCACTGTACTATGCTCAAAGCTGTAAGCCTCTGCCCTGTAGTTTTTGTAAGGCCAAAAAAATTATGGCTTTGTGTCCATCTAATTAAACAATTTGTAGTTATCTCAGACAGCGGTTTTTGGACAGTCAAGCAATACTGGCCATATCATTGCATTTTTATTTTATTTTATTTTTTAATTTTTTATTTTGTGTGTGTGTGAGAAAGATCTCCAACTCTGAAAAATGTATGACTATTAATAAAATGACATGACTCAGCAATAAATGGTAAACATTTTCCCACTGGCCCTACACTGCATCGTCTGGACGGTTCACTGTTAAAGAGTAGACTCAGAAAATATGGATGGGAGCTTTGACCAACAATAAATACATAAATTAAAAAATATAAAATAAAGTTGACAAAACCTCCTCATGAGGCATCACTGGTTGCATTGCTTGTTAGAAGTTTCTTTTCTTTTCTTTTTTATTGATTATTCATTGTATCATGACTTTTTATTGGAACGAATACCTAGTTTATAATAAAGTGCCAATAAAATGTCATTCCAATTTATGTTCCTCAGTTTTACTGTTTGCCCCAGGGGTTGTTTATCAACTTTTTCCTTTGTTATATAATACATTAAAACCTTTCATCATAACTTAATTTATATTTGCTAGTTTTCAAATACCTTTTTTACTTTTGTCCCAGACCCAGACTTTTAATATTAAAATATGAAAATCCATCATAAACTAATTAAATATTTATTATATAAAAATTAAAGTTATATTTTTGGTCTTTTTGCCTATTTGAAAAGACAATTGAGGAGAGACAATAAGCGACTGGGAAGGAGAGAAGGGAGTGGGATGGTGAAAAGACCACCGGACTCAAACTCTGTTGCAGTATTTGTCGGAGCACTTGGGCACAAGGCTATGGCTCTGACATTTTTATTTTTTTTTATTTTTTTTTACAAATAAATTAAATTACAATATATATTTGACATTAGAAATATGGTTTTATAGTGGCTAGTGGTGTAACAATATACTGGGATTGGTGATGATATATATATATATATATATATATATATATATATGCTGATATCATGTTAATACTACACATTAAAATATTGTAAATAATTTAGCACCAGTAACTGGTTGACACTCCAACATAGTAGGTGGTGTAATAGCATTTTAACGCTGGTTGACTCGTTTTGTAGCTAATAAAGTTCTCTTTCCTTTTTTTTCCCTTTTTTTTGTAACAATGCCATAGATGAACCATAGGCTCCCCATAGAACTAAGTAACTAACTAAGTAAACAGTAGTATGAACATCTTTTTAAGAATGTAAAGAACCTTTTTCAATGATAAAGAACCTTCTGTGCAATGGAAAAGTTATGAATGTTAAAAGGTTCTTTATGGAACCGACTTTTTTTTTTTCTTTTTAAGAGTGTACTACTGCCAGAGGTGTAAAGAGTACCTGAAAACCATACTTGAGTAAAAGTACAGATACCTTACAGACTCCATTACAAGTTACAAGTCACCAATTCTAATATGACTTGAGTAAAATATCTTAAAATATCTAATTTTAACAGTACAATTTTAAGTATTTTACTTGTACTGAATGTAGGCTCAAAGATGCACTAATCCTCAACACGAGACATGCAGTGAAAATAAGAAACAATTGATTTGTAAGATGAGAAATCATGTTTATTTTCTAAAATCAAAATAAAACTGAATTCATATTTCAGTATTTATTGCAATATCAACATTGCAATAAATCAAGGTCAACACAACAGCCTCTTAAACGTCTACAAACTCTCAAGTCTCAGTTAAGCTCAAGCGCTCAAAAAGGCCACAAGTAAACCAATATCCTTCATAAAGCTGGTGTCAATATAGCGGATAAATAAAATAATGTTAAGTAAAATTAAACAGTCAAAGTATACTTGCACTGGATGTGCTGGTTTCGTTCTCATCACCGGCTGCAGTCATGACCTCATAAATCAAACACCTACGATTCAGCAATGCGCTAATGCACTCGCATTCATGTAAAGTAGCCTTGCTGACAAGTTTGGGGCGAGTAAAGGCAAAACGCACAAGATATAGTACCTTTAATGACCTTAGTTGACGATATCGCTTCTTTATAGCAGAAATAAACTGCTGCAGAAAAAGTTAGGTGTCATGCAAAATGTAATGTATAATTGCATTACTCATCACAAATGTATCTTCATCCTACTTGTTCAAAATGTAGACTAAAAATTGCTAATATCTTTGATACAAAGCAGCCAAAAAGATACTTAAGTACAGTAACTAATTACATTTACTCAAATACTTTACACCACTGACTACCACAGGAAATCAAGTCAGAGAAGATGACAGACAAAAGCAGGACACTCTACCCACACCCAGAAAAAGTTAGCTTGTCCACGTAGGAGTTTTGGATTCTGTTAGAAAAAAACTAAGGAGGAAGTGCTGATACCTTTTTGTACGCTTTGTACAGTTATGGTTACAAACCCTCTCTCAACTGCCCTACTTTGAGTGCATTCACTGGCCAGACAGCACAAAATACAGTTAAATATTCATTTAACTGTTACCATTTATTATTATTATTATTCAGAATTTCTATCATCACTGTGCACCATTCCTCATTTCACAATGTTAATGCAGAGATGCGTTATCAGAGTGTCTCGGGTCTGTCTGTGTTGTGGAAAAGTTCCACAGGCATTTATTCAGAGTCTGAGCTCTTCCTCCTGTGTTCGTGGCCTGACTCTCCTGTCCTCCCTCATTCCACCGCGGACCTATGATAAGATCAGTTCTTTCTCTTTCGTCTCTCCTCCGTGTCTCACAGGAGAGCCCTCCAGCTCTTTAGCTGGCCCTTTATTTATGAAGCCTCTTTTTATTTGTTTTTCTTTTGGTTCTGGGATTAATTATCATCACCATATGTCTAACTAAAAGCACTGGATTCACCAAGCAAGTACTGTTGTTCCTGTCTTGGTAATTGTCAAAATCATTCTTTTTTGTATTGAGCTGCCAAATTAAAAAGGTACGGTTACTTTATGTTTGCACTTATATTGTGTACTTAAATCCTTAAACTATCCTGGAGTACTGATTCTGCATGCTTACCTTTAGCCGCACAGTCTTTGACAGCAGCTTTCCAGAGCCTAGATGCAAATGATGCTACATACAAGCAACTGTTTTCTAACAAAAACCTTGTCAGCCTATCACGCCACACACACACACACACACACAAACCAAAGCAGGCTCTGTGACCTTGGTTAAAGCTGGAGTCAGGCTTGGGTGTAAATGTATGGGTTGTTTGCATGATGCAGCAATGAGCTGAAAGTGTATGCTGGCCTCATCAGTGAGAACAGCCAATCAAGTGCTATCGTTGAATCCGAACGCGGCTCTCTGTCGGGGGCCACTCCTCACCTCATTTTTCACTCTGCTGGCAAAGGGCCCTGGAAGTTTCTCTAAAAGTGTTAATGAGTTCAGAGAAAATGCAGAGAAAGTTGCGATCGCCATCTTTGATATATGCTAAGTATTTTTGTAAGGTCGTTTCTTAGACCTTGGGTTTTTGATTAAGGCAACAGGGAGGGGAAAAAATACACATGACAAACCATTTCCTGTATGGTGCCGATTGAAGCAAAAACAAGCAGAATAATATATGATTAATGACTACAAACCGCAACTGAAGTAATTCTGCAAAAAAGTAATGAGTTTTTGCAGAGTATCTGACTGCTTTGCTATGGGCCCACAACTTAAAAAAAGCACAAAAAGCATTTCTCAGCTCCCAACAGTATAAGAGAGAGAGAAAGTAACAGTATGAAGTGGGCAAATGCATGGCGGAAGTTCTTTGATTAGCATGATACAACAATGGTGATAATGTAAAAACTTTTTTTTTTTTTTTTTTTTATCTATTAAAAAATGATGTGCATCTATACTATAATCCACTTTTTCCAAGATGTGGGAGAGAACATGTTTTGGATTTATTTGGATAGTTATGTATTCATTCAGCTCTTCTTGAGAAATTACAAATAAGAGCATACAAGAGCATACATAACATCTTACAACAGTTTAAAACACGTATCCCAAATTCTTAGAAAGTTACTCTTTGTATTCATGTTTTGTAAAAACCATATGAAACATTTTCATTAAAAAAAAGTTACATTTAAGTGATGTAACCATCAAGTAAAATGTAATAGCATATTTTCCTATTTCCTTACAGAAATGTGAGAGTATGCAATTTTACTTTATATATTTCCAAAAAGGGGTGCAATGGATAACAGGCCCCACGTTTCAGCATGCATGTGATTTGCGGATTAATTGCCATCAGTTTAACCATCATAGAGTGAAAGTTAATCAGTTTTTTCTTGACGATTTACACATTCAGGTGATTTTAAACCATTTGAGCGCAAGAAGAGGCGAAAAAGAACTTGATTGTGTGCTGTTATCTGAGCATTCACACCCGAAACACGTTTCAGATGTGCAAACACCGAATTGATTCCTCTTTTGCATCTTTTTGCGCTTGAACGGACACATACACACAAAATGATGTTAAAATATCCGTCTCGGTAAGTATTCTTGTAAACGCTGTCAGTTTTATCTTAAGTAAACGTGAACAGTTTAGATAGATATCGGATGTGTATTATATGATATCCGTTCATTACGTCTTAAAATTAATCAAACAAAACATCTTTTTTTTTTTTTTTGCTGATCCAAAAAAATGATCCAATCTGTGACTCATGATCCAAACCATGAGTTTAGTGATCCATTGCACCACTATTTCCAAATATAAATTAATTAATTAATTTTGCATTTTTGGGAAGTCGCATCACATTATATTTTAGAACTTGAACTAACTTTAACTTTTCATTAAAAGGTGAAAGTAAGAGACTTGTAGGTTTTTATTATTATTAATATTATTATTATTCTGCAAATTGGTTGTGCCACATTGATTTGGGAAGATGAACATGTTTTTTTTTTTTTTTTTTTTTGGTTTGTTTGTTTTCAAATATGAATAAGCAATGAAGCAGTTTTGTTAAAATATTTTTTTCTCAAGTGAAAATAATAAAAGATTAAGGAAAACTACTTAATAAGGTTTGTTTCAATAATTTAAAGGTGCAGTAAGTGGTATTTGAACTACGCTGCTGGACAGTTGATATTTGAAATCAGCCCAAACAAACCCACCCCTCTCTTCATTGCTCCGCCTCCAAAACTCACACTCCAATCCTAACCACCCTGCTCCGAGTCGGTCTCGAACCGCTGCCCTCGCTGCTGGCATGCGAGGGCGAATGCACTATTAACGATGCTCATTCCTCTAAATGGCCGTCATTGCGCAGTGGTTTAACTGCAGAACTCGAGTGGATGTCTGTTTATCACAGCTGACGTACAACCAAATGCTTCACGAAAAATAAAGCGCAGCTGATGAACGAACGACAAGGAAGCACAAAAAATGAACATACAGTACACAAGAGTAAATACAAAGTGTTCGTTGTTAGTCGCAAACAGCACAGCAGCTCCAGACAATCAAAACCCAGTGTACTCGAATGATAAGCGGGATCAAAGCAGTTTTCAGGCCTTCCCTCTTAGCTCTCTCCAGCGCTGGAAAGCTTTCCTAATATAACCGGGTCCTAAAGCGCTTGCCTAGTCATAAACCTTCATTCCAGTGATATTCTTTTGAGCTCTTTTGTATTGTGTCCCATCTCTCGTTCTGCAGGTTGTTTTTTTTTTTTTTTTTTTCCTTATTTTCAAATCTCAATCTTGCTCGTTCTCTCTCCTCGACCGTCATACGCCCCCTGATGCTGATTGGTTACACGTTTGTTGTTGGACTCGGCCGACTAACTTCCAAACAGTGGATTTGAAATATCACTGAGTGCCCCTTTAATACTTTTTAATTGTTATTTTTTTCTTCATTATCATCTTGACTTTTGAGTTTATGCCCCCCCAAAATATCAAAATTAATTTGAATTCAGAGGCTGACTGAAGTCACTGTATGTATGAATACTGTATGTATCAATTAATACATACACTGTATGTATGAATTTTTCCTACACTATATGTAAGAAAAAGACTTTGACACATTATAATATTCATAATATGCTGGGGTGTTAAAGATTAATTTTTAGCTGTCACAATGATTATTTTTATAATAATGAAATGGTTACTGAACAGGCAGCAGTTGTTCTGGTCAGGCTGTGTTTGACTCTGCAAGTTTAGGGCTAGGTATTCGGCTCTGTTTCCTTGGTAATGACATGCCTGCCCGCGCTGTTCTCTCCTCAGCTTTATTTCAATAAGAAATCATCCATTATTTAGCTCTGAGCCCCTCTGCCCCTGCTACCACCCTCACCCCCCAACGCACACACATCAGGGCACCCTGCTGATCCACTCTTCAAGGACGAACGTGGAGAAGAGGAGCAAGAAACCAACCCAGCCACCAGACGAGTTCTCTGAAGCGAAAGCGTACAACAGAAAAAAAAAAAAGAGGAAAAAAAAAACACTTCTGGAAGAGACGCAGAATAACGTGACCCAAATATACATCGCTTTGTACTCCAGTTCAAAGTACCCTGTCCTTTAGTGTGAGAAAAGTCCTGAGAAAAACAACAATGAATAAATCATACTTCAACAAGAGCTTCCTCTTTTTTCTTCTCTTTAAACTCCTTTCCTAGCCCTCTTTTCAACTACACTTTGTGTTTCACTTCAGCATTTGATTGAGTCCATTCTTAGGGATGATCTGATCTGAACTGACAAGTGCACCAGATTTAACTGAAGAAATATTCCAAAAGGATTTGGTATTACTTTGAGTGCTTCCGATGACATAACTTGGAATATAATCAGCAAAGTGTTTGTACAAAATGGAATCAGAACGAGAAATGAACACATGTTGAGGTCCAAAGATGTAAGGAGTATGCAATATTTCTCATTTTGGACACTATGGGGGGTGGACACTTTTTTGAGATTGAACATACCTTCCTATAACAACAGGATATTGGATAATCCCAATATTGTAAATTCATTTAAACATTTTACCTTTGTGAAATTAAGACACATTATAGGTTATCCTATATTAAATTTACAGTATTTACAATGATTTTTAAGAACATTCTTTCTGTATTCATAATTTAAATAAAAGTTTTATTTTTCATGCTTCTAAGAGGACCAATGGCCCACTGCACACTGCAAAGTTTCAGTAGGGACAAAAACAACAACAACAACAACAACAATGATTACTTAATTTAGATCCTAATTAAATCCTACTGGAATCCAGTAGTTGTTGGTCCTGTGTACCCCTGTAATTGTTCCCGTCATTGGCAACAGTCCTGAATGGATGCAGAGCAACTAGGAACTAGGCAAGAAAATGGGTGAGTGCACGTTGCAATTTGATTCACATATTTGTTTACATTTGCATTACATTTAGGGAAAGTACATTAGAATTGGGGGGGGGGGGGGGGGGGGGGGGGGGGTTAAACTCCATTATCTAAAAAGTAATAAATTAGAGAACAATTTCAAACAGAGGTCATCTATCCAAGTACAACTGTGATCAATGTTTTTTCTATCATCTGTAATCAGTACAATGTCCTGACTGTGGATTAATAGTTATATATGGTAAAAACGTAATGATGAAAATACTTGATATAGTCATAATATAACTTTGATTATTAGCACTACTACCACTAAAAACAACAAACAAGAAAATTTAGTTAGTTCACCCAAAAATGAAATTTATGTCATTAATTACTCACCCTCATGTCGTTCCACACCCGTAAGACCTTCGTTCATCTTCAGAACACAAATTAAGATATTTTTTGATAAGATCCGATGGCTCAGTGAGGCCTCTATTGACAGCAAGATAATTATCACTTTCAGATGCCCAGAAAGCTACTAAAGATATATTTAAAACAGTTAATGTGATTACAGTGGTTCAACCTTAATGTTGTGAAGCAACAAGAATATTTTTTGTGTGGCAAAAAAAAACAAAAAACGACTTTATTCAACAATATCTAATGATGGGCGATTTCAAAACACTGCTTCATGAAGCTTCGAAGCTTTACGAATCTTTTGTTGTGAATCAGTGGTTCAGAGCGTGTATCAAACTGCCAAAGTCACGCCCCCCAGTGGTGAACCATTGAAATTTCGAAACACTTATAACATAACGAAGCCTCGTTTACTGAAATCACGTGACTTTGGCAGTTTGAAACATGCTCCGAACCACTGATTCGAAACAAAAGATTCGTAAAGCTTCGAAGCTTCATGAAGCAGTGTTTTGAAATCGCCCATCACTAGATATTGTTGAATAAAGTCGTTATTTAGTTTTTTTGGCACACAAAAAGTATTCTCGTCGCTTCATAACATTAAGGTTGAGCCACTGTAGTCACATGAACTGTTTTAAATATGTCTTTAGTAGCTTTCTGGGTACATTTCGTGACACAAACAACAGTAGTATTTTTTTAAAAATATGGTGAATTTGCTCGACAGCCATGACAGTTGCCGCAAGCGCAGTGATACAAACGGTGAAACGGTTCTCGCACGGCTCTCAGCCAATCACATTTAAGAACTGGAAAGAACTGTTGTACATATATATATATATATATATATATATATATATATATATATATATATATATTAAATAGTGAACCAAATCTCCCATGATCAAAATATTTATTTTGATTGAAATTTGGTTAACTTTGAACAACCTTATTAGCCTCTAACCATTGTCCAGTAATTGGTCGTGTGCTAAGAGGAATTAAGGTGATGTGTGTCAGAGCAGGTCAGCTCAGGTTGGAGAGATGAAGAGCTGGAGAGGAGAGAATGAGTTTTTGCTGCCTCTGCTGTGGTTTAGCAAAGCGAATGTGAAAGAGAGGTAGTCGTGGAGGGCCTCTTTATGTGTCAAACACCTCATCTCCCTGTCTCTCTCTGTATGTCAGTGTGTGTGTACCTGCATTAGAGTAGTTTTCAGCAGGGCAGTGATCGTCCCCCTTTAACTGCCTTTGAAAGCACTCAGGAACTTGCTCCCATTCAGAGGTCCTTTCCAGCGCTGTTAAGCAGAGATCTGCTCACGCACAGACTCTCTTTAAAGCTGTGACCCAGGCTTTTAACCGCCCGCTCTGGGAGTTATTAGCCCCCCACCCCCTGCCTTAAATGCTCTGTCACCGGTGCATGGATCCTCTGCAGGTGGACCCACAGCTGGAGAAGAGGAGGATAGATCACGCTGCCATTTGACCTAAGTGCCACACGTGGATTTCCAGTAGACACAAATGCACATGAATCTCACACAAGCGCCCAGCTTGGATTTACAGAGGTTTAGAATCAAATCAGACAGAAGTTTCAGAAGGTTTGATTTAAAGTGACTTGACTCTGAGGGTGGAGTGCTTATTTTTTTAAAGCGGGGATGAATGTTTCATGGCTGCGAGTGACTATCTCCTCACTATCTACTATATACAGACCACTAATAACGTTTTTAGAGATTTTTTTTTTCCTCAAAGTACACAAGTTTCTTCAAAGGTCTTTAGGTGGAGGGAATGCCGCTAAGTTCCTTCATACCCTCAAGCGCTCTTAGCACGAAGTAAACTTGTTTTTACGCATACAGCGCAAATTTCGTCACCAGAATAGTATGTGCATACACACAGGTCGCACAGGGCAACACTGGCCCGGGCAGTTGTTTCACAGTAGAAAACGAAAAAAAGACAGAACAACAACAACAACAAAATACTGGAGACTGCAACAACAACAGATGCCCGCATTGATAAGCGCTTGTGTGAGGGAGTTATGAGATAAAAAGAATACAAAGACATTTTTCATCAGTCATAACTTCTGGAGAAAAATAGCGCCGACACTGGACAAAGATGAAACTTTCTAGAGCACGTGTCAACTTTGAAAGGCTACGCTTTCGACTGTGTGCATACGCTAGTGTATGCATGAAAAAACAAAGTATACTTTGGGCTTTAGAAGGCATCTTGTTTTATGTCCTAAACTTCTGGTGGGTTCACCTAAACAAATATCAGCAATGATCGGTAAAAGACTGTAAAAATGCTACGGTAAAAACATGTTAATTGGTTAACAGTAAGTTCCGTTACTATTAACCGTAAATTAACGTTTCCAGAATTCCCTGTGTGACACTTCACATTTGATAGTTTTTCATTTAAATTGTTTCTTTTTTAGTTTTTTTTTTGTTATCAGTTAGGCTATATTACAGTTCATGCTGTTAAATTAATGTTTATTGCATTATTTAATGTCATGTGTTTTACCAACATTATATCAGTTAATAAAATATACATTTTTACTGTAAATTTAATTGAATTCTGTAAAACTTAAAGGGGATGTCTAATGCTATTTCATGCATTCTGACTTATTTAGACTGTTAAAGAGTTGGATTCTCATGCTAAACATGGTCAACGTTTAAAAAAACAAGTTGGACGTATTAATTATTTCTGCATGTGCCAAATACACTCCTTCAGGGTTTGTATAAGTTTCATAAAGTTGTTGTTTTGGGTTTTTTTTCCCTGAGTATGGCCCTGTATGATGTCATAAAGTGCGGAATTCCTTGTATGGGCACTTCTCCCGGAAGAGCGCACACACATCAACCAGAGCGAGAGCACACCCATCAACATGCTTCGTTTGGCTTACGGAAGTTGTCTGCAGCAGCGCTGTACAGGACTTGCTCGAGAAAGATTTGTCATTTTGTTTTTAGACCACAAAATCAACAATGTCACCAAAGAAGTGTGTTTTTGGTTGTGAGGGAAAGAAAACCTTGTTCAGCTTCCCAAAGAACGTAGCGTTAAAGGGAAAGTTCACCCAAAAATGAAAATGTTGTCATCATTTACTCACCCTCATGATGTTCCAAACCTGTATGATTTTCTTTCTTCTGTTGGACAGACAATCAGACAGTTGACAGTAGCCAATTACTTCCATAGTATTTTTTTTCCTACTATGGAAACCATTGGGTGCCGTCAAATGTTCTTCAAAGTATCTTCTTTTGTGTTAAACAAAAGACAGAAACTCATACACGTTTGGAACAACCTGAGGGTGAGTAAATGATGATAGAATTTAAATTTTGGGGTTAACTATACATTTAAGGGAACAGTGGATGTGTTTGTTTGTTCCTGCCATTTCAGTGATTAATGTTTTATAAACAAGGCCCAGTTTGACACTGGATTTGCAGATCATTTGAAACTGAAAGTTGGAGCGTATAAAAGATAAAAGATCCCGGTCATGAGTTGAATCCGCAGGTGGTCAGTAAAACTGCATCAAATGTCTGTGTTTTGTTGGCAATTGTAGCGTAAGTGCATATAATGTAAACAACATGAACCTATAGTGAATCAAAAGTTATCCAGGGATAACGCGATGATGTGTTGCGTGTGTCGTGACTCTTTAGCTCTGCCCACGGCACGCCTCCAGGAGCTTGACTGTTTTCGGAAAGAAGTGGTTCGGCTGTATCTGTCTTTTATAAATCTGATAAAACTAAAGACCCTTCAGAGATGTGAAGGATGCAATACTACTCTATAGGTACTCAAGATTAACATGAGATTGGCAGAAACTGTTATGTCTATAACTGTTCTGTCCCCTTTAACATTTTGCTACCATATTTTCAAGGTAAAGTTCGACTGCCATTTCTTAGCATAAATTTTACAATTTTTTTTTTTTTTTTTACAGTGTACATTTACTCATTTGCATGGAGAGTTTGTCAATTGACCGAAGACATAATCAAAGAAAATGACAACAAACAGGGATGAAGGGCCATTGGGAGAGTCCGTTCGCGTCCATGTGTGGTGAGGGTGTCATCTGTTCTCTGTTTGTTAATAAAAACCTAATTAATCACACTTTCAAAGAGGACAGAACTGTCCTCTACCCTCCTTTATTAATTTAGCTAGTCGGCAGAGCTAGCACACTTCTCGGATTTGAATAACAATGAAAATCAAGTAGCGCAGGTTTAGTTTTATGTTTTACGCTCTCAGATGTCCGCTCAGACAGATAGGTGGCATGTTAAGGGATGTGTGTGCGCGTGTGTTTGGTTAGCTGTGAGGAGAGATGACAGCCAGTCCATTCTGTCTCCTCCTGTATCACTGGGCTCTAATCCACGCCCTGCGCCTCCCCCTAATTAACACCAAATTACATGCAAATTTCACCAAATAAATGAGTTTTAAGTACTTGACAACCTGTCAGCCTTAGAATATTGAGCCATCCTGACGGCTAGATAAACAATCAACAATAATCACTCTATGCAAATTTGATATTTCCTACACAATTATCAAAAGAAAAAACTAAAAATATCCAGACACAAAGGCAGCTGGCATTTGTTCAGGTTCTGTGCAGATACGAATGCAAATGAAAAATTCTTTAGGATGTAATTGATTCAAACGACGCTCGCCCCTCTGCCTTTTTTATTGTTCTTTTCTTTTTTTCTCTCTCATGTGTTTTTTTTTTTTCTCATCCTTCGCACACTCCCTCTCTCTCTCTCTTTCTCTTTATCTCTGCAGCTTCAATACACTGGGATAATGGCCAGTGTAGATGAGTGAATAAGTGAGAGAAAAAAAAAAAAAGGGGGCAGACAAGAAGGATGAGAGACCCTTTAGTGCTTCTCTCATTTCATCTTTCAGGCAGTGAGTGATTGGAGGGGCAATAATATGTGCTTATTAACTGCTTTTGAAATGAATATGGAGCAACGCAGGCAGAGTGAGTGTGTTCGTAGCCCACACCGCAGCACTGAAGATCACAGCCAAACCCTCTTTCCCTGCGGTTAGGACTGATAATAAATCTGGTTGTTTAAGAACACACACACACACACACAAAGCAGAGCTGTGTTTCCCTGAGCGAACTGTGGAATAGTCAGTATTCCTCTGTGGAATGCTGATGGAAAACCCGGGAAGCTGTTGTCAGGAGGAGAGGGAGATATGTAAGTCAATGGGGGAGAGGGAGAAAGAGTGACATCTTGACCTCTATGCCGAGATTATAACATCCATTAGTTGGTGTTAAACACTGTCTGTTTCTCTCTTTATTTATCACGGACACCCTTTCCCAAGTGCATCAATGCAGTGTCACATCTCTTTCACTCTCTCAATATATCCATTACCTGTTTTAACCCTTATGGCCTCTCAACAGAGGTGTGCAAACAGGAAATTCTGCGGGTCAGGATCTCTGACACAACATCTTGTTCTAGTCTCAAAGTGCAAGAACATGAAACCGCATTTGTAACACTTCCGTAATGTGGAGTATGTAATAAAAAACTATATATTAATGTTTCATATTCATATATTAGGGATGCAACAATACAGTTAGCCCACGTTTTAATACATACCTCATTTTTTTAACCATGTTTTTGGTTCAGTTTCAGAGTGTTTTTTGTTATTCTATGCTTAGGGGTTAAGGAGAAAGAATACTATTTTTATTGCATTTTTACTATAGTAAAAAATGGAATACTATGGCAGCAGCTTTCTGACCTGTACGTGATGGTGTTTTGCTTAGGAGGGTTGGGTGGAACTGACAGAACAGCAGTTTCTTTATATTTTCCCCTCTGCTGGGGTTAAAACTCTGTTCATTGTCAACCAATTTGAAATGTTGACTACAAACACCAAGGTTTTTCAGATTTTCTGTTGCAGCGTTCTCTCAATATTTACGATTCTTTGCAGCCATTGGCCACAACACACTGGATCCTTCACTGGAAAGTAACTCACTCCTGCTAAACATTTACTCTTTAAATTCTTGCACCCGGGAACAATTGTCACGGATACACTAGGTTCCACAGTCATTCCCACATAATGATCCCCGTAACCAGAAAACTAATCACCTGCACCTGTCACCCTTCAGCTCACCAATCACCCAACTATACAAGCACACACCTCAGCCTCAGTCTCCGATAAGGTTACATGAGCTGCGCTCACTTACCTGCACTCTACTTGCCTATGAAGATTATTATTATTATTATTATTATTATTTCTCCTCTCCAGCGATCCCTCCCTTGTCACTGTGCACTCCCCAAACCACCGTGGATCACCGGCAACTGAGGTGTGTGCAATCCATCACTCCAATCCTGAAGTCCCGATATACACCAATATCCTGCAAAATTGAAGGACTGTGTTCAGTCCATTCAAGTTACAATTCTCCAGTGTCATTACTATATTCAATACTCACCAGTTTGATCTGCTTCATTGCTGCTCAATAAATATCACTATTCATCTGTTTGTTCTTTTTGAGTCTGGGTATTGTAACATAAGTCAACACCATTACGACAAAGTTTGCTAAGGAGTATTTCCTACTAAAGCAAAGTGGTATTTGACTCTGGTAAGCGTATCCATAGCAGACAGATGGGAGTGGCTTTGAACAGCATCATGCCCAGTGCATTATGGGTGTTGAAGTTTCCCTATCTATTTGGCAAAAGGGAAGACAACAGCCTTTTTTCTCTGTTTTCTCTTTTACATGTAGCACTGTTTTTTCTTCTTCTTCTTTTTTCTTTCTTTCTACTGTATAGTAGGGCTGGGACAATACACGTATCTCCCAATTTTATACTATCATGATACTTGTGTGCCGATACAATATGTATTGCGATTTTTAAGAATTTGCGATTCAATGTTGCGTTTTTTTATTTTTTTTAAACAACCTTAATAAATAAGGTTGACACCAAAAACTACAAGCCTAACTCATATCAATTTCAAATATTGTTAAAGACAAGTAAAGTGTCAGTAATAAAATAAGAACAAATAATCAAATTATAAGCAATAGAACAAACATACACATAAAATAAACACTGCTTTTCATGTTTTTCAGGCAAGTCTAATTTTCAGGTAGAGAAAATGAATAATCAAATGTTAAATAGCACTGCATATTCTTCACTGTATAAATTAAATATAGATTAATCCTTATTAAAGTTAAAAAAAATGTATTCAGTCAAAAGCAGTGAGTATTTTTTTCTCTGCCTTTTGTTGTTTGATTAACATTAAAACAAATACAGCAGCAGGTTTATTAGGCTGCTGTCACTTTAAAAGCTGCACGGATCCAATATACTGTTACACATGCGTTTTATTTCTCAACTGTTTATGTGTACTTAAGACTATGTTTACTAGGATACTCACTGAGACTGGCATTTTTTGAAATCATTTTGTGCGAATATGCCCGTTCAAGCACAAGAAGAGAGCTCAATTTAGCATTCACACTCTGTCTGAGAAGCCACTTTGTAGGAGCACGCTTCGGATGTGTGAATAGATAGTTCGAATAGATCTGCTACGCTGCTGCTGCTGCAGAGCATGTACCAAGACTTGCTACTGCCAATACATTCACAGACATTGCTGTGAGCATGTAAGACATGCTGCTGCTGCACATGTAACATACATGATTTAACCCCCGTAGAAGATCTATACAGGTGGAGATGGGGAAGGTGGAGGGTTTCTGAAAGCACGCTGCAAGCTGCTAACAGCAACGCTACCGGTATTTGTTTGAATGTTGAGCTGCAGCTCATCTGCCGCTGATGCAGTAGCAACCAATCAGCTGTGCAATGCAGCTAATGATGTGATCGCTACCAAATGAGTTAAAGACCTATCAGCCTGTGCCATCTAGAGTTTCATCACATAGAGTTTCATTAATTTCTGGGGAGTCGCGCCATGTGACATTTTACAGCCTAACTAAACTTTACTTGTGATACAGTCAAATTATCTAACATGTTCTAATATTTAAAGAATCATTTTTTTCCCCTCATCATATTCAAATTGTTATTTTTCACCAGAAATACAGCCATTTTTGTCATCTTGTAGTCTTAAAGTAGTTGTGCAAGATATTTTACAGCTTTAAGCTTAAAATTAGTGGTGTGTCAGTCTCTCACTTTTTGCTCTTATTTACACATCTCATCTCCATCAACACCTCATCTTCACACCTGAAAACTCTTCATCACTGCCTGTACTCCTCCTCCTCACACTTGCACCTGTCTCATCCTCGCTCACTCCGTTTTCTGATTTTTATTCCTCCCTCACACCTAGCAAAGCTTTCTCCATCAGCCAGTGCTCCACACTGGGTTCAAACGACTTTTTGAAGGCAGGGGAAGCAGGGACCATCGCATTGGTGAAGCAGTGTACCTAAAGGCCCATGCATAAACATGCCCGAGTAATACTCTTAAACGAGCAAGCATCCAAAACAGGACGCGTGCGAGATGAGCAGAGAGAGGGAGAGAGAAGAGTGGGCATGCCAGATGAGGGGTATTATCAATCATGGGCTGCTCTATTAATTCCATCAAGGCCTTGGCGCCCGCTGACATTATGACACGCCATGGGCCTGGCAGCGTCCCTGAGGTGGCTACATCATGCACAGCTTTTGAAATGCTAATGGCAGCATAACCTTAAACAGTGTGGCGAATTATCTCCTTGCCTTCAAGTCGAGCACCCCTTTACCTTCTCTCCTCTCCCCTTCTTCCCCCTCACCCCCCACCGTCCTCTCCCCCGGCTGCCTGACCCCGCTGGCAGACAGAGACCGCTTGAGGAAGAGTGTGATAAAGGACAGGGGACATTGAGAAAAGACGACAATTGAAAAGGAGAGAGGTCGCCCCTTCCTGCGGAGCTGAAGATACTGACGATGCTGATGGTGAGCAGTGTGTGATTGTGTGCGTTCGTGTGTGTTTGCCTATATGTGTGAGTGAGATGACGCCCTTAATGAAGATGTCTCAAGGACATGTCCACACGCTCGAGGTGGGTTGCCGCTCCCTTTGGTCACTTGCCTGTCTGTAATTATTTCTGACTCATGAAGGTGACTGTGAGGGACACACACACACACACACACATACACACATACAGGAGGCACAGACACATTGTCACATGAACATACCAGTGTTATTTTAGTAACTTTTGTATGCTATTATAGTTTTAATTTTTTTTTTTTTTTTTTTAATGTATGTGTTTTCATCATTATTGTTATTATTATTAGTGATCGTAGTAGTTTAATATTACTACTTAAGTTTAATTTATTTTAGTTCAGTTTTAGCTCAGTTTTAATTATTTCCAGTTACCATTTTAGTGCTTCATTCCCAAGGCAGTTTGTCTAATTTTCATTTAGTATATTTTCATTTAATATGGATATTTTTTTTTCGCTTTATTTTAATTAATAAAAATGTTTTTAATAGTTTTTAGATAACTGGCACATACAGTACATTGTGGGGTCACAAGACCGAATTTCAGTTTAAAAATAACACATCAGCACATTTTGCCTAAAAATAATTGATGTGCTTGAGTAAAGAAAGCACAATGAACTTCATGCATGAAACACTCACAGAAGGCTTCACACACCTGATTTGGTGTGAATCTGTTAGTGTTGAATTTAGAAGTGAGCATTATTAATTAAATAAGACATTCTAAGGAAGAGGTAAAACACAGGTATATGCAATCTCTTTCCATCCACGATTTGACATTTGAATCGGCCACACCCTACTAAACTGCGATTCAAAGAAATTCAATAGCTTCAAATGTCTGGGGAAATGATGCGTTCTTCCACCCATAAATTCACCATGGAATCAAAATATCAAAACTGACAATTCTTTATTTTCTTTTTTATGGAATATTGACATTGAATCTACTTTAAACGTCACAACTACCAAATAAAAAGCCCACAATAGAACCCATTAAAATCAGTGATGCTGTCTACACTGGATGTGGCGCAAAATGTTTGTATGTGGCAGCAATAGTAAATTTTGTGTTCCCTTTCGAAAGGGAACTTCTACTCTGCGTTTGCAACGCAGAGTCTCGTTCCCTGTTCTCAGGGAACCCTGGTTACATTCGTAACCTGAGACGTTCCCCTGTTCTCAGGGAACCCTGGTTACATTCGTAACCTGAGACGTTTTCCTCTTTATGTACTTGTGACAGACCTTACCCTTCAGGATGGCCAGAATTTAGAATTTAAGAATTGGTTCTCTTTCCATTCATGAGTTGAAATTTGAATTGGTCACACCCTATTGAACTGCAGTTCAAAGACATTCAATAGCTAATGGCATAAATAAATTCATCATGAAATCAAATATTTTATTTATTTATGGAATATTGAAGTATTTATGTTAATGATTTATTTGTGCACATTAAAAAAAAAAAATAAAAAAAATAATGAGCCCTCATTATTAATTCAAAATAACTACCCATCCCTCTTCAAACATCATCTCTTCTCTGATGACGTGTTTACTGGCGTGAGGGCGGGACAACCTGTCACTCACATGAGATCACAGCAACAGCAAACTACAACCATCCAATTAATTCTCAATGGACAAAATCAAGTCCCGCCCAACATTTTGTTTTTTTCGAGAAGCCATTTTCTTCTTAAAAAGAAACTGCAGTCTGCACTTTAAAAAAAAAAAAAACAATGTTATCATGCATTGGCGTGGCATACTGTATATTCAACCCAACTATTACAACCTCAGCATTGTCACAGCCTTTCAAAGCGACTTAAAATGGATTCAAGCTATACATCAGTCCGCACATTCCCTTGGGATTCAAACATATGACTTTGGCATTGCTAGTGGCGTGTTCAACCAGCCGAGCAACAGTAACATAAGAGCAAGAAATTTTAATCTCAAAATATACATATATATGTTAAACCAGTGGTTCCTAAAATGGGGGCCCGGAGTAGTAAAAAGGGGGTGCAGCAAGACTAAGGGATACAAATAATATAATAGTAGTTTTGTAAAAATATAAAAGAATGATGCATGATTCTGCGCTAAGCATGGACAAGTTTGTGAAAGGACTGCCAGTGCCAGGTAAATGTAAGGCAGACAATGAATCTACTTAAACGTCACAACTACCAAATAAAAAGCAAATAGGACCCATTAAAATCAGTGATGCTGTCTACACTGAATGTGGCACAACATTTTTTGTGCAGCAGCAATAGTAAACTTTGTGTTTTACTTTTTTAGGTACTTGTGACAGACCTTCCCCTTCAGGATGGCCAGAATTTAGAATTTATGAATTGGTTCTCTTTCCATTTATGAGTTGAAATTTGAATTAGCCACACCCTATTGACCTGCAATTCAAAGAAATTTAATAGCTAATGGCATTCCGGGAAAATTATGTGTTCTTCCACCAATAAATTCACCATGAAATCAAAATTGACCTTTTTTTTTTCCATCCTTTTTAAAACATCTCTTCTCATCTCTGATGACGTGTTTACTGGCGTGAGGGCGGGACAACCAGCAACAGCAAACCACAACCATCCAATTAATTCCCAATGGACAAAATCAAGTCCCGCCCAACATTTTGTCTTTTTTTGAGAAGCCATTTTCTTCTCAAAAAGAAACTGCAGTCTGCACTTATGTTATCATGCATTGATGTGGACACTAATAAAGTTATCATCATAGTTTTCTTTCTTGGAGTGAACAGGCCTTAAGAACACAGCAGTCTTTCCGTAAGTGACTGCTGATGTCATCAAGGATAACTGATTACAAAATCCAACAAGCAATACTTTTTCCAATATGTCGACTCAATACATTTTCCAGAACACCCTTATTTCTGATTGCAAACCAATCACAAAGGCCTCTAATTTCACCTTGTTGGGAGAAAAAAATCCCATCACGTGGATCCATCTCTCTCAGTACCCAGATGCCTTAAACCATTGTCTGTTGAGAAAACAATCCCAAAACAAGCCACCTCAGAGCTGAAAACCCATCCCAGGAGAACATTCATCTTTAACTCTGTCTCAAGTCCAAATCTCTATTTTGATTGCAGAATGTGACAATACATACTCTTCTTAAGAGATTTCCATCTCCCTCTCTTTCTCTTTCTGTTTTACTCTCCGTGTTTACGGCCACTTGGAGGAATCGTTGTGATTATCATCATCAGTGGAGATGCAAAGCTATGTAGTGACAAGCAATCTGTCTCCTGAGCGGGCCCTCATATGAATCCTGCAGCCGTGTTGACGGAACGTGCCGTGCCACCAGTGCAAGCGAGCCCACTAGAGGCGTAATAGCATTTCAAGTGTTTCTGCCACTCAAGCCGAATCCGCCCACTGAAGAACATTAACGTCAACAGCAAGCAGCTGCATGCATGCCAGACAAGCATGTAAATGCAGGAGAGAAACATTGCAACAGTCTTAGCACCTGACTAACTAATCTTTAAATTAGAGAAGTGCTAGAAGCTACTGGTGTCTTGTTGTTAAAGCTTCAAGGTACAGATTTTTGTTGACTCTAATCTGTCTGTTTTTAAAGTCAAGAGAATTTGCGTTTGCAACTCATTTTACATTCACATTCTGATACATTTCTGAATGTAAAAGGATATTCAAAGATGAACAAAATGGAGATTGGTAAAGCAAATGGCTATTTAACTATTACGCTGTATATTAAAGGCCCATTGAAGTGCCTTGGAAAGTGCAGCATTATTGACGTCCTTTCCACTGAAACAGGAAGACAGGGTGGAACATATCGAACATCTCCTCCCCTTTTTTTTTTAAATAGCCAGTAGTGTTTTGTTTAGATCACAGCTCAAATAAAACCACAGTTTCCTCTTAATCTCCTCCATATCGCTTAAAATATAGCATTCTGTACGTTTTAGATTCTAGAGAGCATTTAATTGGACAGAAAATCTGATGAGAAGCTGAAGTACAGCGTGATGTCATCAAAATCATTGATGCATATAGGTGGAAGTGGGAGACTGTACTTTTTGAAGGCTTATATCTTCTTAATACGAATTTTGTCACTGTTTTGGAGCACGGTAGCTTATAGATAAGAGTAAAGCTAACATATTCTTACTAAAAGCCAAAAAACGTCCTTTTTGATTTCATGACGACTTCAACATTATGCAATAGCCAACGTTTCGTCATTTCAGATGCATGCCAACTTATTATATTCTGATTAAAGTTTAAGAACAACTGCTTTCTTTGCATGCACCTTTTAATTGTTCGCTATATTAGACCAGCAATGTGCATTCAGAAAATACTGTAAATAGGGTAAATTATTTCACGTCGACTTTACTTCAATAAGGCGGTTAACTTAAGTCATGGACGTTGAAAGGGACCAGTAGACATCTTTCTATTAATGTGTAATTTTCATGTACTTGCAGGCTTGTATTGTCAAGTCTATTCTATATTTTTACATGGAGGGATACATGAGATTTGTGAAGTGAGCAGCTGTGTGCATTGCTCTAAACTTGGTTTGATACAGACTTCTGGAAGGGGGAGATCCCTGGCCAGCGTAATTAGCTGCGAAGACTCTGAATGTCATGGAAACCAGCTGCTTTTGATCCGTGTGTCTCTCCTGCAGTATCTCTACTGCGTGGCCACGTTCTCAGCAGCCCTTGTTAGGGCTTAGAACCGTTAATCCAGCACTACAATCCTCTGCCATCCTGATCCTGATGCTGGGATGAAAAATTTACACATTCTCACCTTGTTCTCTGAGCCTTTCCCCTCTGTCTCTCTCTCTCTGTATCTTCGCCTCTTCTCTTTGTCTCTCGCCTTCCTTGTGATGATTATTTTAAAAGTGTGCAGAGATGGGTTTTGTGTTTGCTTCGCCTGCTTAACTAGAACAAAGCGCCTGGAGAACTGGGAGAGAAGATCAGAGTTTTTCTTCAAAGTTCCCCTCACCTGTATGAACCTGCAGAGGCACTCTCGCAGCCAACAGCTCTGTTGGTACAGCTTTTAATACAGTTATAACTAGCACTAGCATCAAGACACTGATATAGCATACTTGCTACATATTGCTGCTGACTTTATATTAGGCAGCTACAGGAAATTGACTGTAGGTAGTCCAGGCATCATACCACACAATTGGTACAGAAGAGTATCTGGTAATGTGTAACTGCTTAGGTACTGTATAGAATGACGTTATATTCTAAACCTAGTATATCTAAATCTACCGGTAACATTATCCCCCAAAAATGCTACAGTACAAGCATGTTTGGGTGTTTCTTCAACTATGTGGGCACTTTTGACCCTAAGAACTTTTAGAAAAAAAAAACTCATCAAACACATTTTTCACAACCTCACATAACTTGTCCACTAATACTGTCAAACAGTGCATATGCATGCATCAACAGAGAATTGTTGATTTTTCTAGACAAAAAAAGTCAAACATCTCTAGCATTTTTTTTTTTAGATGTCATTCGTATGGAAGCTTGTTTCTGCCACGGAATAAAACATACATAGGTAATTGTGACTTTTTATCTCACAATTCTGACTTTTTAAAAAAAAAAATATTGTGAGTTAAAGGGCCAGATTTACTAAACGGGGCAAATTAGCATGAGAGTGCAATTCCCCAAATGCGCCGATGGGAGTAGCAAGTTTTGCACGTACTACTGCTGACGCACAAATGAAAGAACACAGAACACAGAAATTATTTACATAGTGACCAACGCAATCTACCAAGAGCAGTACAAATTAGCATTGGGTCGCATATAAGCAGAGCTGATGCTCATCAGGTGTGGGTCGACACAGGTGCGGGTCGACACAGACGCAACTAACGTCTTCCTCTGGCATTTCAAAGAAATTAATATGAGTGAAAAATATTTTCGACTTTCTACCACGCGCTCTATGTTCTCCTCTGTGTCTCCTAGCAGCAACAATTGCAGCCATGTTGCAAAATGGGTTAAGACATGCTTTTTTAGGCGTTAAATAATGGCGCAAATATCAGTAAATTGACTAGCGCAGAAGAATTTCTCATAAATTTTGCGTCTGAAAGGGGAACTCCTACAAATGCACATGCGATAAGATCAGCCACAAAAACAACTCAGTCCACGCCTTTTCAGCACTAATTTTGCACTGTGTGTCTTTAGTAAATCCGGAAAGTATTTTTTTAACGCCAAAAGATCTCATGATTTAGACTTTATGGCTCTTAATTTCAAGTTTATATCTCACAAGTCAGAATTTCGATAAACTCAAAGTTGTTAGAAATAAAGTCAGATTTGTGAGGTTTTAGAATTTTCCATTCAATCGTCATGAATTCAATGGGTTTTTTGAATGGGTTTTTGGTTAAATACCTAAATAAAAAAAATGTCTGTGGTTAACACAAGCACAAGATATTTTCACATTTTATTTCACAACATAAAATACATCAGCAATACTCTTGTGATTTTTTTTGAAAAAGGTGGTTGCTAACAAGTGGCTAAATGGGACTACAAAGGTTGTCAGGGACATTAAACTCATTTGTGGATTTTGTTTAATAATTACTCATTGTTGGATCTGAATAATCTAATAAAAACAGATTATTCAAATAATCAAAATAATCATTAGTCACAGCCCTACACAAAATTACAGCTTGACTGTAGATGACACACACAAAAAATATTCTGTCCGCAAGGAATATTTATCTTGGGTTTTCTTTATTCTCATAATACATGATTCATCCAGTCTCAAACAGCGTCCACTCCTTGGAAGGGAAGTAGACTAACTTTTGATAATTTTATTAGAGGCAAAATTACTGATTTTGATTAAAAAATAATCATCAAGGAAATACTGAAATGGTTTGATTTTATATTTCAATTAGTTTTAATTATCATAGTTTTTAAAATGTATTTTTTATGATTTTTTTCCTACAATTATCAGGACAGAAAAATGTTTGGGGCATGAAATACAGTCTTGCGTCTCCCGCATAAGCACCACAGCTAAATGCACCTGGAGTACACGGTTTACTGCTAGGCCACGGGTCCAATTGCAAGAATATACATTGATAACTTCATAGCAAAGAACTACCACAGCTACATAATTGCTAACATAAATCCACTTTTTTCACAACAAAGCTTTCAGTCTGCTTTAAATTATCTCTAATGGAGGTCTACATTCCATTAGCCCATCATGCAAGTACTGCTCCTTCCATTCAAAGTCTCTCTGGTCTACGATAAATACTCATCTTATGATGAGCCAATGGTCACAACACTGCAATTTGCTGCTGTGCAGAATCTTAGCTTGACTGCATTGTGGCGTACTGCTAATATCTCATTCACAAGCTCATGTTCTCACCTCGAGCGTTGTTTTTGATGTGTGCAGCTGACACTAGGCTGGCTCTGCAAGCTGTGTGTGTGTTAAAAGACAAATCTGAGCTATATTAAATGATTGCCATCCCCCATATCATATATTAAGAATGTCTCACTCTACACTGACAATGATTTTTACTAACAAGCAAAGAGAATCAATCCTGATAGGCCTCCAATGCATTATTACTCTGCATGTCTTAATAATTCTGCCTTAGAAGCAAAGTATGTTCTTGTAGCAGTTTTAAGTGAGACAAAATACCTTTGCTAATCTAAAAACACCACCTGCTAATCACTGCTGGTGATCTGTGTAATTAACACACAGGTGGACACCTCAAAACCACCTCAGATGACTTAAACAGTAATGCAAACAATCATTACGCTTTGTTCAATCCTACATAATGGCGATCATAAAAGCTATCAAACAACAACACAAAAGTGGGATACACTTGGAAGGTACAGTGCTATCTTTCATCCCTGCTTTCCTCTGTACTCAAACAAGGAGTCTGCATCAAATTAAAAGCACACAGGCATGTGATGAGAGGAACTGTGTGTGCGTGTGCTCGTGCAGACGCATCTCATGTGGCTACTGACGTTGTCGTTCTCTTGAAGAAACCATTTCAACTCGTCACATCAATAGGAAACTCTACAGAGCGGAGCGGAACAGCGATGCCTGATAAATCATTTCTGTGCAGAGGCAATCGCCTGCACTCAAACGCACATCTGACCCCCGTTCCTCTCTGCCTATATCATGAGGAGAGGAAATCTAAGAGTGTATTAGCTTTAGAACATTGTTGATACGTTTGTGCGAGGGCAATACACTAATGAGCCATGCAGAAAGACAGCGGCCACCCTTCAGAGAATTCTCTCTGTTTCTGAAGGAGTTTAATAGTCAGTTAATGATATATGAATGTAAATATATCAGCATGGTATGGTGCTTTTTTCCATATCAGAGAGAATGAGGCTTGTGGGGGCATGCGCATTGCTAGACTGACAGGCAGATTCTGGGATCAGAACGGAGGGCAGCTTTTTGCGCCACCCACATCCATCTTCATGACTGTACTGTTTTGAATCGAAGCATCTTCATTTTGCTTAAGCCCTGAATTGTCAAAAGCATCAATTCAGCCGAGACATCTGAGGCCTTTTAAGATGACCAGGCATCTAGTGACTGCTGTAAAAACTAGTGTGAAATTCCTGACACACAGAAGGGAGAGTGTCTATTTCAACCTCAGAGCCCATGACATGTCTTATATTAAAGAAATAGCACATAATAAAAACCAGTACCATTCCAATTAGAGCTCATTGTGTGTAAACAGAGGTTGTCTCAGCTAACCGAGGGGAAGCCCATACCGGGTCATTACCCGCTGCCCTTCAACTCCATGGGAAGTTGGATTTCCTCGTCTCCAGTTTCCACTAATCATTGTCCTCCAGGGCCGAGGAACCTCCCACCGTCATCAGCTGCCCTGTCCAAATGCAATCAGCAGTGAACACAGCAATCTTTTTCCCATTAAACAATCGTCCTCCCAGACAGGAGATAGGGCCGATTCCACATCTTACTCCATCACAGGCCTCTGAGGACCGCCGCCCTATCGGCCTGAAGTAACGTTAGGAGGCTCCCGCTCACTGAGAGCCTCAAAGGGAAAAACAATGTCTACTTTGTTCTGACAGCGAGCACTCAGCAGGGAAAATGTTTAAAGGCTACTTAATTAGGGAGAAAGTGAGAGGTAAGGCTATCCTCAGATGTGAATACAGCACAAACAAAGGGAATAAAAGGAGCTCGACTGATCGTTACCTGTTTAAATGCACTCTTAAGCACCTCTTTTTTTTCTCAGGGGTTATATATTTAAATGCACTTCCAAAAATATGTATGGTGAAATAGAGGATGAAATAAGGTGCCCTAATTGTCTCCCTATTGACTTGTCAGATGACTCTGCAAGACTACGATGAGTACTTCGCACATTGATTACTTGTGTCATGAGTTTGGTGCATGTATGATTATTAAATAAAAATTTATATTAAAAAAATGTGTGAAAAAATTTTCTCATTCCATTTAAATATAAAATTATACATTTAAATTCATCGCTGGGATAGGCTCCAACATCTGTGCGACCCTAGACAAGATTGGATCATTAAAATATATAATGGAATAATATAAAATATATATTCAATATTTAATAAACAAGTGAGTGAGTGAGTGTGTGCGTGACTGAGTGAGTGAATGCATGACTGACCGAGTGAGTGCGTGCATGAGTAAGTGCATGCATTAGTGACTGAGTGAGTGAATGAGTAAGTGCGTGCGTGAGTGACTGAGTAAGTGCGTGACTGAGAAAGTGCATGCGTGAGTGAGTGCATGCGTGACTGAGTGCGTGGGTAAGTGAGTGAGTGCATGACTGAGTGAGTGTATGAGTGAGTAAGTGCGTGACTGAGTGAGTGTGTGACTTAGTGAGTGACTGACTGAGTGTGTGTGTGTGTGAGTGACTGAGTGACTGAGTAAGTGAGTGAGTGCACGCGTGACTGAGTGAGTGAGTGCATGCGTGACTGAGTGAATGACTGAGTGAGTGAGTGCATGCGTGACTGAGTGCATGGGTGAGTGAGAGAGTGCATGACTGAGTGAGTGCGTGACTGAGTGCATGAGTGAGTGTATGCGTGACTGAGTGAGTGACTGAGTGAATGTGTGTGTGTGTGTGAGTGAGTGCGTGTGCGTGTGCGTGACTGAGTGAGCGCTTATGTGTGTGACTGAGTGCGTGTTTACGTGAGTGAGTGCATGTGAGTGTGTGAGTGCATGATTAAGTGAGTGAGTGCATGCCTGAGTGAGTGTGTGCCTGAGTGAGTGCATGCCTGAATGCGTGATTACGTGAGTAAGTGCGTGATTGAGTGAGTGATTAACTGAGTGAGTGAGTGCGTGATTGAGTGCGTGCCTGAGTGAGTGCATGATTACATGAGTGAGTGCGTGCCTAAGTGAGCGAGTGCATGATCGAGTGAGTGTGTGCCTGAGTGAGTGAGTGCATGATCGAGTGAGTGATTGAGTGAGTGCGTGCCTGAGTGAGTGCGTGATTACGTGAGTAAGTGTGTGTCTGAGTAAGTGCGTGATTGAGTGAGTGATTGAGTGCGTGCCTGAGTGAGTGACTGAGTGAGTGTGTGCATGAGTGACTGAGTAAGTGAGTGATTGAGTGCGTGCCTGAGTGAGTGACTGAGTGAGTGCGTGCATGAGTGACTGAGTGAGTGACTGAATGAGTGCGTGCATGAGTGACTGAGTGAATGAGTGAATGAGTGACTGAGTAAGTGCATGCATGAGTGAATGAGTGACTAAGTGAGTGAGTGCATGTGTGACTGAGTGAATGACTGAGTGAGTGAGTGCATGCATGACTGAGTGCATGGGTGAGTGAGAGAGTGCATGACTGAGTGCGTGTGACTGAGTGAGTGCGTGACTGAGTGAGTGACTGAGTGAATGTGTGTGTGTGTGAGTGAGTGCGTGTGAGTGTGAGTGAGTGCATGATTAAGTGAGTAAGTGAGTGCATGCCTGAGTGAGTGTGTGCCTGAGTGAGTGTGTGCCTGAATGCATGATTACGTGAGTAAGTGCGTGATTGAGTGAGTGATTAACTGAGTGAGTGAGTGCGTGATTGAGTGAGTGCATGATTACATGAGTGAGTGTGTGCCTGAGTGAGTGAGTGAGTGAGTGCGTGATTGAGTGAGTGAGTGAGTGCCTAAGTGAGTGAGTGCATGATCGAGTGAGTGTGTGCCTGAGTGAGTGAGTGCATGATCGAGTGAGTGATTGAGTGAGTGAGTGCATGATTGAGTGCGTGCCTGAGTGAGTGCATGATTACATGAGTGAGTGTGTGCCTGAGTAAGTGAGTGCATGATCGAGTGAGTGAGTGAGTGAGTGAGTGAGTGATTGAGTGATTGAGTGCGTGCCTGAGTGAGTGACTGAGTGAGTGCGTGCATGAGTGACTGAGTGAGTGATTGAGTGCATGCCTGAGTGAGTGACTGAGTGAGTGCGTGCATGAGTGACTGAGTGAGTGACTGAATGAGTGCGTGCATGAGTGACCTAGTGAATGAGTGACTGAGTAAGTGCATGCATGAGTGAATGAGTGACTAAGTGAGTGACTAAGTGAGTGAGTGCATGTGTGACTGAGTGAGTGAGTGCGTGGGTGAGTGAGTGCATGACTGAGTACGTGTGACTGAGTGACTGCGTGACTGAATGCATGAGTGAGTGAGTGCGTGAGCGCATGTGTGACTGAGTGAGTGACTGAGTGAGTGAGTGCATGCATGACTGAGTGCTTGGGTGAGTGAGAGAGTGCATGACTGAGTGCGTGTGACTGAGTGAGTGCGTGACTGAGTGCATGAGTGAGTGAGTGCGTGACTGAGTGCGTGAGTGCATGTGTGACTGAGTGTATACGTGACTGAGTGAGTGACTGAGTGAATGTGTGTAAGTGCGTGTGTGTGTGCGTGACTGAGTGAGTGAGCGCTTGTGTGTGTGACTGAGTGCGTTTACGTGAGTGAGTGAGTGAGTGCATGCGCGTGTGAGTGCATGCCTGAGTAAGTGCGTGCATGAGTGACTGAGTAAGTGAGTGAGTGCATGCATGACTGAGTGAGTGAGTGCATGCGTGACTAAGTGAGTGACTGAGTGCATGTGTGACTAAGTGAGTGACTAAGTGAGTGAGTGCATGTGTGACTGAGTGAGTGAGTGAGTGAGTGCATGTGTGACTGAGTGAGTGCGTGGATGAGTGAGTGAGTGCATGACTGAGTGCGTGTGACTGAGTGCATGAGTGAGTGAGTGCATGACTGAGTGCGTGCGTGACTGAGTACGTGAGTGCATGCGTGACTGAGTAACCGTGTGTGAGTGACTTAAGTGAGTGCATGGGTGAGTGAGTGCGTGACTGAGTGAGTGTGTGACTGAGTGAGTGAATGTGTGTGTGTGTGTGAGTGAGTGCGTTTGTGTGTGCATGACTGAGTGAGCGAGTAAGTGCATGCTTGCGTGACTGAGTGCTTGTGTGCATGACTGAATGCGCGTTTACGTGAGTGAGTGCGTGCTTGCGTGAGTGCGTGTTTTTTTGTGAGTGAGTGCAGGACTGAGTGAGTGAGTGCATGATTGAGTGAGTGAGTGAGTGTGTGCGTGCCTGAGTGAGTGCGTGCCTGAATGCATGATTACGTGAGTGAATGTGTGCCTGAGTGAGCGAGTGCGTGACTGAGTGAGTGATTAACTGAGTGAGTGAGTGCGTGATTACGTGAGTGAGTGAGTGTGTGATTGAGTAAGTGAGTGCGTGCCTGAGTGAGTGAGTGAGTGCGTGATTGTGTGATTGATTGAGTGCGTGAGTGAGTGAGTGCGTGATTACGTGAGTGAGTGTGTGCCTAAGTGACTGAGTGAGTGAGTGATTACGTGAGTGAGTGTGTGCCTGAGTGAGTGAATAAGTGCGTGATTACGTGAGTGAGTGTGTGCCTGAGTGAGTGAGTGCGTGATTACGTGAGTGAGTGAGTGCGTGATTACGTGAGTGAGTGTGTGCCTGAGTGAGTGAGTGCGTGATTACGTGAGTGAGTGAGTGCGTGATTACGTGAGTGAGTGTGTGCCTGAGTGAGTGAATGAGTGCGTGATTACGTGAGTGAGTGCCTGAGTGCCTGAGTGAGTGCGTGATTATGTGAGTGAGTGTGTGCCTGAGTGAGTGAGTGCGTGATTACGTGAGTGAGTGTGTGCCTGAGTGACTGAGTGAGTGAGTGCGTGATTAAGTGAGTGAGTGAGTGAGTGAGTGCATGCCTGAGTGAGTGTTCCAGAAGAAGGCCAGATCTCAGGAAAGCAAACACCAGTTCACTTATAAAGGCCAGGTCCTACAGCACAGAACCAGCTACGGTTATCTGGGCATCAACATTAGTGCTTCGGGAAGCTTTGGTCTGGCTGTCAAAACACTAACCGAAAAGGCTCTGAGTGCTTTTTATGCTATAAAGTCACGATGCAGTCACTTAAAATTACCAATTAAAACTTGGATAAAATTATATAATTCAATAATACAATCAATTATTTTATATGGATGTGAAATTTGGGGACCAGTACTAAATTTTAAAAACTGGGATAAAACTTCAGTAGAAAAACTACAATTGGAAACTGGCAAAAAAATTTTAGCGGTTCACAGAAGCAAGTTCAATGATGCCTACAGGGCTGAATTAGGCTTGTACCCGCTAAACATTAAGAAGTGTTCAGTTCTGGCATCACCTCCATCAGTCTTATCCTGATTCAGTCCAATATAAAGCCCTCCTCGCTCTTCAACTTGTCCATGAAACTCAATTCCCAATTGACTACAGCTACAACCCCAAAACTATTATTAAAGAAATTGACAAACATCTAAAAGATACTCATGATGAATCACTAAAAGCACGTTTTGACCTCCAAAATAAACTCCAATGTTACGTGACCCTTAATAGAACCACTAAATTGGCAAATTACCTATTAATGAAACAATTTAAAGAAAGACAAATCCTCTCCAAATACAGATTAAGTGACCATGATCTAAAAATAGATAGAGGAAGACGTAGACATACATGGACAGAGAGAGAGCAGAGGATCTGTAGACATTGTATTCTACAGCAAATAGAGGATGAGAAACACTTTCTACTCATCTGTCCTAAATATCACGATGTAAGAGAAACATTTCTCCCCAGTGATACTGAGAGAATGCCCTTCATACTTGGTAAAGATGATAGCAGCGCTGCACAATATGTGTTAGCCATTCACAATGTTAGAGATGGATAACTCTCTAGAGAGACCTGCTTTGTTTATTCATTTACTTAGATGGATTTATTTACTATGCTACATATGACATGATGTATACATATATGTTTTGTTTGTTTGTTTGTTTCATTATTTATATATAATATGTTAATTTGAATTTGAGTGAGTGAGTGTGTGAGTGTGAGTTATTTTCCTGTGGGACCTGAGTATTTATTCACATGCCATTTATGACTCAGATCCTTCTTGAGGGGGTTATGCCAGCCAGGGCACTGACATTAAGATGAATATGATAGCTGATATCTTTCTCCTGGTAATAGACCTCTTTGACAATATACGGCCTATTTACACCTGGTCACTTCATACATTTTCTTTGATCGGATAGCTATCAGATCATGAAAAGACCAGGTTAAATGCACTCCGAAACGCTTTAAATCCAATCACTCAAACCACCTCAGGAGGTGGTCTGAGATGCATTCCAGACAAACTGTGACAAACAGACAAACAGACAAAGTGTAAACGCATCTGGTTGTTGAACCACATTTTTTAAATTTTACTCCTCCCAAAATGGTAAAAAATAAAAGTGTGAGAGCGTGTTATAGGCTATATGACATTTTATAGACAGATATGACAGCGCTACTGCAACACTCATCGCCACAGATGAGTAGCTGAGTATCTCTTCACCAAGCCAACGCAAAAAAAAGTTCAGTGTCACATCCTGAAACTCAACACGCAATTTTCATAATTAAAAGTAGTAAGACTAAATTTACTTACCAGTGCTGATACCACTCCCTCCTATTGTGAAAAATTAGCTGATAATCACATGCAGGTCATATGTTGCCTTTGTTGACGTGAACTACGTTATTTGCATATAGCCAGGAAATTGAAGATCAGATTTATATTCATGTAAATGGAACAGTTTTAACAAATCTGACAGCTATCCAATCAGTAAAAACGCATGAAGTGACCAGGTGTAAACAGGCTCATATAAATGAACACAATCACCGGATTGCATTTTTAACATTTATATCTAATCTTAATTTTTTTTTTTTTTTTTCACCTTGATATGTACTCGCACATAAATAAACACACACAGTCTGTCCAGGACTACGAAGAGGAGACACAAGGTTATGGCATTTCATTCTCTGAAGACTCATACATAAACACACCCTTAAGCTATGGATAACAACAACATACTAAGCTCTTCTTTCTCTCCCTCTCTCTGTCTCACAGCTTGGAAGAAAGTGCCGTTTAGCCCAAACCTTTGTGAAAGGTATAAATTCCCCTTGTGACAAACTGCCCCCTCCCATCTTCAAAACTGCTCAATTATTAATAGATAAACACAGAGCAAGTCATTTCTTATGGGTTGTCGGCAGACATATTGCAGGCGGGGATCTCTCAGGCCCTGAAAACACAGACTGGAGCTGACAGTGTAAAGGCAGAGGAACGGTTTAAGGTCAAACACACTCACGGCTCCTGAGAGAGGGGGAGAAACGTCAAGAGAGGATGAGCGGGGAAAGGGAAAGAGAGACAGCAAGATGCCGTGTATTAGTCATCACTCGCCTGAGTTGAAGGTGGATGTTTGTGTGTGTTTGTTTGAGTTTGGGGATGACTGCATGCAATACTGCTGGAATGTTGTAAAGGGAAGTTTGTTATGAATGCTGAAGTACTGTATGCAATGTGCTCTAGTAACTAAGTCAAATTAAGAATATTTACTGTACAATATATACAGTAGAGTGGAAGCTAGGGAGGCGAAAGAAAAATATGAAATTATAGAAAAAGCAAGGTTTTTTGAAGCCCAAAAAATTGCATCCATCCATCATAAAAATAATCCATACGACTCCAGGGGGTTAATAGGGAGGCCTTCTGAAGCGAAGCAATGGTTTTTTTTGTAAGAAACTTTATTTACTATAATAACTAGCTTCCGGCAGGCGGCTGCACGCATCGATTTGCAGTGGAAGAGTAACCCCTGACCCGACGCATGACGCAATGACGAACGCTGAAGCACAGAGGATAGAGCAAAACAAAACACCGGTCACGAATTAGAAGTCTAAAACAAGAAATTTTAAAGAGACATTGTCAGAGGATTTCGATATAAGAGAAGAGGAGCTTAAGTTTGATGCACAGCCATATTTGTTTGAACTGCGAGAGACGTCTAAGCTTACGCTACATTCTATGTCATATATCGCGTCAGAGATTACTCTTGTGGAGCAAGTCGACTTGTGCATGCGTATGGTCATCTGCCGGAAGCTAGATATTTCAGTTTATAAAGTTTTAAATATGGATATTTTTCTTACAGAAACCCATCACTTTGCTTCAGAAGGCCTTTATTAACCCTGGAGCCATATGGATTACTTTTACGATGGATGCATTCAAAATTGCACCCCCATTCACTACCATTATAAAGCTTGGAAGAGGCAGGATATTTTTAAATATATTATATTTCCGATTGTATTCGTCTGAAAGAAGATAGTCATATACACCTTGAATGGCTTAATGGGATAATTTTCATTTTCGGGGGAACTAACCCTTTAACATGCACACATGGACATTCTTATGTTACTGTAAAGTCCTCATCATGATTGTCAAGTCAAGTCAAGTCACCTTTATTTATATAGCACTTTTTACAATGCAGATTATGTCAAAGCAGCTTTACAGTGATAACTGGTATATAATTTTGGCTGCTCTTAAAGAAAATGGTGTCATTATCCATCTTAAGTAAATTCAGTACTGGAGTAAACAGTGATATCATCATCCAGCTCAGTTCAGTTCGCATACAATGGTGTCAATACAGGCAAATCAAAACACTGTTGAATATCAATTGTCAAGTGTCCCCAACTAAGCAAGCCAAAGGCGACAGCAGCAAAGAACCCAAACTCCAACAGGTGACATCAGGTGGCAAACAGATGTTAAAAATGGAGAAAAAAAAACCTAGGGAGAAACCAGGCTTTGTCGGGGGGCAAGTTCTCCTCTGGCGAACAGTGCTTTGTTACGATTCAGGCAGCTATCATAAGTCCGATGGGATCACAACAGTCAAAATATTTATTCCAGTTCCATCCATTTGAGGATCGTATTCATCACGATACAGACGGTTTGTTGAGGAACTGTGCCACTGGCTATCGTGTTGATAAGGCCTTCACAGTGGATGATATAGTTGACTCAATCTCTGCTGGCACTTCAGGGCTGCGTTGTGGTCGTGTCAAGGCGCAGGTCCTCGATCTCACCTGGATACGGCCCGGATCCGGCTGACTACGGTAAACCTCGGGATAAACAGAGAGACTAATATTAGTGTAGATGCCATTCTTCTTCTGATGTAACGAGTACATCTGGTGTTATAGGAAGTGTTCCCGGTTCCGGCTGACCTAATTTATACAGCCTAACAATCCTTTAACAAATTTGAGAATATAAATTGATGTGTTATGTGTATGCCAGGTTAAAGAGATGCGTTTTTAGTCTAGATTTAAACTGACAAAGTGTGTCTGCTTCCCGAACAATGCTAGGAAGATTGTTCCAGAGTTTAGGTGCCAAATAGGAGAAGGATCTACCGCCTTGATTTCGATATTCTAGGTATTATCAGCTGGCCTGAATTCTGAGATTGCAATAGACGTGAAGGACTATAATGCATTAAGAGCTCGCTCAGGTACTGGGGAGCTAAACCATTTAGTGCTTTGTAAGTAATTAGCAAGATTTTAAAATCTATACGATGTTTAACAGGAAGCCAATGCAGTGTTGACAGAACTGGGCTAATATGGTCATACTTCCTAGTTCTAGTAAAAACTCTAGCTGCTTCATTGTGAAGTAATTGGTCTTGTTGGATTGAGGAGGGAGCTTTGTGAACGCCTTGTAGGTTTTTTTTTTTTTTTTTTTTTCAACAATGCAAAGATATTCAAACTGCATGAAATGGGATTCATAAATAGGCATAACCACAAACAGAAATAAACATTAACAAAGTTGCATACGTAAAAGTAACAACCTCAAACAAGCATGTCTTCTGAAAACTATTTACATATGTTACCAGAGGCATTTATAGCCTTTCTTCAGTACTGAGCACAGGCCTATAAAGAGTGTTATTGTTATTTTCGAGCTCCCTATAACAGCACCAAAGCTATTTTTTAAGAAAAAAATAATAATTAATTAAAAAATAAAACGTTCTTTCGGAGTAGCATGTTATATTATTTGCACTATTATTCAAATGACACAAAACTACTCCGATGTAGCCTACTGTACAACACAATAGTTTTTTGATACTCTTTTGGTCAGAAAAACTAAGATTCGAACTAAACCGCAAACCTATTCAACAGTTTTTAGCCGTTTGACGAATTCATGAAAAAGAACCGACTAAAAAGAGTGATTCATCAATGAAGCGGACATTGCAATTTTACTATTAGTCTCTGTGGAACAAAAAGGGGCATTTCCCACTTTTGGGGTGTTTTCAAACCGTCCAATCAAAACAGTACAGAAGCCCTAAGTCTTGCATTATTATTATGCCTATTTTTTTATTCACTGTTTTCTCGTTAACTCTACAATTTAGTTATATATAAGGTCAAAAGGAAAGAAAGAAAAAAATAATGCAGCACACTTTTAGGACCCTTAAAAATGGAAACTATGCGTTTTTTACCAAGTGATTAGGCGTGGATGTATGAAACATTTTACCAGTGGCGTAAGTTTGTTTTAATAAGTGGGTGGGACAGGAGTGCGTGAAGGGGGAATGGTTGTGGAGATTGCATATCAGAAATGTACAATAATGAATGCACAAAATGTATTGACATAGAACGCATGTTTATTGTTAGTCTCCATAGTAATAAATATGTAGATCCGCATAAAGAATGTGTTTGTCCTAATGGACTGGTGGTAGAATTTTTGTTAAGCGTGCCAGAGGTTCTGGGTTCTAACCCGCCCTCGTTTTGCTAGTCTCTCTCTCTCTCTCTCTTTTCTCATTAAAAACCAAAGATGTTCGTCAGTGATTGTATATCAAGAGCAGGGAGGGACATGTTTGTGTGCATTTTGTTTTGTGATTTCACCGTAACGAATAGAGAGGCGTTAAGCGATAGATTGAAGCGCTCTTCTGTGTGAAGACTGCGCAGTGTGCACGAGCACAAGAGAACAGTGTTGCGCCACTGATAACAGCGGCAACGAGCACTCAGCATGATTTCAAAAACAACATCCCAGCGCCAGATCGCCTCTTATTTAACACAAACAAACAAATTGCTAATTAACTAAAGATGTATTAGGCTTAGTCTACATGTACACAGGTATTTTTATAAACTGAGTTTTTTCTCCTTTGCTTACAAAAAAAAAAATCTTGTCCACATGAAAATGCAAAAACACGCTATGAAGCGTTGTCAAGAGCATGCCAAACCAACAGGTGTTTCAAAAAGTGATGGGGACATGTCCCACCCACACATTACACCTATGCATTTTACTCATTTCATGTATAGCCTATAACATTTTCGTTGTGAAAACCTAGATTTTTTTTTTTTTTTTTTTTTTTGACAAGTGATTATTCTTTTAGCCAATCAAACCTCAAAGCAGTTACTGACTAAAGTCGGCAACTATATTAATTGCAATATTTTTTAAATTAAAGATCAGACAACTGACAAATAAAATGTGTGTAAGGCTACAAACAGCAGCTATTGTGACAAAAGTATAGTCAGTATAGTCTATGCAAAGAAAGAGTGATCTTTAATTTAGAAATCTTTCACAAACCATTTTCACTTTCTAATGCTAGGTTATTAGCTGTCTTAGATGTTGAGCTTCAAAATATGTGAAAAGCACAGCACACAAACTATGGCATGCAACAGCAAAAGAGAGGAGTATGTATTTTAGTCTCTCGCAACATGCGTGCCAAATTTTTATTTTCTAAGGTGTAAACCTTAGTCATAAAAAGTGTGACAACTGCAGTCAACAGACGAGCACAAGAACTTCAAGACCACAGACAAATTCAGTGCTTTACATTTGGTGTTACGCAAATAGGCTATAATAAAGCACATAATTGCATTACCTCGGCTTGTGCCTTAGAGTATTTTTTTTTTTTTTTTTTTTTACAGCATGACCTTACTGCATTTACCTGACCTAACATGTATCATGCATTAATGTAAAGAAAACAATGACTCAGAAAACTTTATTGACCATAGACACCGTAGTCACAACATTATGACAAAACTAAAACAAATCAACTGAAAAATAGACTCAGCAAATGTTTTAATAATAGTAGCTAACGGTAGATTGTGAGTAAAAGTAGATTAGCTTACTTGGCGATTTTATAACAAACTGAGTAGCTGGCTATGGCAAATTCATAAATTAGCCTAATCAAAAATGTAAAAAAAAATGGACATTTACCACAATCCACTTACATTCATACGCAGGCGATCTTTCTCCAGGACTTGCCCACTCGATTTTAGCAAATCAGGTAAAGAAGTTGAAAAACACCTTTGAAAACAATGGGAAACACTTTTTTGTTCTGCTGAGACCTTATACGCCGATTTTCTGATCATAAAGACAGAAAATACAAGACACATGACTGAAATTGTGTGAGGGAAAATGATTCTCTGATTGATAAATGGCATTTTCCTGGCCAAACAAGGATTTAATCTTTAAGATATCACGAATTCACAATAAGTAATTTACTATGGTCCAAATGTGGGGAGACAAATGAATGCAATCATGAGATTTATTAGGATTGGTGGATTAAAAAAAAATAGGATATGGGATTAAGTGAGAGATATAGGATTCATTCTCTTCAAACTCCATCACAGTAGGTGGCGGTATGCACCTATGAAGTTGGTTCACAACCTGCCATGAAACCAAAAAAATAATAGTAAGAAGAAACAGAGGGTGCCTCTCAGTACTCAAAATGATGCTTCTTCGATTCCTTGCCTCTCCATCCTCCAGCTCGTGTTGCATTCTAAAAGTCTCTCCATCAGTGTCCGACTCCGATTTGAACAATGTAAAGCTGGGTGCACACTGTGTGATTTATAATAGTTCTTTACGATTGTTGCTTGTCAGACTGTACGACAGTCAAGGCACGTTAAAAACGGACACGCACTTGAAAACTTGTCCGGAGTTTCACATCATCAACCCACACGCATTCGGTGACAGTGAGCTGCATTACACACGGGACTGAAATGGTGGCTAACAAAGAAATATGTTGTGTTAATTTTGATCACGGCTTATCTTGAAAAACGAAGACAATTTTATGTTTGTCGCCAGAATTTCGTCAGAGGTAAAATTTGATCGCAATGGTCATTATTCAGCTGTCGGTGAACATTTCAAACTAGCGATCAAAGACTACAGATTTTTGCCTAGAATTATAAGAATCTTTTAGGATTCTCAAAATTTGTCTCAGACGACCAAATTGTGGCCAAAATCGCACAGTGTGTACCCGCCTTAAGTCTGAACACCGTTACTGACAATCTTCATTTTGGTTGCATGAGATTCTCCAGCTTTGTTGTTGTTGAGCAACCAAAGCGTGAGCTATTAAAGCTTCGCCCTCTTCTGGAAAGGGGGCCGGGAGCAGCAGCTCATTAGCATTTAAAGGGACACACAAAAACGGCATTTTAAGGGATTTTGAGCTGAAACTTCACAGACACATTCTGGGGACACCAGAGACTTATATTACAACTTGTAAAAGGGGCATTATAGGTCCCCTTTAATGATCTAGAGCAAAATAGAGTGAGCTTTGGTGATAACTAAGCAAATATTAAATTACTACAATAGTAATTTCTCGCTAGAAGTGACATCAAAAGATGGTAAAAAACATACATTTACACACAAACTGACCACCAACCGCAACTTTTAGACACCATTTATATTTTTTAGCTCCACTGTCACAGAATGGAAAGCACAGGATTGTGGGATATCAAAGCCAGTGAAGGATACATCTATGCTGCCTTCAAAAATTGATCAGATAAAGGGACAGGAAGTGAAGCTAACTTTGGATTCGGATGTGCCTTGGTGCCTTGGAATGCGTTCTCTGAAGGCAGCATTTTTCCAGTTTTTGGAAGCAGCCAAGGATTAATTTTACTCAAAAGAGCAAGGTGAATCCCCCTTTTTTATTAGGACAGTTTTAATGAAAGTCTTGTTGTACATGTGTGTTTGCTGCTAAATGCTACTCTTTCATTTCTCACTGACGTTAACCTGAGAAAGCATGGAATATCTTACAAGTTTAATGTGTATCATCAGCAGTATGAAGAGGGACTAAAAACAATGTCAGTTGTGAGAGGTTCTGTTTCAGAAAGATGAGATTCAGAAGAATGATAAGAGTCTAGACAGAGACAGCTGCACTCCCATCACAAAAGCAACCTCCTCATCAGAAAAGGTGTTCAATGTCCATTAGGGACCTGAAGGGGGGTCTTTTGGGGATTGTGGTGCTGGGGCCAGAATCCCCAAAAGACCCCCCTTTTTCTCAGAGTTGGCTACCATGCTGAGGTGATATGAGGTGAGTCTCCACAACTTGAATTAGTAGTGTTATTTCCCTTATAAAGTCTTTAAAGGTGTAAAAAAGTGTAAAAACATAATGGAGATATAATTAATTTTGAAGTTTTATTAAGTGTTAACAATGGGATTATGTGGTTTTTATAATCAATTAACACTGCTTTTGTCTTTTTTTACAAGATGGACAAAATTAGTCACCAAAAAAGTCCTTCGGTTTAACCAGAATTTCGGTTTTACCGAATGACACTTTTGGTTATACCGAATGACGATATTTTCAAACAGTGCTAACAGGCTGATATCTAGCTAGCTAGCAAAAGGAATATTAAACATTTCATATTAAGTTTTAAACTATTACAACATTTTCCATGTTTTACAGCGGTTATACCGAATGACCTGATGTTTCGGGACATGCGTATGAGCAACTGAAAACATTCATTTTTCAAATAGTTAAGAGAGAGTTAGTTACTTTGCTTCACAACCATGTGGTCCTTTGCAGGTGTCTGAATGATGTCACATCCTGTCACATGATACTGACCGCATGACTTGATCCAAAATGGTCCCTTTATATTGGTTACTCTAAATGACATCAATGAAATTAAATTTTTCAGACATTCTTTCTCATAACAAAGCAACGACTTCTACACATAATTTTAATACCATTTTGCACTATGCTGATATATGTTATAAAATCATGCCAGAATAATATATATATATATATATATATATATATATATATATATATTACATTTTAAGATATTTTAATCACAAATGAAATGGCTGTATTGGCCTTTGGACGGTTAAACCGAATGACCTTTTGACACTTCAAAAGCTTTAAAATACCTTTATATATATGTAGCAAAATATAATTAAAACATTTTGGATTCAATAAAAAAGATCTAGTTGTACTACCTTACTTAATTTGATAGTCATATCTTTGTTTTTTATTATTAATAAGGTCTTTGGACAAAAAAAAAAAAAAAAAAAAAATGTCACGTCATTGTCCCATACTACATCCAGACTTGAAGGTGCAGTAAGCATTTTTTTTTTTTTTTTGGATATAACACACATAAAATGTCACTATATCTCTGTGACAGCCCTAGGCTCTATGAACAGAAAAAAATCAGAAATTGTATCTGTCAATCAGTGCACATGGGGTTTGCTGACATGTTTCTGGAGAGTGGGGTTTTGGAAAGAGGACAGATGATTAAAAGAATGAAGTGAGGTTAAGCCTAGCAGAAGTTAGCAATGTGGCTACTAGGGATGCACCGATACCATTTTTTAAGGACGGAGTACAAGTACTGATATTTTATACATGCCTATACATTTATTAATTTCTCTCTCTTTTTTTTTTTCTTTTTTGGTGATTTTTTCCCCCAAGTACAGTGGTACTAATTAATGTAGGACAGCTTCTTTATTATTACTCTAATGAAACAAGTAATACATTTTATGTGCTTGTCACAAATTTAAAGAACACAAATTTCACCTTCAAAGGGCATAATTACCAATATATATAATTGTTGTTATATTAAAAAGAAATGTTCAAACAAATTACAAACAATACAATAAATACTACAGAAATACACATTAAATAAACTTGTTTTTCAGATACAGTAGGTTAATATACCATGTATACATTTATTTATGTATTATCTTTTGTTGTTTTATTAACATTAATGACAAATATTTAATCAGGCTACGGTCCCTTTAAGACTGAATCCACTGACACATATCCTGTTTTCACCCAAATGTTTACGTCCACTTAAGCCATATCCGACTATTTGCGTGAGATACTCCACACGATGGACATTTTGACAACTATGTGTGCATTTGACCATTCAGGCGCAAGGAGAACTGATCGCGCTTTGTCTGAGAGAACTGGCATCGCGCGCAAGAAAGAGAGAGCGCGCACGCAAGAGAGCGCGCTTCTGGTCTGTGTCATTCAGCGCGATTCTGCCTATCTCGCCCTCACTAATCGATAACGAATTGTGATTGAAAGCAAGCAGTTCGCAATGTGTGGGTTGTCATGATTAATTTTGAAGTATTTCCACACACCTGTGGCTTGTACATAAGCTTGGTATCCGTAGGTGCATCGCTAGTGGCTACAATTGTTTACAGCATAGTTAATGTAACAGCAACAGCTTGTGTGTTAGGTTTCAGGAACTGCAACAAATGGCTTGGATGAATCTTGCCAGAATCTCACTGAACAAAAGTATGCATTAGCTTTGACCATATATTCTTTGAAACACAACCTTAGACTCGTTAAATGAACATGTTTTAGTTACATTACTAAAACTATTTTGAACTAAGACACTCTTAGATTTCACCCTCAGCCAGGGCACAGCCTTTGAGGAGAAATCATTACCCTCAGGGAAACATACAGTTGGACTGTATTATGTGTTTGTTATTGTGTCTGATCTTGTGTCTAGTGGTACAGGCTGTGGCCACAGCTGCATGAATCTGCCCTGTATGGAGCTTCAACAACCAATCAGGGCATGACGTAACCCAGGCATTATAATGACCATGTGCAAATCACACAGACTAGCCATGAGGTCATGTCTCAATGCTCTCTCTGTCTCACTCTCTCTTTCCCTCTCTTGAATGTATCCTTTCAATAAAAATGTGGTGAGGAAAACATTCATGGTGAATAACATAGATCAGCCTCTTCCTGGTGCGAGCAGAGTGAGGGGGGGAGAGAAAAGCGCAGATTCGCTGCTTCACCCAAAACCAGCCTCTGCTCATCTCTGGCTGTTCAGCTGCTCCAGGAGTGACTGTGTGACTCTTCCGCTAATTGCATCTGTGCTAAATTTAGCCCATGCGACAAGGAATCCTTTTGATTGGGGGAATAAAAACCTTAAAAAAAAAACATACCCTGCCTGCCAGGAAACTCTAGCAGCCCCTCTGTCTGTTTCTCTCTCCATCTGCCTATCACCTGGGAATAAATGTAGTATTTCATATGTCAGACTTGTCAATCAAAAGGAGTTGTGGGAAGTCATTTAGTGATGGCAGAGACTAGCAGCAGTAATCTCTGTCTTTATGAGATTGTTTATTAGCCTATCAGCATGGGTTGTACCCCTCCTCTTGTCAGTCAAAGTCTACATACCAGCACAAATCAATCAATTTTGAAGCAGTTTGCTGCTCGCCTTTCAGTAGCCTCTGCAAAACTCTCCAATTTGACTGACTTCAAGCATTTATTTTCCCTACAAAGTAAACATGTGTTGTGTTGTGGGTCAATTTGACCCACATTCAGTTATTAAACAGCTTGAAATACAGGTTAGACTATTTATTTCTTCTTGAAATGTTGTTACTTTTCTCATTTAGGGTCACAAATGGACATGCAAACTTTCGACACACTCTCAGAAAAAAAAAAAATAATACCTTTAAGGTATTAATATGCACTCTTTAGGTACAAGGATGTACCTTTTGAAAGGGTACCACCCCAGTGACAGATTTTTTACTTTTTCTGAGAGTGCATAGATGTGATTTGGAAAGGCTGTATACGTTTTGGTGACTACAATGGTGTAAGTGGTTAAATTGACACCTGTTGGTTTCCATGTAATATGTCAAAAATCAACACTTTGAAAAACCCATTTAACCCTAACATAGCTCAGTTCTGAGACATAACAAAAAGGCAGAGGCTATTTACACCAAGTACAAATAGTATTATATAAGTACAAATAATGTTAGATCCTATATATACTTAGTTGTAATCATTTGTACCTGTGCAGGTAACTTCTTTTTAATGCAATAGGAGTTCATATTTTTCACTTTTTTAGTCTCAGTAGACATGCTACAATAGAGCTTTAATGTAAAAAAAAAAAAATTATGTTGACTTTTGGCGAAATGCATGGAATTGGGTTCAATATTGCCCCCCAACGCATTTGGTGTACCCATCATTTCAGCACAACAATAGGGTTAGCATTTCTTCTTGTCCATGTTATGAATATTCTAACACTGTGCTCCCACCATGATATGATGCGTCAGTCGATAAAAGCTCACCATCTACGGTGAATTTGTTTTTGTCTTATCTGTTGTGAATATAACAAGTGCCAGGACATTGTTGATCGCTTGATTTTTTATTTCTCTAGTGCAGGGATGGGCAGTGTCGGTCCTGGAGTGTTGCTGTCCTGCAGAATTTAGCTCCAACCCTGATAAATAACCTCACCTGCCTGTAGCTTTAGTAATCTTGAAAACATTGATCATCTTGTTTATGTCTGTTTTATTAGGGTTGGAGCTAAACTCTCCATGACCGACGTTGCCCATCCCTGATCTAGTGTCAGTCTCAGTAGCCCCTCCTACAATGAAATCTCATTGGTCCAATATCACACTCCACATAGAAAGTATTTCTATATACAATACATAAGAAAATCAGTTTTCAAAACACACGGACGAGTATGACAAGATATGCAAAAAAAAAAAAAAAAAAAATCTGATATCGAACAATTTAGTTGACTTTCTTAGTTGAGTCTTCCAAGACCCAAATCAATCCCACTAGCTAAAAGAACTACAGTTGCTTTATGGCTATTAATGTCTTTTAAATTGTATGTTACATATAACAGTATACAGTTGAGCTCAAAAGTGTACATACTCCTTGCAGAATCTAGAAAAATGTGAATCATTTTAACAAAATAAGGATCATGAAAATTGCATGTTATTTTCCTTAATAAACTATTTCACATAACAGTTGTTTACATAAAGTCCACAAGACAAAAAAATTTGAAAAGCTGAATTTATAAAAATGACCCCGTTCAAAAGTTTACATCCCCTTGATTCTTTATACTGTGTGGTTACCTAGATGATCTATGACTGTTTGTTTGTTGTGTGATGGTTGTTCATGAGTCTCTTGTTTGTCCTGAGCAGTTAAACTGAGCTCTGTTCTTCAGAAAAATCCTCCAGGTCCTGCAGATTCTTTGGTTTTCCAGCATCTTTTGCATATTTGAACCCTTTCCAGCAGTGACTGATTTTGAGATCCATCTTTTCACACTGAGGACAACTGAGGGACTCAGACAAAACTATTACAAAAGCTGCAGACATTCACTGATGCTCCAGAAGAAAACACGACGCATTTAGAGTCGAGGATGTAAACTTTTTGAATTGGATAAACAGAATAAATTGTACTTTTTTTGTCTTCTGGGAAACATGTAAGTATCTTTTGTAGCTTCCAAAGGGCAGAACTAAACGAAAAAATATGTTCTTTAAACAAAAAAAAAAAAAAAAAACTTGCACATCAACTTCTTATTCAAAAGTTTTCACCCCTGACTCTTAACGCATCGTGTTTCCTTCTGGAGCATCAGTGAATGTCTGCAGCTTTTGTAATAGTTGTGTTTGAGTCCCTCAGTTGTCCTCAGTGTGAAAAGACAGATCTCAGAATCACACAGTCACTGCTGGAAAGGGTTCAAATATGCAGAAGATGCTGGACAACTGAAGAATCTGGAGGATTTTTCTGAAGAACAGAGCTCAGTTTAACTGCTCAGAATAAACAAGAGACTCATAAACAACCATCACAAAACAAACAAACAGTCATAGATCATCTAGGTAACCACACAGTATTAAGAATCAAGGGGACGTAAACTTTTGAACGGGGTCATTTTTATAAATTCTGCAATTGTTTTGTCTTGTGGACTTTATGTAAACCACTGTTATGTGAACAAGTTTATTAAGGACAGTACTAAATAAAAACTAACATGCAATATTCATCATCCTTTTTATTTTGTTAAAATGATTCACATTTTTCTAGATTCTGCAAGGGGTATGTACACTTTTGAGCTCAACTGTATATACCTAAGTTAGATTGTGAGATTAAACATTTCACGGTGTCTATTTACACTGCAAATAACTTGAGTTATAAGTTTATATATATATATATATATACTCTTTGTTTGATCAGGCATTATAATGGCTCCCCCCTGGGGTTTTAGGCAGCCACTTAGCTTGCTCAGATGACATATTTTCCTCTTGTAGGACTTTCTTCTTACTTTCAAGCTTCTTGGTGTAGATGATCTGTTCCCATACATATGGTGATCACAGGCAACCAGTACCTCAAACCACTGAGCAAGTAATTTGCCCCTGCAACTAACTTGCAATTTTACGGTTTAACCACAGATGTCAACAGAGAGCCCAGAATTCTATTGTGTGGCTTCTGAATATCAAATATCTTCTAAATGGCTGTTACTGTGCCACATCAAGTTTTCAGTGATGATGGGAAAGACTAATAGCTTGTGGATGAAAACTATCGTGTTGTGTTTGGTTAGTACATTGGTGTGTTGTTATTCATATTGTAAAGTGGCATAGACTACTTCATTTTTTAAATATGTTAAACTCAGTCACTCAGCACAGTACCTGTCCAGATGACTTTGTAAGTTTATCAGAGCGATATATTAGTTCAGATTATGAACATAAAATAATGAGTTATGTCTAATCAGTCCATAAATCCACGGGACACGCAGTGCTCTGAAGGTTTACCCAGCATCCCCCCAACACTTAAATACACTTCCACCGTGTGCTTGCTCACAAATCATGTTTTGGATATGTTTAAGTGACACCGTATTGTCGGCTGGCTTTCATAGTAATTAATATATTCTTCATAATCTGTATAAATGCAGAATTTTAAAGAAGATTGATCGTGTTGAAGGAAATCTTTATTATATGAAAAGATACAAATCACACTAAAAGCATTGTCTAAAACGTGGACGACCAGAGCAAGCATTTATTCTCTAGTTTTAGTTAACAATAACAACCCTAAACACTGCAATTCTTATATGAAATTATTTGTTTTATGAAAACAAATGCTTCTCTGTAAATAATGAAATAATAATAAATAAGGGATTTTATGATATACCAGTTAGTTTTCAGGACATCAGCCTGTTTTATTTTTTATTTTATTAATTTTTTTAACAGTACAATTTTTCTAGTGGTGATGTTATTTCTTTGTTGTTGTTGGTGGTTGTCATGAATATTTATACTCTAAGTCTTTAGAATATTTTTTAACTCTCTTCCTCACATGCCAACCTTATCAATTTGATGTCACATACACAACGATGACCGTTTCCAGAGTGAGAAATTGGCTTCTAAACACACCATCCCCAAAGTCTCTCTTTCACACCCTGTCTGATTCATTTATTAAAAAACGAGTGTGAAAGGGAGAAAACATAGAGAAAAAAAGGAGAAAACATCAAATGTGTGTGTCAACCTTAGTACAGACCTCTGGGGGAATCACCTCTTCACTGCCTTCAGAGCGACTCTGAGGACATCAAACACTCCAATCACCAACCAGATGAAAAAGAGCCCCGCTAATCACAAAACTTGTCATTTCTCACAAGTGTCAAAATCAGGGTCCTCACTTGAAACAGTCTGGAAATAACACTACACTGATTTCCTAAGCGCAAAGAGAAGTGGAAAGCTGTTGCACTCTGTGATGTGTCATATCAAGTCTGACACTATAATGTAAATAATGTTGGGCTCCGAGACTATATGCAGTGATTAATTAGCAATTTTAAGGAATTTATGTTTATTAGAAGTTGGTTTTAGAAGATGTCTTTAATTCTAGAAAACAGCAGAGCATTTTATGTTAGCTTTTTGGACACATTCAGTGCATGTAAAACTCATGCAGTGGAACTCTAAAAATGTATTAAATGGAGCTGAGAGTGATATACACTTATTGGTTACTGCATAATCAAACTAGCCAAATTATTTAAATGGGTACTTCACTGCTGGCAAAATGGACTTTCAATAAAACTTGGCTGCCTATAAAGTAGAATGACGAATTTGTTGTCGTCCCCTTTGCTAAAAAGTGCAACTTCAACACCCATAATGCACTGGGCATGTTGCCGTCCAAGGCCACTCCCAACAGTCTTGCTTTAGTAGGAAATACTTCTTAGCAAACTTTTAGTCATAATGCTGTCGACTTGTATTGCAAGAATTCAAAAAGTAAACATTTAGTGGAAGTGAGTTACTTTTGGAATCCAGTGAAGTTATCCAGTGCTTTGTAGGCTGAATACGGAGAGAACGCCGCAAAGGAAAATCTAAAAAAAACACAGTGTCAACATTTCAAACTGAATGACCACAAACAGTGTTTTAGGGCAAACGGAGGGGAAAAATTGAAAGAAACTGCCGTTTGCACGAAAGCCCTGTAGCTGTCAAAACTGCGTCATACGACAGACTTTTACTGGCAAATAAACGTGAATTTCTCTGTCAATGTGGTCCCCCTATTGCTGCCAAAACAGCCCTGACAGTTCTGTTCTGGTCCAGTTCTGATGCTCACGTGGTGGTGGACAGGGGTCAGCATGGGCACCCTGACTGGTCTGCGGCTATGCAGCTCCATACGCAACAAACTGCGATGCACTGTGTATTCTGACACCTTTCTATCAGAACCAGTATTAACTACAGTAGCTCGTCTGTTGGATTGGACCACACGTGCATCAATGAGCCTCGGCCACCCGTGACCCTGTCGCTGGTTCACCACTGTTCCTTCCTTGGAGCACTTTTGACAGATACTGACCACTGCAGACCGGGAACACCCCACAAGAGCTGTGGTTTTGGAGATGCTCTGACCCAGTTGTCTAGCCATCACAATATGGCCCTTGTCAAACTTGCTCAAATTCTTACTCTTGCCCATTTTTCCTGCTTCTAACATCAACTTTGAGGACAAAATGTTCACTTGCTGCCTAACATATCCACCCACTAACAGGTGCCGTGATGAAGAGATGACCAGTGTTATTCACTTCACCTGTCAGAACTGATCGGTCTATACTACGGACATTGCAACAATACAAAGCGAGTTGAAAATCGGCGAAGTAACACTTTAATAAATGAACACGAAGAGACACAGAAGGGGACCAAATAACAATAAATCACTTCTTTTTTTTTTTTTTTTTGTAGTTCTTTACATAAGTGTAAGATCGGATAGTAGATAGAGGTACACGTTGTTTAGCGTAAAAAAAGAACTAAGGTTCAAATCCCAACCTAACATATTTAAGAAAAAACCCACTGTAAAGAAATGATTTTGTGAAGTTGTAAATAAAATAATGGAGTATGTTTTAGGAAAATACTATTTTAGTGCTTCAAAATGTAGAATCCCAGGTGGAAAAAAAAGTACTTAAAGTGCTCTATTTTCGCGCACTGATTTTGTACTTAATATACAAAAAATTCTTAACATAATCTTAAGAACATCTAAGTGTACTCAACTGTGCTATTTTGAGACACCATGAAATATGAACTAAAATGTGCTTTTAATATACTATCTCTGTATTTAAAAAAATTTATTTAGTTACCACTTATAGTACATTTGAACCCATAGTGTACTATAAGTGGTAACTAAATACATTTTTTAAATACAGAAATAGTATATTAAAAGCACATTTTAGTTCATATTTCATGGTGTCTCAAAATAGCACAGTTGAGTACACTTGGATGTTCTTAAGATTATGTTAAGAAGTACTAAAGAAGAATTTTTAGTATATTAAATACAAAATTAGTGTGCGAAAATAGAGCACTTTAAGTACATTATAGAAATGTACTTTTTTTCACCTGGGATTCCATGGGATAGGCTAATTGGCTTTCTTTTGTAATTAACTGCGAAATTTACTATCAATTTCTGACTTAAAATTGTTTCTACACTAATTTTGAAACTAATTTAATAACTTATGATCTTTAAGTTCTGAACTGACTTTTTTCTTTTCTTTTTAGAGCTGCTTTACAGCCAAATTGAACTGTGTTTGCATCATTGAATCATTATTGTCCTGTTGATCACTGTAAAGCTGCTTTGAAGCAATCCGTATTGTATAAGAGGCTATAAAAATAAAGGTGATTTGGATATGAAAGAGAAAGAGAAGGAAAAAGAAAGGGAGAGAGAGAGAGAGAGCACTGCAGTAACCTTGCTGTTGGCTACAGACCACCCTGCCCTGACACTACCTCATCTAACGCACTGAGGCACTGCCCTGCTTGACTCTTGCTGTGTGTGTATATATGCATCAGCTACACTTAACCTTCACTCCGACTAAGATCTGCAAAACAGATCACACACAATACACTTCAAAGCACACCCCAGGTTTCCTCTTTCTCTTGCACACACACACGCTCCAGGACCCCTCACTGGCACCCTACACGAGCGAATCACAATAATCCATCAGTGGAAGCCAGTGAAGTATGAAATATGAAGATTGAGGCCCAGCCTCCCTAAAATACACAAACATGTGTCTGATTATCCTCTGTGGTTGGCTACACAGACGTGCCATGCTATGCACATGACATCACCGCTTCATCAGGAACTCAGTGGAGGCAAGAGATCGTAAACAAAAGAAGCTGTAGATGTTATGTCCGTACACAAGCCAGGAAGCTTTCCAAACACTGTGTGAGGCAACTGCTGCATTTTTTTTAGCCTTTAGGGAGGCGTAATTTGTGTCCCTCAAAAAAAAAAAAAAAAAAAACTGGGGAAAAAAATTCACTTGATATCCTGGTGTAACATTTTGCCAGAATAGTTTGAAAAGAATGAAAGGGAATATTTGGTCTGTTCAAGCAGATTACAAAAAAAAAAAAAAAAAGAAAAAAAAAAAAGTCAATTGAATTCAGCTTTTTTCACAATACATATCATTTCAAAGCAATGAAAATGTATGTGTCTGCATTACAATTTAGAGTAATCTGTGATCAGAGGTCAGAAATGTAAGTTCTAAGATAATACAAATCATGTAGTTAGCTAATATCATGCATTCATTTAGGCAGAAACAATGATCTTATTAAAGCAATTATTGCAATTTGTGAACATAATGATTACAATATATAGAAAATTTGGCATGTTGATTCAGAGTTGGTGTCATCTGAAGGCCTTGCAGGAGTTGGCGTCATTTCTTCACAGGTGTTGGTCATGTGAAATCTTCTTCCGAACTAGAGCTGGCGTAGTCTCTGGTTACCTCAGGATGGGCATAAAAGCAACTGGAAAATAATAAATGTAGCTGTTGTTCTTAACGTTCCAAGCAAAAGATAATCACGTGCATTTCATCTGATGTAACATGAGTACAAGGTTGTAAGGTGCGTTATGTGAATTCTTGACTAAAGTGATGCGTCTTTAATTTAAACTGTGAGAGTGTGTCTGAGCCCCGGACATCATCAGGAAGGCTATTCCAGAGTTCAGGAGCCAAATGTGAAAATGCTCTCTGTCCTTTAGTGGACTTAGATATTCTAGGTATACCAAACGTTTTGAGACTTTAAAGAGCATGATGGATTGTAGGGAAAGAAGATAAATACACAGGAACTGAACCATTTAGGGCTTTATAGGTCAGTAGCAGTGCTTTATAATCGATATGGAACTTAAAGCGTTAGTTCACCCAAAAATGAAAATTCTGTCATTAATTACTCACCCTCATGTCGTTATAAAGTTAGTTTTGTTTAGTTTTTGCGCACAAAAAGTATTCTCATTGCTTCGTAACATTAAGGTTAAACCACTGCAGTCACGTGAACTATTTTAACCATGTCTTTACTGGAACTTGAAAGTGGTGGTTAAATTGCTGTATATGGAGAAGTCAGAGAGCTCTTGGATTTCATCAAAAATATCTTAATTTGTGTTCTGAAGATGAACGAAGGTCTTACGGGTGTGGAACGACATGAGGGTGAGTAATTAATTAACCCTCATAACCCTATTGTTCAGGGAATCACACTTGTGTTGTTCTCGGTCAAAGTGACCGAAAAAAGTTTTTTTATTTTCATTAAAATCAATGTAATATATTTTTGTTCATTAATAATATTTTATTTTTTCTTTTGTATTTTGAGAGTTTCATGTCACTAATTATTATTTATGCAATAATTATGATCATTTTTTCCCATTAAAAATAATAATAAAAAAATGTCTTTCTAATTTTTTTTATTACTTTTCAATTAAAGCTGTAATGCTTTTAAAATCCAATTTTTAAGGCAGATTAATTCCATCTGGTGGGAATAAAAAAATAAAAAAATCTGTAATGCCACGGTGTAACTACTAGATTTATATATAGCTCTAAAAAGACTTATAAATTCTCTAGTTGTTTTTAGATATAAATACTTATTTTTATTAAGTTGTGGATTTGGATATATATATATATAAACTAGTTTTTGTCAAGGTTTAGATTTTTTTTTTTTTATGTTGATTTGAAGTGTCAGTTTTTGCATTAATTTTACTAGTCAAACTTGAACACAGAGAAAAATTTACATCAAAATGTAACAAAAATGAACATAAATGCTTTTTCAGAGCTATATCAACTTGATTGTAACCTCTTATTTGAGTCTTCTGGCTTAATTTGCCATATTGTAACAGCCACATCAGGTTCACCATTGTGTGTGTGTGTGTGTTTGTGTTTGTGTGTGTGTGTGTGTGTGTGTGTGTGTAAAGTAAATCAAAGTAAATATCATTTATAAGCATAATATTTAATATTCATTTACATTCAATCAGTATTTTGTCAAATTAGGCACAAGCTGTGAAAATATTGAAAGTATTGAGAATATACAAAAAGATTAGCCTTAAGAGTTGGATCCTTTATTCACAAAATGTCAAAAATGTTTACATTACAGAATGCCTTTAAACACAGATGTTGCTGAAATAACAGCGTTTTTCACTTTAATTTACAGTGAAATTGTAATATTAAGAATGTGTTCAGAAAGTAACCAAACTATCAGCCAAAATCAGATTTTGGCTTTCCGATTAATAATTAAAAAATAAATACATTAAAATAATATAAGGTTCTCCTCATTATACCTTCAATTTATGTATTTTTGCCTTTTATGCACATTTATCAAATCATCACAGAGTTTGCTAGTCTGAGAATCAGTCCCATTCATCCGCTGGATTGTGATGGATTGCTTCTTGTCATCTCCCGAGCTTCTGTTTTTCACACAGAGAGGAAGTCCTCAGCATAGCCTATCTGAGCACTTTGGATCATATTCTCCCTCTCGTTCATCAGAGATCCATAGCCATGTGACACTGAGTCAAAGAAACTGGGATTTTCCTCTCTGTGTCACACAGAGGTATAATTTGGTAATTTGTGTGTCTTTATTGAGGAAATTAAAGGTCTTTCAGAGAGTGACATTAGAGATGTGAACTCCATTACAAATGAAGCTCTTTCTGCTTCACTGTACATCACTTCCACAGTGCTCTCTCTATGCTGTCTTTTTGGTGACAGCTTGCTCTTTCTGTCTCTCTCCCTTCCCGCTTTTCTTTACACACACACGTGTGCTTAAAGAGGCCAGCAGTAGGATCTACTTTCTTTCTAAGCGATACGATTTTTGCTTGGCAGACGTTAAAACTGGTCGTAAGGAACTATATCTAGAAACCAGAATATCACAGAGACTGGGGTGGGCTTTTTTGATGTAAGCCAGTAAAAAAAAAAAAAGCGGCCAAAACCACCTGACTCATCATCCACATTTGGTTTAGAAACTTTGGTAACACTTTACAATAAGCTTTCATTTGTTAACATTATTAACTACATTCGTTAACATGAACTAACAATGAACAATTTGCAGCAAGGGTCTTCAACCGGGGGTCTGCTAATTAATGAAAAAATATATATTTAAAGACAAATTTAAATATACACACCCTTAAACAAACACAAGAGCACCCTCAGCAGATTTGGGAAACACTTGTCTTTTGGAGAACGTCAAAGGTTTCTGTTTACAACATGTTTTTGCAGCGGTGAGCAATTGCTAATAACAGCCATGTTCGTTGATCTTTTGAATGCAATGGCCATGAGGTGTTTAATTTACTCACCGTTCCAGATGCCAGAGTTTTTGTTCGGGGCTGAGTTATGCACGCTCTTGAATCCTCTCACTAACAAAAAAAGACATGATGTAAGTAAGAGATTCATTATGCAGTGTAGACAAATTTATTGATTGAGATGAATGACATGTTTTTAGTGATTTTAAAGAGAGCGATCTTTGCATTCTTTCAAAGCTATATATAATATATTGAATAAAAGCTTTGTTTTTCATGCTGCTAATGCCAAAATTCACTTTACACGATTTTCAAAGTCGTCAGATCGCTGTTCTTTTCAAACTGCACGGCTATCTGGGGTCGCATTCAGTTGCTGCTGTGTGCACATTGCACGATGGATGGGCGACAGGGTAACCCACTGCATGACTTTACCAGGGGAAGAATCGCCGAAAACTCTAGCTGTATCCGTAAAAACAGAAAGATGCTGCCTTCGGAGGACGCATTCCATGGTAGGAAGGCATCAAGGCACGTCCGAATCCAAAGTTAGCTTCACTTCGTGTCTGCTTCATCTGAACGATTTTTTAAAGGCATAGATGTATCCTTCACTGCCTTTTATATCCCACAATCCTGTGCTTTCCACTCTGTGACAGTTGAGCTAAAAAAAATAAAGATGGCATCTGAAAGTTGAGGTTGGTGGTCAGTTTGTGTGATCAAACCATTGTTTTCCACTTTTGATGTCATTTCTAGAAGAAATTACTATTGTAGTACTTAAATATTCGCTTAGATATCACCAAAGCTCGCACTATTTTGCTGTAGATCATTAAACCGTTACGCTGCCTCAGAAGTCTGTCAGAAATCAGTTTCGTGAGGTGCCTTCGTGCGCAAACGCTGCCTGCAAACTCATTGCCTGATAGGCAGCGGATTTGCTGCCTCGCTGCCCTATCTTTTCGGATGCAGCCTCTGTCTGGTCTGCAAACTACGTTTCACAACCAAACACATGCGAGAAGTACTAAGGAAATAACGCAAGATTACGCGTTGAGACTGGAATTGTTATTAAAATATGTAGCCCGCAAGAAGCTTGCGATCCAAATTGTCTGTGCGCTAATTTGTAATGAAAAGGAGAAAAAGAAAAAAAGATGATGGATTCTGGTTTATAACTCCTCCCTGAACTTCCCACTGCTCTGTATCTTGCTCTCTCATTGGCTGTAGGCCATCGCTGATGTCATTTTCATTCAGAACACATTTCACACAGCAGGATTTTGAATCACAGAAAGGTCCAGATATTTAGCATGCCAAATAACTCACGGGCGACGCACTGTTGATTCTCTCAGATCGCGTTTTTGAGAACGTCACTCGCGTGAACGAGCACCAATTTCGGGCATTTGACGCAGATTTTGCAAAATCTGTCGGTGAGTGAAAATCGGGGCTGAAATTATGCAGTGTTGAACTCGGCATAAGAGGACTGATGGCCAATTACACACTGCAAAACTTTGGAAGTGACATCTACATATAAATGCGGGATTCACTCCACTGTCTTAACATAATATAATTATCATAATATGGTTGGCTATATGCTTAATATGTAGCTCTGACTCTATTGCCTTGGGGTTCTTGCCCTGAAAAGTCCCCTGCTCTGCAGGATTTATTATCTTAATTTCAGCATTTACTAAACCATTTTGAAGGTCAAATGTTGTAACTGTTAACATAAGTTAATGCACTGTGAATTAACATGAACGTGAACATTTTTATTAAATAACAGTAAGTTACTAAATGCTGTAAACCATATTGCTGATTGAATGCATTACGTAATGTTAACAAATGAAACCTTAATGTAATGTTTTACCGAAACTTTAAACATCTATCAGTTGTAGCCATAATAAAGTAAATATGCAGAATAAAAACAAGATATACATATATACATACAAGAATGATTTGCCTTAACAATCATAATTATTAAATACTTGAATATTAATAAACAAAAAAAAAAATATTGCTAATATAGACTGACCGGCAAGCCTATTTCTTCACAAAGACCTCCATTTTGTAATACATTGGAAAAACAAAAGTCCTGTGGTTGGACAGGTCCACCCTCGGGGCCCCAAATGAGAGATGAGCTTTCAGCTTTTTTAGGGAAGTTATCCCATTCCATCACCTCATTACTTGTATCCCAAAAGAACAAAACTGGACAAAACCTCTCTGTTTAAGCATATATATCCTGGAACACACATCTGCCCATTAAAACGGCTCTCTTTACCACATTTCCCCTGCTGCACATGAAACAAGCATCTTTTTCTTGCTTTCTAAAATTTTTCTTTATTTTTATTTTTTTTAAACATCCTTAAAACATGATTTGGTAAATTTACCCGCATAACATATTAAGGATTGCATTTTTAATATAAGCATATGTTGTCTTTATCTTGTTATAAGGATGTTAGTTTAAAAAAAAAAAAAAAAATGTTGCATATAAAACAAATATTTTACTATTTTAGTCTTTCACATTTTTTTTCAATGTGCTACTTTCTGTTTCTTTATAATTATTTTTGAAATTTATTAGCGAATTGTTTCAAATAAACCTTACACCATTTTTTTCAGTCTAGTTATTATTATTTTTATTTATTTTTTTTTTCTCAGAAAAATCACACAACAAAAAACAATCAAGATTTAATCTTTTGAAACAAAGCCCTAACTTCAATTAGTGCTAAATGTATTTGCCTGGCTGGAATATGAGATGTTTAATACCTTTGCGATATGATGTTAACAGAATCCTGCTATTTTTACTCTCCCTTTTGGATATCACTACACCACTAATATGGTCCTTCCTAATGAAATAACACCTTCTGTCACACCTCACACAAGCATACAAACCAGGACTCTGGATGGTTATTTTAGAATATATGTTTTTTTCAAGCCTGGTGTGAAATAATGTTCATTAAAAGTGACAAATACCTGATTTCTAAAGAGCTGCTTTAAGGCAGCGGGGTGAGGTCTGGGAGGCAGGCAGCGGATCGCTCTTCCTCAGTACCTGAGCGCAGCAGTTTGTTTTGACACCACAGATGAGACGAGAGAAATATCATGCACAAACACACACACATCACCCTAATGCTTAGTTTATTGCCACTGTCTAAGGCTTCATGACATAGTCCCATTTTACAGTTCCTGATATAATCTGTGATAAAGCTGTTTAGATGGAAACGCATTTGTCCATGTAGATCTGTTTTTATCTCCACAGTAAAGAGGCCGAAATAGTTTTATTAGGTGTTACCTAAAGTGTTGCTGTGTATCGCTCTCTCTTCTCTTCCCTCTCTCTCTCTCTCAAGGTCACATTTTTTCCACTTCAAAGTGCTAGTTTTACTTTAAATATAAAACAGCCAGGCATCCATTTTGAGTTTTGTCACTTTACCTTTAAGTGGTGAATTAAGTAAATAAAAAGTGGTTTGGATATGGGATGCGAGATCTTTGCCTCAGACGACATTGAGTACCTATGGCTGCAGCCACTTTACCTGCAGAAAATATCTTTACTCCCATTGCATTCACTCCAGAAAAAAGCTGGGTTACACATTAGTTTAGGGTCCAATTCTCACAATTAACTAGTTTATTAGCATGCGTATTACTAAGATATTGGCTGTTTATTAGTGCTTATAAAACACTTATTCTGCATGATCATATTCTACATCCCTAAATCCTCAATACCTAAACTTAACAACTACCTTACTAACTATTAATAAGCAGTAATTGCGAGTTTATTGAGGCGAAATTCATAGTTAATAGTGTGAATTAGATCCTAATCTAAAGTGTGATCAAAAGCTGTTTTGCACTCTTGATATTTTAGAGCGTCACCCCTTCACTGCTGTGTGCACCATGGCTGAATTGTAGATCATACACACAAAAAAATTCTCTGTATTTTAGGAATTTCCCATTCATTTCCTATGGTGGTCATTTTTGACCGTGAACAACATAATTGTGACAGTTTTTTTACGACCATTTAGCTTTTTGAGTCAAGAGTTTTAGTCAGCCAAGACTTATAAAGCATATGTAATACGCATAAACAGGCCCTAAAACATATTTTTTGCCACACCTGCCAGTGGCCGGTGACTTAAGAAAATGTACCAGTCAAAAATTTTTTTTACCAGCCATGAAACAAAAACAGGCAGTTATGACACCCAAAATTTAGATTGTCCTTTGTTGTTTGGTTAACATTAAAAACACAGACCATAGCAGGATTATTAGGATGCTGTCACTTTAAGACCGAATGCACACACGGATCATGCGTTTTGTGTTTGCGTTCACTTAAGACATGTTTACTAGAATATTCGCCAAGCCAGGCGTTTTTTGACATTGAGTGAATTTGTCCATTGAAGCGCAGGAAGGCATGAAAGAGAGTTCAACTTTGACCGCTGTCTGAGAGATGCAGCTTTCATTCCTTCGGATGTTGAACTTCCCACACAGCGCGAGTAACAACATCGTGATGATGAAGCACTTGCCCGTCAACTGTATAGAACGTAGTTCTCGTTTGTTCATACTCATTTTTCAGATTTTTACTCGCATTTGGCACTTCGCGAGTGTTAATAAATGCGCATAAATGTTTTAACTATGTAACAAGATATTTTTCAACATCGGAGGTTTTCAAAACAATTCCACACGGGATATTGAAAATTATTTTAATATGCAAAACTGTTACCCAATCATAGCAGTGGGCATTTACTTCCAAGTCTTGAATATGGCACGCCCATAAAACCGGAGTGTTCAAAAGAGAGGATAGAAAATAGCTTATTACTTGTAAATAAGGATGTTTTTTGATGTAAAAATCTTGATAACATTTTAAGTGGACCTGAGGGAACATTATGAAATTAAAAAAATGCAGTTCATGATCCCTTTAACCAAAAGCAATCCATCCAGCTGCACCTCCCACAACGATGGAAATCATAACATATAAAAATATCCTGTCACCTTACATGTTTTCCATATGGTCTGTCACATCATGCTGTCAGATACGTGGCACTGCAAAAGACAGACAAAACACTAGGCACGATTCAATAAACACAGAATACCAGACAGTGCATAAACACAAGAAACAAAACACTCCCCACAGCACACTAATTATAACATTTCAAAAACTACTACTATGAAACACCAAAAACAAATGAAATGCACTCTATCAGTTGCTTACCACATATAGAGACCAATTACATCCATAGAGTCTTTTGCCACAAACATTTTTGTCCAAATTTTGCTGGCCAAAGTGACATAAATTACTCAGTGTCTTTGTTTGCATGTCAATTCAAGTCTTTCGCAGTAGTCAATGGAAAGGCCTTGGTGTGTAATTCAGACCTCACGCTATTGTGTAGGTCCAGCTGCACTGGGAAAAAAAAAGTGTACATGCCTTGTCATTACTCTAAAAAACTTTCTGAATTTGACCTGACTCAATAAATGCACTTTTCTGCTCTAATGTAAATAGTTTACTTGACTGGAAGTAAAATGAAGCGTTTTTGGTGTAATTTAAACTTTTGCTTCAAACCAAATTACTGTGTTTGTGTTCCGTCCGAGCCATGTGACCCCCGACGTCAAGACTTGGTTTGAGAATTTTCTGATCGACGGCCATCTTGTTTTGCTGCAGACGCGTCTGACACAATTCCCAAAAATCGGTGACTATTTCTACAAACAAGTTTGATTTTATTGTTACTACATATAATGTACATTTATATGATATTAAAGTCTGCGTTAACGGATTAATGCATGTTTTGTTGAGTATTTGTTTTGTTTTGTTTTTTAAAGGCTGGTCGTTGAGTTTTACCGCTTAATTAATATCAGTAAATGACGGATGCTCTGCTTTCGGTTGAATTGCTTAAAATTATTGAAACTTTAGAGTGATTAAGAAGCACGGATAGATGAACATTAGGAAACGGGAGGTGCTTGATGGTTTAAAAGCACGTTAAGGCTCTAATCGGCATTCACAAAATGGCTTGTGCGCGCTCAGCCGCATGTCTGCATGCATGGGAGTAACGTTAACGTTGCCGAAATGTGTTCCGTTTCCTGGCGTTTGACTGGTCAAATACACTAAATTACGTAAGAAAACACCCATCTTGCCAAGTCGGTTTTGTCTTAAGCGAACGTAAACAAAATCAGACGTGCATCATATTAATATTAGTAACGTTACTCATGATAGATCAGTGCATTCTGCTGTCGTCTGTCATAAATCAAACAACAAAGAGAAAATCTCTCACTGCTCTTGACTAACAGTTAAATGACTTTTTAGCTTTAAAAGGAGTCATTGTATGTTTAATTCATAGAGTAAATAGATGTTTTTTGTTTGCGTTTGACTGTCTCTTTTACTTGTCTATGCTTTTATTTATATTATTATTTTATTTATTTTTTTAAATCCAGTTGGTAATGCTCTCATTGTCTTTTTTAAGAAAGAGATTTTTTTTTAAATGATTTTTCACTACGATTTGGAAATGTTGTAATCGAGTCATGTGACAACGGTAAGTGCTTTCAATCTTGTATATTAAGATATTAAGTATTTCTTAAGGATTTATGTATTAAGAGTTGTTTTTATTTGCACCATCATACTACAGACAACTGCTGGTGTAATAATGCAGATGGGGAGAGACAAATGATGATTCCAAAGCAATACATGCAAATATGAGGTTAGTTTCTTTAATATATTACAAAGTGCATGAGTAAAAATTATGCTAAAAGTATTGATCTCAGACATTTGTGTGTTATATGTTGTACTACAGCTAATCATTATTGTTTTTCTCATAATCTCTTAACCACGGCAGGAAAAACAGACAATTTAGAGAAGGTATGTAATGAGTTCTACACCCCTGCTTGGCAAAAAAAAAAAAGGATCTTGTAAAAGGAGACTTCTTCAAAAAATGAAAATTCTCTGATCGTGTACTCATTCTCATGCTGTCTCAGATGTATTTGACTCTCTTTCTTCAGATGTACACAAACTAAGATAGAAAAACATTCACTTTCTGTCATTCCATATAATGCAAGTGTGTAGGACCCTCAAAGTTGACACTTCAAAAACCACACAACGTGAACAACGGTAACTCACATGACGCGAGTTGATGAATCAATGTGTTCTGAACTGAAACGACAGGTGTGCGCAAGAAAAAAAAGTACTATTTTAAACTTTTTAAGTTTATAACATTCACTTCCAGTCAATGGTTATACACAGGTTAATGAGATCGTCGTGAAGCGTGACACAAGTGCATTCTGAAGCTCACACGAGAAGTGATGCGGAAAAAGAGGAGTGGCATTCGTGTGAGTTTCACAATTCGCTTATCTCACGCTTTACAACGTACTGACATTTATGTCAAACATGAACTCATGAATGTGTGTATGCTGGCAAGAAATGGTTTATATTGTAAAAAGTTTAAAATTTTTGTATTTCTTACACCTACTGTTTCACTTTAGAAGTATTGATTCATCAACTGGGGTTGTATAGATTACTGTTGTGTTCACTTTGTGTGGTTTTTGAAGCATCAACTTTAAGGTGCCAATCCACTTGCATTATATAGACTCACAGAGATAAATCATTTGGTAACACTTTACAATAAGGTTTCATTTGTTAAACATAAGTTAACTACACTAATTAACATGTACTAACAATACTTCTACAGAATTTATTGTAATTGTGTGCATTGTTTGCATCAGTGAAAATGCAAAATTGGACTGTGTAATAATGCATTATGTGTGTGTTTGCGCTCTCACCTAGAGCCTTGAGGTGAATTAAAAAAGGGAGTGTCTGCTGAAATGCCTTATTTTGTACCTTGGGGAAGATGTGGACAAACGTATCAAGGAGTATCTGGTAAGTAGTTTTGCATTAATCACTTAAGCTTTAAACAAGTTGAAACTTCTTTTTTTTTTTTAACCTTTAAGCTTATAAACATGGTCTCAGGTCATATAAAAATACTCGTACATATAAATACATTTGACTAAATGTCATGCATCTGTCCATGCATTAAACTATTTAATATTTTTGGTCACAGCATGTTATAACTTTTTGAAGAAAGATATTATATAATATGTAATATAATATAATACCAATGCTTTACTTGTGATAAAGTCAAGTCAAGTTGCTATGAGAAAAATATTTGGAAGAGCCGACATTAAGTATCTGCTGGACTTTGCAAGTCATTACATTTTTTTTTAATTTTTATTAATAGACCTTTTAAGATTTTTTTGGGAGAATATTTTGTGTACATATTTTTTATATAGGCACTGATTTTATCAAAATAACTTAATAAAAATTGATGTACAATGGCAGTGTTTGTCATCAAGGAAGATGAGGATCCTCTCCAGCCACCACATCACATTGGGATTGTTTTTTCCCCCCTCAAGTGTTGATGTGTGAAAAACGTAGGGATAGCCTAACTGGCAGCAAAATTCATTTGAGACTTTTATTTACTTTTGTTTATTTTATTTTTTTTAATTTTTTGACAACAGAGAAGGTGATGCATATTTTAAAAAGACAATGACATCACAATAAACATTAAGGCCTTTTGAAGAGAATATTCCTATCTTTATTTATGTCAACTAAATTAAGCATTTACTGACAATGTTTTTGTTTTATTTTAAGGGAATGTTTTTGTTTTATATTAAAGCATATTTAGCTTTTGTTCATGGTAAAAGTTGTAGCAGAGCAAAAAAAAAAAAATATTATTGACTTGCATTAAATAAAGTTTTGTCTTGACTAAAGAAAATAAATTGGTTAAGGTATTATTAAAAATTTACTTTGTACAGAAATGTAACTTGAGTAAACTTATAAAATTGCTTGTAACAAAATTTTAGCAATTTATTTAGTTTAGTCCAAAGCAAAAAAAAAAAAAAAAAAAAAATTCTTGTAACAAAATTACAGCAATTTATTTAGTTTAGTCCAAAGTAAATTTATACTTTGATGTTATAGTAAAAAGTAGGTTTTTCCAAAATAAAAATTTAAGTTGTACCAAAGTTAAAAAAAAAAAAAAAAAAAAAAATTACTTTGTGTGAAAGTAATTTTTTGATCTTGGGCAGAAGAACTATTTTGATTTATATAAAATCAAATTTCAAAGTTTCAATCAAATCAAAAATATAGTTTGAAAAAGTAATTTTTTTAAGTTGGTCCAAAGTATCATTTTTTTTTTTTTTTTTTTTTTTTTTCTTTTCCAGTTTGTCTGAGCATCATTAAGATTTAAACCAGATCTCGGTCAATATTAATGACAAACCCAAGTCTTAAATACCTGTCCTCTTTTAATTATCACAGCTCATGTCTTTTAAAGATCAGATTCCTGCCTCTAAACTCTGGCCAGCCTTCCTGGCAGGCTCGTCTGTCACTGCAAATGTCATCACTGTATTCCTCCTCGGCTGACCGTGACAGGCCCCACTTTCAGCCTTTATCTCCCTCTCCATCCTTTCTTCCACCACAAAGATCCCTTCTTTTTTTTCCATCGCTCACTGCTGTATCCGCTTTCTACACGTGGCAAATGATTGCCCGGGTAAAGGTATTTTCTGTTTCAATCTTGCATTTTCCCAAGGGGGAACAAAAGGGACAAGCTTAGTGCAGCTGGTTTCACTGAGAAAATGGCACCGAATTGCCTCATTCCTCGGCAGATTAGCGATTGCATACAATCCTGTGCTAAGTGCTATTGTGTGCCTCAATTTGGCCATTATACTTTGTCTTTTTCCATTTAGAGCACCCCTAACCAATTAAAGTAATACAGCCTCCAATACCTGCTCCCAATTAAATCTGGGCGGTATTACCTGCCTTGATGCTGCTGACCATGGATTCTTACCACTTAGCCGCATTCATTAGGCCTATTCATACTGAAGGGGCTGATGACAAGGATTCAAGGCTTACCCAGTCCTCCCCATTCTCTCTCTCTCTCACTCACACACACACACACACACACACACACACACACACACACACACACACACACGCTCTCTCAGGCTGTCATTCACTCATAGTACTCAGAGAGTTGGCTGTGGCAAAAACATGGAGAGCGTCAGATGGTGACACTCTTTTTTTTCTCCCCCTTTCTCTCGCTCTCTCTCGGGTGGATATTTTTCCCGCCTGTTCCTGGTTTTGTTTCACAGGTAGCCAGGTTTTTTCCAGCTCATTGTGTTCTTTCTTAAAGCCTTTGCCCGTGCAGCTTGCTTGGCAGCGTCCAAAAGCCGTGCCGCACAATGCGAAGGCCTCTTCAGGCCACTGAGTCGATTGACAAATCCACAGTGTTAAAAGTCGACAAAAGCCAGGCGGGGAACTCTGTCAGCCGCACTCGGGGAAACTGTCAGTCTGATGGCCTTGCCATCTCAACCCAAACATGCTAGTCAGGTTCACAAAAGACGTTATTCATTTATAGTCTTTTTATGGACAATTATAGTTCTAATTAAAAAAAAAAAAAAAAAAAAAAAACAAGCTATGAAATGAAGATGGTTTTCTTTGCATTTTATTTTTATTGGTTTCTATTAAAACAGATAACTGCAACAGATAATTAGATTTTATTAAAGGCAAACAGCATACAAACACAGCAGGACCACTTTGCGTGGTCAGTGGCGATTCGTTCTGTTGTTTTTTTCCTCTATTCAAGCAAAGCCAGTTGCCCGTGACTGACTTCCACAGTTGTGTTTAGAAAAATGGTCTTGAAGTGAAATAACAGGGGGAATAAGGACCTTTCCTGTATGAGAAAGGATGCCCATGCTCTTCCAATCCCTCAATCCCCTCACCACCTCCCCCTTCTCCCCACAACAACCCCTCTAACCACTCCACAGTTCAGATGAGAGATACAATAGAGACTCCCTCTTATAAGAGAGAGGAAGGAGAGAGGGGAGATAAAGATAAAAAAAAAAAGAGAGAGGGAGAAAGTAAACGCAGACCACATGTCTTTATTAGGAGAAATGCAGCTCTGGAATCTGAAAGCTGACTTTGAGCTTTATAGATTTACAGACGAAAGCATAGGAGAGATGACCATGGGCTGTGGGTAAAATGGAGGTTTGTTTATGTTGCCGTTTTCAAATTAATGCACATCCGAACAGGTCAGATCAGGAAATAGGTGGCTGGAGGGTTCAACAGTTCTTCAGCTAACAGCAGAGCTTTAACCCATCACTGCTAAGAGCTGGCTTCGTCAAATCAAAACATTTAACTTGAATTAGCTTGTTTATTCACCTCTGCCTCTTGCATTATGAATTTAACCTCTAACTAGCCTCTTTTAGTAATGAAATTGTACATTTAGTATGTCATATAGCTAAATCAGTGCTTCATTTTTGGTACTTTAAGACAAAATTGTATAAATCTAGGTCAAAACATGTGCCAAGTTCTTACAAATCTTTGTACTCTTTGTGTTCATGTTGGTTTTTATTTGGTTTTGAAAAACTTAATTGGCTCTATCATACACCCGGTGCAATGCAAAGCCAGGCGAGTGTTTTTGGCTAGTTTCAGCCTGACACAGTTATCATTTTCACGTCCAGCGCCATGTTATTTGAATAGTAAATGCACTCGCACCCATCTGTTCGCCCATTGGCGTGCTGGTCTAAAAAATGGGTGTGTTCAGGCACATTGTTGGCGTGTTGCTATTTTTGAGGACCAACAAAAACCTGGTCTAAAGTCAATGCCACAGTATTATTTACATTAGTAATATGCGCCTATAGCCGGGTGCACAATGCGTGTACACTCTGCTTGTTACACACACAGGGACGCGCAGCAGCACACAAACATATTAAAAAAATAAAAGGATTCCTCGCTAGAGAAGCGTTCAGTCTTTCCGCTTGCAAATTCCACTATGTAAATAGCGAATCCGCCATGGTGCAAGAACAACTGGCTTTTAAAGGGATTGGGAGATAAGACTCTTTATTGCATGTTACGCCCAAAACACATCCATTACTCATTAAGAGACTAGGTACAACCCTTTTAGACCACGCGCCTGTCGTTAAACTAGTAAAAAAGGATTCGGGCACCTGCGCCATATGCTTCAGACCAGGCGCTTAGATCGTTAAAACAGGCCCCAATGCCTCCAAAATATACTGTGGTGTAACCATTGTTTTAAAAGTAATAACATATATTGAACACACATCTTAATAATATCCATCCAGGAAAAAACTGAAAAAAAAAAAAAAAACAGTTCAGTTGTTCATTAGCACCAAATGGCATTCGGCACGGCCGCGGGACCCGAAACAAAAGAGTGTGGCACAGGACACGTTTTGAATTGCTGGATGCGGGAGGGAAGATACTGATGTGTGCGGGAAGCGGGAGAAAGAAATGACTTGTGGGTTCCCGCAAAATATAATTATCTAATAATAACAACACGCAGGAATCTGTCACTGGAGATTTGAAGTGTCGTCATGTGTGGAAATTGGAAAAAAAAAAATAGCCTATAGAAACTGCAACAAGACAGAATCTAACCGGTCTGACAGGGGCTGAAAAGTCCACGTAGACCTCTTCCTATGGGCTTTTGTGGGCGGGAATGGGACTAAACGTAAAAAGTTTCGGACGGGAGTGGGAGTGGGAATTTTTAGTGGGAGAGTTACAGAATCTTGTGGGAGTGGGATTGAAAAATTGATCCCGCACAAACTAACCTGAACTAAACTTGTCTGGTCATTAAAAGGTTTTTTTTTTTTTTTGTATTTTAACAAGAGTCATGAGGGCCCTCTGTATGATATCATCTATCCATCCATCCATTCCCTTTTTCCCTTGTTTGTTTGTTTTTTGTTTTGCATGTTGGTTAACTGCAAAACATGACTTGATTTAGGGGCTGTTTACATGACACAGTTTTAAGAAACGGAACTAGAAACGGAAAACTTATTAAACTTTTTTTACTTATAATATTGTTTTCTTTTCAAGAATATTATTCTTTTAATGAGACTTTTTTTCCTTATTATGATATCAGGACTGTTGTTGTCACAGTCACCCTCATGTTCTGTTTGTTTTGGTCTTCTCTTGTCACATGTGCCCTCTTGTTCTAAGTTCCCGCCACCCACCAGTCACCATGGACACTAACCACCATCACAGCTGCATGTCATTAGTTAATCTTCCTTTGTGTATTTAAGTTCCTGTTGTTTCCAGTTCCTTGTCCAATCACAGTCTTATTACGTTGTGTTGTATCTGCCATTCTGCCTGTTTGGATTAAACTTGGATTTTTATATTGAACTCTTCTTCTTCGTCTTCCTTCGTGAACACAGTCGTGACAGATGATCGGACTGCCCAAAAGGGACGAGAGGGCAATAATGCTCGTCCGGGCCCAGGAGAGCCAAGACCTTTTTTCTTTCGTTAAAGACTTTATTTGTTCGGCCGTCACCAGTTCCCTGGACAACGAGACCCTTAAGACCTTGATCCGAATCGGGGCTACTTTCCACCAACGCCTCGACCTCCCAGACACCACCCGGACTGAACTGGAGAGAAGCTGTAATTCGGTGTCTGTAGAGCGTCACGCCCCAATCTGGAGCACAGCCAGACCCACAGCCCGTAGCAACACCCTCAACCACGGAGAACTCGCGTGTGCCCCCCGCAGACGGTGAGCCAGCACCCACCACGACGCGTCAGCCAGAGCCCGAGGAAGAGAGGACAGAGCTGACCCTCGCCCCAGATGTGCAGACCTACTGCAAGTCTGACCAGGGGTGTGAGCCAGCAACATCAGCAGACGAGGGAGTCACGACAACGGGGGATGAGGACTGGCTGATCGACTTCAGTAGGGAAGTTCCATCTCCCACCCTTTCCCACCCAGTATCTCCTTCATCATCATCGTTTCTAAACGGTATAAATGACTGTAAAGATTGTATATTACTCACCGTTACGCTGTCAATATCTTCACCTCTTCCTTCACCCCAGAGCTCAGCCAGTCCTCCAACCATGCCGCTGCCGGAGGTCCACAGCCCTGCGCCGTCTCCGTGGGACCCTGCTCTGACGTCGAGCCACAGGTCATTCTGTCCACCTGTAGTGCCATCACGTGAGGATCCTGCGGCTCCGCCTCCGGCCTCTGAGATCCTCGTTTCATCTCGGCCTGTCAACCTGTCGGCTCCGTTGGGGCTCCTCCCACCTACGGCTTCACTGGAGACCCTCGGACTGCCAGCTCCCCCTTGGTTAGTCGTCGCACCTCTTCCGTCACGACATCAGCGGGCTCCTCCATCCCCTCGGTGTCGCCTCTGTCCTCTGTCACACCGGATCCACCTCAGCCCTTGGGTACTCTGGCTACGCCTTCGACGGTCGTTGTGACATCGCCCGGGTCTCCAGTACCAGCGATGGCGCTCATCTCCATCACCTCTCCGTCTGCGGATCCATCAGCCACGCCTCCGTCGGTCGTCCCCCAGCTGTCGTCAGCCACGTCACCATCTGGGCTCCTCCCTCCCTTATCTCCGCCGCGGGCTGTCGGCACTGGGGAGCTCTGGGTCTGTGCCCTCGGCTGTCTACCATCTACGCCGCTAGGGGATCGTCGTCCTCCCTTCACCACTCCCTAATCACCTTCACTTCGCCCGCCTCCAGAACCCCCTCCGGCCCTCCCCGTGGGTGTTACGACGCGAGGACGCGCCTCGCCAGAGGGGGATGTAATGTCACAGTCACCCTCATGTTCTGTTTGTTTTGGTCTTCTCTTGTCACATGTGCCCCCTTGTTCTAAGTTCCCGCCACCCATCAGTCACCATGGACACTAACCACCATCACAGCTGATTTAATTTCTTAAATCGTCTTATGATGTTGTGTTGTATCTGTCATTCTGCCTGTTTGGATTAAACTTGGATTTTTATATTGAACTCTTCTTCTTCGTCTTCCTTCGTGAACACAGCCGTGACAGTTGTATTAACGTGATTTTTTTTTTTTATTTATTGTTTTGCCCCTATAAATATAAAAGTGAATTTCAATTGAGAAATTAAGAACATGCAAATCATAGAAGAGGTGTAGCCTATTCATGTCTTTCAAGTATTCAAGTGTTTTAATGTACTTAATGGATTGGACAACAAAAATATGACTGTCACGTATTTGACACTTATATAGAATATTTTTACCATTATTTTTGATTATTATTCTGCAGGTCATGCGGCTAACCATTGGTTGTTTTAGCATTAGCACAACCAGTGACATGAGCCAGATTTTAATTAATTTCACACATGCAGTGCAGGGCTGACCCTGCGACAACGGGACATGAGGCATCCCCTAATCATCATATGCCCTGTGACATCATCCACGGACCTGGCAGCCCATAGAAAAAGAGAGAAATTGAGGTAGTTTAGCATGGATACAAAGCGCCAATTTATCACCATAAGCAAATCCTAACCTGGGAGCATAGCCCCCAGCAGAATTAATTGGCTCACTCGCTGTCTGTGAAGTGTTTGGCCTTGTTTTAATAGGCAGGCTGCCCCAGAGACGCTCTCAAATGCTGCTTCTCCAAACCACATGATTGGCTGCTAGATCACCATTGAAACTCTGATTCATGAACCAGGAAGTGTTTTACTTTAGGACCTTCTGCTAGCCATCTGTACCCCATCAGTCCCTCTACTATGGTGTGAAACAAGAATATTTTAGTGCAATTTGTAAAGTTTGTGTTAGTAATTACTTAGAATTTGAGTGTTCTTAGCCTAGATTGCACACTTATGTCCCAGGAGCTGATTGATTGGTTTAAATGGTCAGTTTTGCACCTAATAATGCAAAAGTTAGCATACTTGGTAACTAAGGAGACAGGAAGCTCCTCAGTTCCTCTAGTGTAGGTCATCTGGGTATTGTTTGCCTAATTTTTGTATTTGGACATCCTGTACAAACATCAAGCTGTGATTTTGTAATATATATATATATATATATATATATATATATATATATATAGACAGTTTAACAGTTGAGCCCAAGCCTCCATTACTAATTGTAAAACGTCACTTTAGAACTAGTAATGAATGAACATTGTGTCGCTTCATTGAAACTCGTTGTAATATATAGAGTATTATGAGAGAGAGAGAGTGTATTACCTGCATCTAGCTGATATTCTTCAGGTCAATCTTATATTCATAATCACAAAATCAGTTTGAATGTCCGCTGAGGAAAGCAATATCTTTGTCTTTGTCCTTTTAACATTTAAGACATTCCCATGACAGCGCTAGTCAATGCATTTGTCAGTTGTGTCTCGTAAGATGTTGTTTAAAGTAAAAACAACATCCTTGTTTCCTTGTTTCAGTCCATTTCAATATAAAAGTCTTTGCGACTGACTGACTCACTCATAAAGACAGTTTTTGCCACCATCTAATAGCGTATTAATGTAACTTTCATTGAAGTTGAAATCACTAATGGACTTTTTCTCAATACCAAAAAATATGGATAAAATATTATTTTACAACAATAGCCATTATAACAGTATAAGGAGTAAAATAAGAAATAAACACAAGCAAACACTTCAGTCAAACATACAAAAGCAGCGCTCTAGTTAGTGCAGGATTTAATTTCAATGTAAATATGAAGTTATGAAACTTAATATAGCCCTTAAGCCAAATCTATTAGCTCTGGAACAAGTAATAGATTAATAAGACCAAAGACTGCCCGTTTGATGTACCCAAAATGAATTATACCTCATGTTTAAACACTATATCTACAGAAGAGCCAGCGGCAAATTCCTGAAGGACTGGCCGAGATTAAGCTGTTCTCTGCGGGTACATGAGCGCTGAACAGTAGATGACGGCCTGGAGCTATATATATCAAACTAACTTTTGCATTATTAGGTGCAAAACTGACCATATAAATCTGACCAAGAACAACAGAGAACAAATGTAAGCTATTTTATTTTTATTAGATTTTTTTTTTAATGTAATTTCCACCACCGTCATTTCAAAATACATAATTTGAGATGTGGTGTAAATGACACAGGTAAAAATATTAGTGACTTTAATACTATACTATATATATAAAAAATTAAATAACTGAATCAGTATGAAAAGTTTTAAGAGACTTTATTTTCTAAAACCCCACAGGCCTATAGTTGAAGCATCCATTATTGCTCTGAGTTCTGTTACAACACGACGCTCATGCATTGTTTTTTCAGTGTTTGAGGAAATGAGGCCAAAAGGACCATTATATCCACTACTTTCACAGGCTGTTTAACAGAGAGAGGAGATGTGACTGTGTGCATGCATGCGTGTGGGTGTTTGTGCGTGAAAGTGAGACAAAATGTTGAAGAAACAGTGTGTGTGTGTGTGTGTGTATAGGGGTGCTTAAACTTGGCTGACCAGTCATGGTAATCAAAGTGTGCTGTGTCGTTTTTAATGGAGTTCCTGGTCACAGCACTGCCTGTTTCCTGCCAGCTCACTCATCTGAATGCCATACTCCACCATCCACTACGGCCCAGTTGAACACAGCGGAACACTGTCCGCTCACGTGTGCCGGCACTGCCAGGGAGAGAGGGGGACGATTAACATCACTCTAGATGTCCCCCCCACTCACTCTAGTGTGACTAAGAAAGTGTGAGGACTCTGTCGGAAGAACTTTCTAGAGCATTAGCCGCAGCAGCACACCGGACGGGGTGGTGGAGGGAGGGCGAATGAGAGAGAGAGAGAAAGTAATAGAAACAGAGCGAGTGTAAAACAGGAGGGAGGCCTATAGTCTTTACTTGGGCGGCGTGTTATTGAGTTGAGCCTATCTGCCAGTCCATCCACAGTGTCACCTTTCGGTCAGCGTGGAGAGAGAGAATGGTAAATGTGAGAGGGCGTAAGAGATACCCAGCAGTGGCATGAGAGCTGCACTCCCAGGCTTTGTGTGCGCAGTTCCACGGTGAAATGGATCCATCTGCACTTAGCGAACGCAGCCTTTTATTCAGGAGGTATGAGGGGAGAAGGGAGCAACATCCAACACAGAGAAACATCTAACACACACATATACATACACAAACACACAGAGTATAGGGCAACAAGCCAGATTCATGAAGGTAACCAGATTTCTGAAACTAACAGAAGGGTGGTGATTGCAGTTTTGTGTATTTTGACCATTGTAAATGTAGTATTGTGATAGACTATTGTATATTATATTCTGTCATACTTCTCTAATTTACATTTAGTCATCAACTTATGAACTGTAAAGGTGGCTCAGAATAACTCGCAGAACACTTGGTCCCCTCAAACTAAATGACAAGGATGTCAGCGTACATCCAAAACAATATATAAATGAATGGCTATGTAACTGAGCAATTTGTAATTAATATGTAATGCAGTAATATCTAAAAAAATTTTGCATGAATTTACAATGTATATTGTCTTCATGATCTTTCACGATTTATGACTTTTCATGATCAAGTTTCTTAAGCCCCATTCACAATAAAGTTTTAAGAATTGTCCGAAATCTAAAAGAAAAGCAGAGTCCACTGTATAACTATAACGATAACGGCACAGAGGAAAGATGGAATCCCTTTCGGAACATTTTTTCCAGCTGTTGAACGATAAAAACACAGACAACCGATCAGAATTCACCCAACTTTAAAGAGATTGAGCGTTTAATGCGTCAGACAACATAACTGCAGCATATGCTTATAATAAACAGAACATTATTGACCTTTGATGTGAACGCACATATACCCTAGTAAAAAAAAAAAAAAAATGTCATACTACATACTTCAAAACCATTAACATATTTATTGACATATCACTAGAGAATTACTGATATAAAATTATAATTAAACTTTATTTGGAGTATTTCCTAATATTATGCCTAAAATGTTTTTTAACATCATATATGTATGATATTTGTATAATATCAGTCTTTAAATGCAAGATATTAGTCTAATATACAAGTATACCAGTTTAGTATACCAAAAGTACAATTGCAGGGTGTTTTTATTTAGCACATAATTATGTAAATGTATTTGTAGTATACTTAGCACAAAATTCATGTATTTCAAATACATTTTAGTATGTTTTTCCACTAGGGTAGTTATCATTATAGTTATCGTTCTCAGTGTGAACAGGCCTTTCAATTTAAATAAAAATGAAACTGATGTAATTGCACTAGATATTTATTTTTTAAAAAAGTTTATTAATTTTTATTATTATTATTTAAAAAAAACAAAAAACAAGCATGTGCAATATTAACCACATTAGGTACTGTTGCACAAGAACAATAAATTATATATATATATATATATATATATATATATATAAAGGGAAAGAACCAAGAGCCAAGAACAGGGCATCATTCATTCTAGAAAACAGTGACGTCACTTTAACATTTCTGGATGCTCAGGTACCCTTGCTGTTTAAGTGGGATTTGTGGGATTTGCCATCTCTCACTTTTCTTTCTCTGTCCATTCCTTTTTTTGCCCTCTGTCACTCTTAAACTAACACTCACATACACAGACAGAAGGCCCAGCAGCTGAATGAGTGGGTTAAAGCTGTCACTTTTCTCACTGCCTACCTGAACAACCTGATGAGTCAGATTGTATTCTGAACAAGCAGCATTATAAAAACTCACCTACAGACATGCATAAACATATATAAACGGTGAGAGAGAAAGCGAGACAGATAGATAGAGAAGTGGGGGTGGAGTTAACAAAATAGCAGAGAGAATCCCAGAGGGCAGGCAACAGGTGCAGGTGTCATGGAGTGGCAAGTCGAATAAGTAAACCGGTGACACACCACCCATAATTTCAATATTCATGTGTTTAGTGGTAAATATGCAGTGTAGGTTCACAGATTACACAGTACCGTACATAAAGCGCTCAGACACACACAAACAAACAGCCCATCTTATCACACTTCAGCTAGCACGCTCATTCACCGCGCTGCTCGTTGCCCGCGCAAACTGTACAACAAGCTACCCTAACCGCCAATGTGGATTTGTAAGATTTTCAAACAAGTATGCCTTGGATGTATCTGGGTTATGAGAAGACAGATGTGTGTGAGTGTGTATATGTGTGTCTTCTCTCTCTCTCTTTCTCTCTCACTCTCTCTGCAGTGGACTTTTCTTTAGTCGTGCCTCCCCCTACTGGCTACACTAATTCTCTCTCCCTCATCCATCTTTCTTCATTCCCCCTTCCACCCTCAGCAACTCTACTATTGTTTATCTTCTTTCTTTCCTACCAAATTCCTACTCTGTTTTCTTCCTGTCTTCACTGCAGACTTTTCTCAGAGCAGCTACAGGGGCTACACAACCCGCTGCCCCTCTCACACAAACATATCGACGTTCTATCTTTTCCACTCGCTTTGTTTATTTTCTTCTGAAAATATCAATTTTTCTGTATAAAATATGCCTCTTTTTTATTTTATCTGAAATGTATCTGTTTGAAGAAAGGCAGTTCTTAATAATATTTCTATAAACAAATACAAAATCACAACAAATACAGTCAAACCAAAAATTATTCAGACATTTTTTTTTATATTTTTGATATATTTTTACTAGTGAGTGCAGGTCATTATAGTTCATTTATGTAAGTGAGGATAGCAAAATAAAGTAAACTATGACATATTATACCCAAAAATTCTTTATACAGTGGACTACCAGTAAAATTGATAAACATTTGGAACCAAAAATTATTCAGACACAAGATCTGTCATATTTTATTACCATTTTTTTTATTATTATTATTTTTTTGAATAAACTGTATTAATGAATGAAATGTTCAAGGTGTCTGAATACATTTTGGTTGGACTGTATATATATATATATATATATATATATATATATATATATTTAAAAGTTCATGTATGTCTCATTAGGATGGTAAGCACCCTCCAATGATACAACCATGAGCAATTCTAATAGAAAACTTGTTGCGTTTTTCTCCTTTAAAGGCCTGAAAGGAATATGCATCTAATTTTCTCAATCGCTCTTCTATATAATTTGAATAAATTACGCCTTGGATCGGAAATAAATGCTCCCTGACTTCCCCTCAAATCCTCTGATAGTTGTATCTTTAATTATTATTTAATTTAGCAGTTATGAGTGGTTTTCAGTTAAAGAGGATACTGCTGACAAATTCAATTAAATGAAAATAGAGAACTTAATGGTCCATGTTAATGATTCATTTCATACATAATATTATGTTTTTTTTTTTTTTTTTTTCTTCTTCTTCTTCTGTAAATTTCTAATCAGGGCTCACTTTAATATTGGTTACAGGGGTCTAGACACAACCAAGGTGTGCACGCATCCACAAACACATCCATTAACCCTATGTGTCCCAGCGCCTGCAAGTTTGTCATTTATAATAACACATTTCTTGCTTATTAAAAATAAAAGAGGATCTAATCAAAAATGGCACATCAGAGATGAAAGATCTAAAGTGCGGCTACAGGAAAAGCCCAGGGCACGGTGTCAGGGGTGCTGGGTGTGGACTGCGGGACTCGGGTGCATTAGTGTTAAGAACACATGTGTGGGACGAGGCCATGAAGGGTGAGTCTAAGTGGGCATAGGGAGAGCGGAGGGGGTCAGTGACAAGTGGCCCATGTTTGGTGTGTGTGTGCGTGTGAAGTGGGGTGGAACAAGTGCTACAGAGAGGTGCAGCGCGGTGTTTTTCCCATGGTCCACTGCCCCTGCCCCCCAACACACACACACACACACACAGACCGGCCTGTCAGACAGGGTCCAGCTCAGTTACAGACCCCAGGGCCAATGTGCTCTCAATGAACTGATACAGATGGAGAATTTTAGCACAATGGATGGATTACCACTGCCAGAACAGCGCTTCTCCCTCCCTCACACATGTACACACACATATACACATACATTAACACATCACACACAAAAAGGTGACTCTGCCAAACATGGCTTTTCAATACTAATCAAACTCTTACTTGTAATTTAATTGATTCTCTAACCTTCAAATAAACTATGCTTGTGTTTTCAGTTCACCGCCGTCTGTATGTTAGCGACGTGTGCCGAGTGTCCTTAACTGTCCGGCATGTAAAGGCTGCGGTGCATCTTTAATGGAGGATAGGCTTTATAAATCATGACCGCAGGTCTGTTTAGACATTCACCAGCTTGGCCCACGCTCTCTCTCCGATGGAGGAGGGTAGATTAATGGCATAGGGCCTATTTAGCACCAGCCGCTGTAAAACATGACACTTTCTCCCCACACGATGCTCCAGCCTGGCCCGTCAGCCAGCCAGCGAGCGGTCCCACCCCACCCAGGACAAATAGCTCATCACAAACAGCCCAGCCAATGTCAAAAAGGCAAAATCCACAGTGACGAATGATGGGAGTTTTGGCAATAATAATAGGCAGGAATGTGATTAATGTAATTATTGGGGAGAATACATAGACACACACAAGTGCACGGATACACACGCTGCTTATGAGATTTTTTGGTAACACTTTCTATGAATTATAGCCCCATTTATACTTATTTATAAGTAAGTATTACTATTCTATAAATATATTTATAAAGACTCATTAAGACCTATTCTGCATTATAAGAACAGTTATAGTTACATTTATATTATTTTTTTTTATAATCACTTTTAATGTGCATGCTCATGATTCATAAGATCAAATATAAAATAGTTCCAGAGACACTTGTTTGCTGTACCAATTAGTTATTAATTATGTATTTAATGGCTAATGTTTGCATTAGCGGTCATGAATGGTAATTCTGATTTGTTAAAATCTATATCTCGCCATATGGTATATATATATATATATATATGGTATTGCTTATAGCAGTTTGAAATTATTATACTTATATTGTTGCAGTGTTTTGCCAGTATGTAACATTAAAAAAAAAAAAAAAATGTTTGTATTAATGATTTCTGTATTTCTTTTCATTATTTTATTACAGGAATTGTTGTTCATTAGTTACATTTACAAGTAAACAACTTAAAATGTATAATGAGCACATCTTCATTCTTAATATTTGCTTTAGAAAAATTGCATCGTATGTTTTCACTTTACTTAAAGCCATCAATGATGTATTTATAGAGATTAATAACTGTATTATCACTCACAATAAGTGTTTATAAGAACACAACACAGCTATTCATAACGATATATTTACTTATTTGACCATATAAATCTGAATGAAAAGTCATTGTAACTATAATACAATAACATTATAGCAATGCATCTATAAAGACATTCCTGGAACCATGTGACTGACTAATTAATATTTATAAATCAGTGTATAATGGCTTATGAGCATGCACACTGAAAAAGAAAATGCAAGTAATTATACAAATAATATAAATGTAACTGTTCTTATAATGCAGTATAGGTCTTAATGAGTCTTTATAAATATGTTTATAAAATAGTAATGCTTATAAATAAGTATAATTGGAGCTATAATTCATTACAAGCATGGTCTTTATAGAGAGTGTTACTGATTTTTTTTTTTTTTTTTTTTTTTTTTTTTTTAGAGGACTGTATAGGGTGAGTATATCTATATGACAAAATACTGATATCCACAGTGTTAAAAAAGGCTTCCAACAGAGAACTCAGAACAGTTGTTGTTGTTTAACTGTTTGATATCTTTAATGAACTTATTGTTAATAATTAATTTGATTAATTTAATTTGAAATGTATTCATTATTATATTATATTTGGGCAAAATTGTTTTATTATCTTTATTATATTTGTTTTACTATGTCTAACTGTTAAGCTTTAAATGATATCCATCTTACTTGAGAACGAATGGTTGCTACTTAAATTAAATTAAGTTACTTTACAACCATTTATCAATGCACTGAAAAACCTGTTGTGTACAAAAAACAGTAAAACAAAATATTGGTCTCTGGTTTCAAATGATCTCATTGGAAACCTTCTACCACGCCAGTCATCAACAACATAGTTTTGAAAATATATGTAAAGAAATACACAGGTCATATCATTTTAATGTTATCAGAAGCTTTGTTACAACAAAATTTTTTATTATTAAATCTGCAATGTGGAGGACAAATATATCCTAGCTGTATTGTCAACAAAGTACCACCCATAATGCAGCCACAACCAATGAAACAAGTCATTCAATATGATTTTAATCTTCATGTGTAGTTTACGTAACTATATTTCTCAACTTTTTAAACAGAAAAACGTTTTAAAACCAAAAATACTGTTGAATTTGATCAAACTGTTATAAATGATCAACCAAAGTATTATATTTTGCTTAAAAAGTCATTTAAAAAAATGATTAATTATATGTAAAGATCAAACCCTCTTTGTGCTCATGACACCTGTTCATCAGAAAGGGTTGAATTCATTGACACCTGATGAGGAAAAAGAAGTTAACACAATCTCAGGCGAGACAGGTAAATATCAGAATACCCTGGAGCTCTTTCTGCGCTGACTCTACATACATTATCAGATCAGGATATTACATCTACAAAATAACTGCAAAATATTACACATTTGGAAAGTGTATAAACAGTTTTACTTCATTCTCAGCTGGCAATAGATCCTTTTATTTAATTGCAAATTTTAGGTTAAATGCATTTCGAAAAGAACATTTTTTATAATAACATTTAAGCAGAATGCCTGTTTGTTCAGCTCTGATCTGAACTAGTCGGTCTAATAAATTCTCATGTTTTTTGCCTTTAAAATCAGCATGTGTTTTACTAAATGGCTTGATAAAAGTCCATAAAACTGAACGATTATGACAAGCTTAATATTACAGCACTGTAAACTACATTATAGTTGCAGATGATTTCAAAGAGAGATTTCCGCGTATGAAAAGGAGAGCAAGAGACGTGTAACCTTATGCCAGCCCCGCAGTTAGCGACTACAAAGGGGAACTCCACAGCTGCGAGAGAGTGTTTACTTGTTGAATCTTTTATCAGTTTTTCCCTGTTTTTATCTGGGCTGGCTCTCCCTGCTTCTGTGCGCTTATCTATGCAGCTGAAGCCGAGCTCGGAGTTAGCCTGTGTCCGCCTGATTACAGCTGTGATAGATGGAGTCAGGGATGACCTTACCTCCTCACTAAACACAAGGTTGGACATTTGTCTCCCTGCAGTATTTGCATGTTTTCCGCCTGTTTGAAGCTATTTGTCATGTAATTCTCTTTGCCACTGGATATATGAGAGGCGTTTGAGAGAGCAGAGCGCTGTGTGAGTTAAGCCCACGATAAAAGCAGCCTTGATAATAAAGCTGAAAAGTTCTTATTTATTCATAATATTCCAGGCCAGGCCTTAACAATAGTTTCTTTAGTTGGTCCTTTGGATATTAGTGTCCTCATTATCTACCTTTTAATTTACATATTAAATCTTTTAATTTTAGCTACAGTGTTATGAGGGTGTAATATCAGGTGTCAAAGATCTCTTTTTTTCTCTCTCTTTTCTCAAACCTATGCAGAGATTTCATATGTTCTTTCAGCCTGATATATGATATGACCTGTCAGAGAAACATATTTGTTATTTTTGAAGGCTGCATCACGCAATATCTCGAATTTATCTGAATGTATGTCTGAGCTCGAGACCGTATCTACACATAACTGTGAGCCAGTGCTTAAATCTTATCCTGAGACTGAGTCTGAGCTTTAGATTAATCCTGAGTCTGGGCCTAAACCTGTACCTGGGCGTTATCCTGGGTCTGAACCCTAGTGGAAGGCAGTTGATGGGTAATAGTAGGGAGTTGGATCTGTGAGGTGGTTCAAAACTCCAAGCATCACTGCAGAGCCACACTGCGTCTTTCCATTCACTTCATTCAGCTAATTAGCCCCTACTCATGAGACAGTTCAGCTGTAATCAACTAGCAGCAAGATCCGTCATCGCCTCCTAATCATTTTATTACTTCTGTAGAGTGTCTCCCTGCAACAGCCTGCTGCAGACAGGTCAGTATTACTCCCACTCTGTTCTGGGATGCCAGCTAGACACAGTCCACACATTCAGACCTTGTCCACACTAATATATTTTTTTATTTGAAAACACATCTTTTTTTTTTTTCTTCTCAGTTTTGGCCTTCCATCCACACTAAGACGAGTTTTTGTCCTGCGAAAACGGAGCTTGAAAATTGAGCTGTTTTATTTGAAAATGACGTATGTTTAGTCATGTGAAAGCGACCTGGACGCATCAGTGAACTTTATGATGTCTGTTCCGCCTGTATCATCTCAGTGAGCTTTTATGAGGTTTTACGCATCCACAGTAAGGCAGTAAGCGTTTTCCAACGTTCCGGTGTGGAGATACTTTTGGAACACGCTTGAAAACACTGGTGTGGATTGAGAGCGCTTTGAAATGAAAAACGCAGTTTATAAATGTATACGGATTAATTTAGACTTAGCCTCAGACTGGTTACTAGGGCTGGAATAATAAATCGATGCATTGCGAATCGAGAAATGATTCTGGATTGATTCTGAGATTTTCCAAATGCATCGCAATACTCTCTCGAATCGATTCTGAGCTTAGTTTTTAACAGCACATGGCAGTGCGTGCATTAGAAACAGCCGTGAACCTTCTATAAAATAATCATTCATAAAGTCTGGAAAGGTTGAAGTGAATTACAAGGTTGTTTGCAGAGGGCTGTTTACATTATTCTCACGCCATAAAAGCATTCTGAGGTGCAAGTACATTCTCAGACTCAGCCGAACGCATGAATTCTCTTCAGCGCTCTTCTTCATGAGCATTTGAGTGTGCGGTTAAAAACTTGCCTAGAGCGTAATCTGCTGTTAAAAAGTACGCTCAGAATCATTCCAGAGAGAATCGCGATGCATCAATTAATTGTCCCGGCCCTATACTGGATACCTTCTCTGCCAATATATATTGTCTATATATACTGTACGCAGTCTTCATAAAACTGGTGCACAAAACTGTACTTCACTATGCCATGAGGCCATGTCAAAGCCAGCTGAGGGCAAATTTACATGACAATGATGTAATAAAAACTAAAAAAAAAGTCTTTCCTTTGGGTTTTTTTTTGCAACGACAACATTGTCAAAAAGATCCCCATTCACATGGATCTGCGACTAAATGACTAAAAATGCTGTATTATGCCAGGCCAGTAGATGGCGATGTCACTTTGTAAAGAAACACTACGCGCCTATAGACTGAACACGTAATATGCATGCGCATGACGTCACCATTTTCACAAATTCGAGACAATAACGGTATAGTTTTAAAAAACGTGCACTTTGAAACCTGTTTTCGGTTTGCGTTTTTAGGCCCCCAAAACGCTGTTGTCGTGTAAATAAATGGCCAAAATGCATAAAAAGGTTTCCGTGTAAACGGCCCCTGACACTGACACAATGTCCAGATTGTATTCATATTACAGAACACACTTTTTTGATAGCTGAATTCATAATTCAGTGCAGTAGACAGTATTTTGACAGTACAGTATGTGATTTCAAACACTGCTAATTTATTATTATTATTATTGATTTGACTAGCCAGTCTAAAGGTTTAGCTAACTGTACATTCAGCCTTTTGAGAGTTTGTAATATGTGCAGTAATCAGTGTTGGGGAAAGTTACTTTTAAAAGTAATGTATTACAGTATTGCATTACTCCATAAAAATTTACGAATTGCGTTACTTAGTTACTTTTTATGAAAATTAATGCGTTACATTACTTTCTGCACCTGGGCTGGGCTGGGCTTGCTTGTTTAATTTAATATGTTTAAAAAAGGTTTGCATAAAATGCTGTTTTTATTCATTTTGAGTAATACCGAACGTTTTCGTGCAAGTGAGATGAGTAAATGCATGTTCATATTTACTCTTGAACTACAATAACCATCATGTTCACACAGCACACACAACATCTCTAGCTGTCAGTCAATAAGTGTGAAAACAAAGTAACTTGCATTACTTATTTGAAAAAGTAACTTATTTTAAGGTCAATTGAAAATGTAATGCATTACTTTACTAATTACTTTAAAAAAGTAATATGATTACGTAACACAAGTTACTTGTAATGCGTTACCCCCAACACTGGCGGTAATGGTCATGAATATTTTTGCAAAGTTATTTTAATTTTCAGGCCATGTTTGAATAATATTCAAGAGTGGTTACACTTTATTTTAAGATGTCCTTGTAATACAGTTAAGTACTGAGTAATATAAATGAACGTACTCACTAGGGTTAGAGTTTGTTTTAGGGTTAGTTGCCTGCAATTATGAAAAATGTACTGTTATTGCTATAAGTACATGTAACATAAATTGTAAAATAAATTGTTAAAGAAAGTTTATGAACAATGTCTAGACTATGCCAGCTCCAGTTCTAGCCTCTTACGAAGACTTCAGATAACTCAACACCTGCGAAGAGTTGAAGCCAACTCCTGCGAGGACTTCAGATGACGCAAACTCTGAATCAACGTGCACCAATGCTAATTTTTTATAATCATTAGGTTCACAATTTGAGCTCATTGTTTCTGCCTAAAATGAATACATTATGTTAGCTAACTGTGTGATTTGTATATGTACATTTCTGTTGGACACAGTCACTTCTGATAACAGATCACACTAGATTGTAACGTAGACACATGCATTTTCTGTAAAGCTGCTTTGAAACGATGTGAAAAGTGCTATACAAATAAATGTGAATTGAACTGAATGTTGTCTTTTCATGCTTTGCTTTAATAAAAATAAATGTTTTTGTTTAAAAAATTCGACTATACATAAGTAATAGAAATGAAAATGATATAAAAATAAATGTAAAAGATTATAAAAAATTATTAAAACAACATATCCTGCATCATTTTTTCCACCTTGAATGCATGCCATGTTGTAATAACAAATGCCCCAATAGGAGTTTCCCAGGTGCACTTGAAGGCAGCATTGATTACAGTACAAAAAGAAAGAAAGGAGTTCTTGTTACGTGTGGGAATGAGAGGGACAGGAAGAGTGAGAAGGGACAGAGACGCACCAGACACTTCCAGGTCTCTAACGAGGTCACTAATTAACTCTCACACTCCTGTTCGCTCGCTCTCATCAGAGGTGCACGATGCTTTTTTGACAGGAGAAAATTGCAGGGCAATTAAATCATCTGAAGACGAACACTTCAGATGCTGGAATTAACAGCTAAATGTTACATTTATCTCTCAAAATGTGACGGTAGGGAATAAAATGGTGGCCATAGAATGTTGGCTGATTTTCCAATTCTGTGGAATGAAATTATTTATTATTGAATAACTCTGTGCCTCAGAATTTCCTCTTTCTTTTCATATTGCCACCGCCGTTTTTTTTTTTTTGTTTTTTTTTTTTTGTCAAATCTCTCATTTTAACGCACGCTACATGACTCCACGATCCCAGTGGAGACAGTAACTTGTTTTCTGCGGCTGTTTGCCGTGTTGTGCTCCTGATTTCTTCTCTTTTGTGCCGAGCATTATTTGACAGGATGCCGTTTTTCCTCTTCTTTGAGCAGAATCCGAGTGATTCTTGCGCTTTATTTTCATAACCCTTTCCTCAATTAACCTCTCCTACTGCTCCCCACTGGCAGCTGGCTACGGGGGGACATGTGTGACTGAAACACAGGCTCAATCACGCCATTATTTGTCATCTGTCCTCAGAGAAAGGGAACGAAAAAGGAGCGCGAGAGGAGAGAACTCGCCTAATTTTGGGGTCTATTCTTAAAGCCCGTTCCCCACCCCTACCGTCCTGCCGACTGCTGGGGGGCAGAGCGTTAGCGGGGGCATGGAAGAGAGCCGACAGGCTTTTTTCGCGGGCCGAGGTGGGGCCGGGGGGGGGGGCTTTTTTGTGTGGCCGTCAGGAGCAGCAGTGATGGCGTGAGTCTGGGGCCGCAGGGAGCCTTTGTGCTCACTCCATTCTCACTCCTCACACTGCTAACCCTCAATGCCTGGATTAGAGAATACTTTAGAGTTTTAATCTCTAATTCACGTCTCACACACACACATTTTCTCTTCCCTTCTCCTTTGCTCGCACACATAAACACGCACACCCACACGCACACACAAAATCACACCCATTGAATCACAGACAAAGTGTGAAGGGAAGGCGATGAATAGTGGACTAAGAGTGGAGCGAGGTTAGATGTAAATGCAGCCATGGTTAAATGCTGGAATACCATCCATAAGACTCATTAGCGGCTGCGAATGTGAGGTAAAGTGCTCGGCCGGCCCCCAGAACAACCAGGCCCCTTTCTTTCCACAAAACTCTCCATCCTTCCCTCACAATAATGAGAGAAAAAGGTCACGTTTTCACAAGAGGGGAAATGAAGGCAGTGTTCGCGGTTGCTTTACAGTCCTAGTTCACCAACTCCAATAAATGAGCATGTACAACAAGCCAAAGGGCCTTTTATTGCAAATTTAATTCATTTCTCTAGACAACTGTGAAATTTGCCATTGACATTAGTTATTACCCTGAGGCCAACGAAGAGATGATCTCAGTTAATAAATGATCCCTAACAAGAAGCGCTCCTCTTTTTCTCTCTCTCTGGCTCTCTCTCTTTCTCGCTCTCTCTGTTTTCCTTCTTCGCCTGCTGTGAGAAGCTCACTGCACAGAGACGCTACTGTCAGTTCTTCCAGATATTCAGTTCTGCACCCTTCCACAAACACATACACTGTGCCACACACACACACACACACTGTGCATTGTAAGAAAAGCTTTTGGTCCTACAGCTGCTCTCTGTTACCCTGTTATCTCTGTTACCCTACAAAAAGAGCTGTGGTTACAGGTCAAACACACTTTCTGTCATATTGCACACACACATTTTTCTATCATGGTGCAGACTTTCCTTTGACTTATACTGTTTTATACTGAGCTAATGATCCATCCATCCATCCATTCTCCAGACCGCTTGTCCTATGTAAAAAATGCTGGGTTAAAAACAACCCAAGTTGGGTTGAAATTGGACAAACCCAGCGGCTGGGTTAAATGTTTGCCAAACGTGCTGTGCAGTTTTATTTAACCCAACTATTGTTTAAAAATGACTATATGTCTGGCTTAAAATGAACCCAAAATAGGTTGGAAATTAAAAATCAGACACATAATTACTAGAGTCAACAATAATAATCAAAAGGTGAACATTTATTAATAAGCAATTTAATAAATGTTTATTGTTTAATTATTATTTATTAAACTTATTAATAAATGTCCATCTATTAAAGATATTAATAAAATGTTAATTTCCAACATATTTTGGGTTCATTTTAAGCAAGAAATACAGTAATTCTTTAAACATAGTTGAGTTAAATAAAACTAACCAGCAGGTTGGGCAAACATTTAACCCAACCGCTGGGTTTGTCAATTTCAATTGTTTTTAATGCAGCATTTTTTAGTGTAGATGCTGGAGCCTATTGCAGGGATATTGAGCAAATTATATTTTATATTATTATTATTATAAATGTATTAATTTATATATATATTTTTTTAATTGACTTATTTAAAGGGGTGGTTCATTATGATTTCACTATTTTAATTTTATTTAGTGTGTAATGTTGCTGTTAGAGCACAAATAACATCTGCAAAGTTATGATGCAAAGGGAGATATTTTCTTTTAAAGAATTCTCTGTTTAAGGACTACAACAAACAGCTGGTAGAGACTACAATGAGCTTCTTCCCGGTTGGTGACATCTCTAACCCTAAAATTTACATAAACCCCGCCCCCGAGAACATGCAACAAAGGGGGTGAGGCCGTGTTAATGCAATACAGTACATAACACAAATGCAATAGCATGTCATAAAAGCAAGATAACGACATGACAAGTTATAACCGTAATTAAACTAAACTATACCTGTTCTATCTCAATGCAGCAAATGTTCTCTGGTTCTGAAGGCAGTTTACAACAGTTTCCACACGAGCGATTTATAGATTATCATGACAGAATATGCTAATCAATGACTTTAATATAAATTAGTTAACTCCATATCAGCTACGTAAATTCATCAACTATCCATTCAGAAACGTCCTGTTGCATTCAAAATGTTGTCACTTCTTCTTGAGTCTCTGCATCATTGTCCAGCTTCGTTTTGAACATAATAGGCTGAACAGTTTCTGACATTTTCAGGTAGCTGCTAACAGGAGCTCTTGAAACTCCGCCCTCTTCTTGGGAGCAGCAGCTCATTTGCATTTAAAGGGACACATACAAAACGGAGCATTTTTGCTCACCCTCGAAAAGTGACAAATTTAAAATGCTTTAAAAAATTATCTGTGGGGTATTTTGAGCTAAAACTTCACATACACACTCTGGGGACATCAGAGACTTATTTTACAAATGCATAAAAGTGGCATTATACCATCCCTTTACCTGAATAAACTGATTTTCTCATAGAGACCACTGGACAATCCCCACAATTTTATTTATAATTAGACAGGCAGTGGTGGACAAAATACATGAATCACACAAATAATGAAATGTTACTCCAGTAAGTATAAATATTTAATGTTAAAGTTTCAACAACAACAATAATAATATAATTAATAATAATAATAATAATTTATTATTATTCATTAATTCGTTTATAAAGAGTTTCTCTTACTATGGCTTTATTGAGCTTAAATAGGTTAGAACTCAGTCTGGCATTATTATGAATTATTATGAGATGTCAAGTTGTCAATAAGAAGGATTACTTGTTGCAGACATTAATTTATATAATTCATTATGCATGATCTACAAATAAGCTCCAGTTTCTTATTATTAACAAAATATATCAAAACATTTCATTTTTAACATCAATTGAATCTGACATCACATGACAATAACAGTGATATGTTTTTTCTTTTCTTTTTTTTTTTTTCTTTTTTTTCTGAAATGTAAAAAGTAGAATATAAAGTACTGTAAAGTTTCCAAAAGTGAAAATACTCTGATACATAATAGAGAAAAAAAAAAAAAAGTTGTTTCTGTTAATCATTGCTTTTAGAAACATTTGGTCCCCACAATGCAGACTAAACCTGGCCTACACACACACACACACACACACACACACACACGTTTACCACACAGACACACACCACTGTCCCAGTTTGCCAGTATTGCTGCACAGTTAATGATTCCATTAACCATTCATTTCTAGTGACAGTAATTCATAGTTTTATACATAATATTATATGTTGACTTCTTCTCCCACAGCACCAATACATCCAATATCAACCAATCCAAATGTTTGGTTTGAAAGTAGAAAAAAAGTTCACTAATCTAAAATTATTATTTCTTGACAAATGGAATCCATTATCAACCGATTCATGAATATTTGTCCAGTCCAGCAATGACAAGCTACACTTTCTCATCTAGGGGAAATAGAATTGTTCAAATTGTGTTTGAGAGAAGGCTCACACACTAGAGGCTGCCCATAATGCAATACACCAATTTTTTCCTATTTTTTGCAGTTCCAATTTATTGAAGTAACAGAGCAGAAAATGCAGTGACAGCTGTAGCACTTTATTGCGAATTAGTACATACGTTCAGCAGAGAGAGACAGAGAGAAAAGGAGAGAGAGAGGGGACTCATTGTATTTCTGTAATTGCCACGGGCTCTGAAAATGGGCTAGCAATAGTACTGGAGCAATTACATATTGAAGACAGAAGATGACAGGATATACTTTGAACATCAGATCACATTTACACTGGGATTTGACCCCCCTCCTCAAAACAGAGCTAAGAGGAGAGGTACTATGACAATGACAGCCATACATGCTCATGACTCTGTGAGGCCGCTGGATGATTATAATTATTGTGTCTGACGTTTGACCCGGTATTGATGGTGTGGCTGCTGCATGTTTCTCCCTCTGTGTTTCAACCACAGATGTGTTTAACAGGCTGACACCATTTCTTGCATTAGGTCAGTGCAGACGAACTGAGAAATGAACACTTGCCAAATGCTGTCAAACTTCCACAAATGCCGACACTCTAACTTGTCACATTATGCCTTTGTTGGGACAGTATAGGGGTGTCTAGTTTGGTTTATGTACGTTGGGAAGGTTCATGAAGTCCACTGATATCTCTGGAGATAATAGTATTGGTCCAAATCTGATGATGGTAACAAGCTACACACAACGAGGAAACCTCTTTGTTACCAGCAATAATTTATTTATTGTTAGTAATCTAAATTACTTAAAGGTAAAGTGTGTCATTTCTAGTAACAACAAATGGGAATGCAAAAATAATTTTCCAAACTAGTGTTGTAGTACTTGAGACCATTCTTAAGACTACTTTCTGAAGGTCTTGGTCTTGATCTCTTTGTTTTTTGTCTTGGTCTTATCTCATAATATAAATGCCAACAAAATTAAAGATATGATTGCAAAAACATTCTTGTATGAGATCTTGTTTTTTAGGGTATAATTAAGCAATATCACAAGAGTAAGAGAGCTGTTTTCACGAATATGAGCACGATTGCAAATGTGATCTTGTTTATTAAATGCTTGTTTAAAATAAATAAGTTAATGTTAAGTGACTTACATTTTAGATACAATTGTAGACAGAAGTGTTTGCTATTTTGCTATTTAAATGTATCAGCTGCTTTAAAAAAAAAACGGTTAAATAAATGATTCAATGACTCACTCATCAAGTGTTTTAATTTCAGTTTCATATTTAAAAGTAGACCTATCATTTTATTTTGCCATTATATTTCGATATTCAAAATGTTATTTTTTTTAAACATTTTTTGCATTTTTTATGCAGGTATAATTGTACCAATTCAGATGAAACCGCCTCTGCAACACAAAGATGAATTTTATTGTTAGTGATTTGATTTAACAGCTCTATCGTGTCGTATTATTCTAATTATTGATTAAATATAAGACATTTCTCAGACAGTAGATATGGATCTTTTAGATGAATTTGAGGAGTGCTGGTCTGGTCTTGGTCTTGTCTTTGTCTCAACCCCACAAAGTCTTGGTCTCGACACACTCTGGTCTTGGTCTTGACTTCCAAACACCTCCTCTCATTTGCCATTGGTTGGAAAAAAAGGGATTGCCACGTCCCAAACACATGGCATTTTTTGAGCTGGTGTAGCTGTGTCAAGGCCTCGATATATTTCAAACAAAATCAAAGAATGAACTGGAGTTCGTTTGGAAGTTTGAAATCGATTTACTAACTATAAGTAACTTTGCAACTACATGTCAACTAACTCTCATCAGAGTATTAGTAGACTGTTAGATTAGGGTTATGATTAATAGAATAACTTGACATACTTGCAAAGTCTGTAGAATGTCTGTTGGGGGACCATCAAAATAAAGTGGCAGATATTAAAAAGACAGTCTACTAATACTAATGACTGCTAGTTGACATGTAGTTGCATTGACATAAATGGTCTTGCATTGACATAAATGGTCTGAAGCGCATGGCACAGGTGCACTTAGGGCGTGTCTAATCCACTTTTACTAGTTTAACGACGGAAAAATGGTCAGCGCGCCAGGTGCAAGGTCCAAAAGCGATGTACCTTGTCTCTTAATGAGTCATGGGTGTGTTTTGGGCGTAACGTGCAATAAACCAATGAGAGTCTCATCTCCTATTTCCTTTAAAAGCCATGTTGCCCTTGCACCATCGCTATTTACATGGCAGAATGTGCAAGCTTCTCCAGAAAGGAATCCTTTTATTTTTAATATTTAATAATGTTTGTGTGCTGTTGCACGTCCCTGTGTATGTAACAAGCAGAGTGTACGTACGTTGTGCACCTGCCTATAGGCACATATTACTAACACACCCTTTAAATAAAAATAAAAATAAAAAAATGCTGCGTTTCAGTTGGTCAATGGCGCAATCGTTTTCAGTTGCCTCAAAATAGCAACACGCCAACAATGCACCTGAACACACCTCGTTTTCAGACCAGCACGCCCATGGGCGAACAGATTTAAACAACGTGGGAAACTGTCGTCGGGCCGAAACTAGCAAAAAACACGTGTGTCGTGCCTGGTGTCACATTGTGCCAGGTGAATGATAGGGCCCAAAGCGTTCCCAGCTTGCCAAAGCAAACTTTCCGGAACAGTTCACTCCAGCTGGTAAAGTCCAATGACGATTATGTAATAGGTAGGATTGCACATCTTTGATGTGGAAATCTCCATGGGTTAATTTCTTCTGTTCAGTCCATCGAGGTCAGACATGAGTCAAAGCACTAGAGAGCTGGTTTATAGTAAAAACTGTAGTTGTAATTCTAATTGAAAGCGAAATTGACAGTCTTTTGCTTTAAAGCAATATTTTGTATAAAGTGATATATACTGTAAATAAACTGACTGACAGACTTGATGGTGTGCTGAATTGCAAAGCTCATGCAAACGTCTCGGTTACGACTGTAACCTTAGTTCCCTGAAGAGGGAACGAGACGTCGCGTCAAGAAATTGACGCGTTGCGTTCCCAAAGCGTCAATTTCTCGACGCAACGTGAGTTCCCTTGAAAGGGAACACATTGCTTTGATTAGATACTTTCTTAACTTCTTTTTTCTCACTGCTGTCATTTTTGTTGTGTGTTTATTTATTGTTATCAAGAGGAAATTGCGCAGCACATTTACATATTCACATAAAGGCACTCTCAGCAGCATTGGGATTTTTGCTAACAGCTAAAAAGTTATTTCAAACTTCTTTTTACCCCTAAGCGAAGAGTGTGTATATAAGTCAGGGGTGTATATATTAGGGCCTTCAGGCTGGTCAGGGTTTTTAAACAAATGTGAAAATGAAATGCTTTGATAACCACAATTTTTACACTTGTTTGGGCAGAAAATCAACCCTAAAAGTATTTCTTATAGTTTGTATATTAGGCTGGGATATAATAAAAAGTCACATGCTTCACCTTTAAGGAAGATACCTTACTTGCATATAAAACATATATTTTTAGAATTATGCTTGTAGATAATTATTGAAACTGCATGTTAGAGGTACAGTAGAGGAATGAATTGCAGTTGTGCAGACCTCATAAGTTATGCAGTACATTTCAGTTTCCCCATACCTGATGACAGCTAAATAAAACAATAAATACAAGTACAGTTAGCCTAACACAGGTTAGACTCATCAAGATTGTCTGTACTCGTGTGACAGACCATATTATTAAGCGTTAACACAGCCACTGTTCACACCCCTCCATCTCATTCGCAAGAGACAATCCATAGATTGTGCATTTTGATTTGTTACACTGCCTTCCCAAATGCATGTTCATTTCCTGTTGTTATTAGTTTGTCATGTTGCATGAATTGATAACATGACGCAGCTTGTCCGCCGCCGCTCATCTCCTGCATTGTGATGGGGGGTCAACGGCATGAACGACAAGCATATGCAGTGAATAGAAAAGATGTTATTCAGCCATTACAGTCATTTTCCCTTTGTGGAAAAAAAAAAAAAAAAAAAACTAATAAGGTAGAAAAACACTCTTTTGGGCTTTACTTCAATTCAGACCTCCATTTCTCACATTATCTTCTTCTTCTTTTTTTCCCCCTGCCAGGTTATGGCTCAAGCCTCAATCTGGAGAAAATTAGTTGCAATTGTGCAGAGTATTTGTTAACAAGGTGGTAAATTATTGGTTTTATAACAACAGCAGTAGGTTTACTGTCCTTAATTACAGGAAGCTGACACTGACAAAATGTACAGAGATGTAAGATAGCACTGTACGCATGCAGTGAGGCTTTGATGTGTTCATCATGACAGTGGCTTTTCTCTTTGAATAAGTGTGTTTTACTGCAACATAAAAAGGATTTGAGCAGAACACTTATCACCTTTTACCGAGAGGAGAGTGTCTGCTGTCAATAATCCTCAAACCACCTATGCTCAGTCTGAAACCGCACCTATGGCGTACACATTAAAGAGTAACAAAGCTCTTCTGTCAAGACGTAATACTTGTGTCCGACAGATCATCTCTTATTGACAGACGGGGGAAATACAGCCGGATTTTGTGTGTGCAACGGAGAGCCAGAGTCAAAAAAAAGGGGAGAGCTCACTTCATTTGCATGGCTCGTTTAGCTGGTGAACCTAATCATGGATTTTCCACGCCGCATGTGCAGTGTCTTTTTTTTTTTTTTTTTTTTTTCCCACTTAAATGCCTGAGCTTCAGCAGGGCGAGTGCAGGAATCCTCTTAGTGGAAGCCCACCTTCTCCATATACTCTCATGCTGATGTGTGTGAGGGAGAAAGAGTATATGAATTATACAATGGATCTAAAAGGTATCTGAACACCTAAAAAAAAGTACAAACTGTGTGAACACTTTCTGGTTATCATGCTTAAAACGTCCATAATTATCTCCCCGGGGTCGGTGGTCGGTTTTTTCTTACCAGTGCGAAAGAGACTTTTGGACATACAGATAAGAGTTATACATCATTCAAAACTGTGAAATGTCTTCTTTTATTTGTGTACACTCACAGTAAAAACACAATGTTGTGCTTTTTGCAAAATAAAGAAAACTAACATGATCTGCCATCTCTTGAAATCAGGGGCGGGGAACGTTGATCCTGGAGGGCCATTGTCCTGCAGAGTTTAGCTCCAACCCAAATTAAACACACCTGAAGCTAATCAAGGTCTCCAGGATTACTAAAGTTACAGGCAGGTGAGTGTTTTTTTCAGGGTTGGAGCTAAACTCTGCAGGACAACGACCCTCCAGGATCAACGTTCCCTACGCCTGCTCTAAATGAAGTCCATTCTGATACTCCTCAGAGAATGAACTGTAACTTAGAGAATACTTATCACACAAACATATGTCCAAATTATATGCATTCATCAAAATCACTTTGGGACCAGCTAGTTAAAAATTAAAGCTTTGGCATTATTTCAATATTTATCATCGAATGCAATTAAATCTATTTTTAAATGTGGCCAAATAAGTGACGTAATAATAATTGAGTTATTAATTACTGAGCACCAAAATAACCTGAAAATAACTGAGCACCAAATCAGCATATTAGAATGATTTCTGGATCATTTTCTGAAAACTAGAGTAAATTTTTGTGTGGGTCAGGTATATACAAAAATGGCAATATCCAAAATACAACAACCTATAAATCACACAGAATGATGTTCTTGGAAATGTACAAATGCAGAAAGTTCAATGTGATGGGTAGGTTTAGTGTAAAAATCATTATGTCTATAGAATGTTTCCATAAACCATGAAAATCATTTATGTGTGTGCGTGTGATATGCGTTTAGAGCCACCTCTCCGTGGGGACTGACCTTCCCCAGTACATGGCAGCCTCCATTAATACAGGTTTAATTAAACTGAGCCCGTCCGGGCGTCTCCCGCTGCCTGCGTTGCCCCGCAGGGGAGCAAACACAGTCAGCCCTCCATTACACACTAACAGGACCAGACACACATACACACATACATCCACACAAACTCCAATACAAACCGATTGTTGAAATTAAAAGATGGGAAAAGTTATGCTGGAGTCCAATTCATTTCCTAAACATTAACAGTACAGATCAGACCAAACAGAGGTTTTGCCGTGTGCCGGAGAAGTGGATTGAGTGTCAAGCCAGGTTTCATCTGTAATGGAACGTGCCTTCGGTGGCCATATCTAATCAGCCATATCTAATCAACAAATTACAGTGATGTATGTGGTCTGCAAATTCTGTGACTAATAAAGTACAGTGTATTTAACATGTTTAAAGTGTCCCCCATGCGCCTCCTCTGTCTCCTTGATTAATGTAAATGTAATTAAGCACCATGCTAATTAAGCCATAAATAATGACAAGGTGCACATTTATGCAAAGATAGTGGCACACCTAAATGAAGTGATACATAGACATATCTTCAACAGCTCTCCAACAACAGAACCTTTGATTTGGTTACAATCTACAACCAGCAAAATGTCTGTAAATTGGAAGCTGAAATTCTAGTGACTTGTTTCTTCATCATCATATTTTAATGTAATTCTCATGTCTCTGAATAAGCTGCATCATCTTTTCTAAAAACAAGAGTGTTAAACGATGCAAACAACAGCGCTTTGACAGAGTGAATCTGAGAAAACTCACAATGTGATGCTAATGTTTCTCTCACAAGAATAGATCTGAAAAATGCCATCTCTGCTTTGTTTTACTCCACAACAGCATAATAACCTAAACATACCGTATCTTGAATGAAACAGGAGGTGTTTGTGTGAGGTTAAACTGTAAATCCACACACACTGTCGCTGTACAGTAACACAGATACAAGTGTGATGAAAGCTGTTAGGTAAGTTTCAGTGGCCACATTTCAACCTCAAAGCTTGACATTTGTAATGTTGCCTGTCAGCTGCAACATCTCTTGTGTTCTAAGCAGAGAAATATGCACAATAAATAGATTCCAGCTTGTTTAGTCAGTCCAGCATTCACACTTGTCACTTCCACCTTCTGATATGCGAATAACACGTATGTTTCTCTGATTAATGACACCTGGACTGTTGCTGACGGTGCACATGTGACAGTGACAAATGCAGGTATGCATTGCCATAGTGATGGCATAAACACAGCCTTTAGCTGGAACTGCAGCCACAACACGTTTATCAACAGCATGAGAGGGGGGAAGAGGATCTGTAAATAGACTTCCATTCAACGCGATAGGACCACCCCAAAAGACAATAAAAATGTGGATCCACTGGGTCTATTCTGAGCACTTGAATTCAACAGCCTGAACACAACGAATATACAGCAATCCAGCGATTTGTGACAGATACATGTTACTTGTGGAATACTTAGATATTAGCAGATACTTCCATCCAAAATAGAATTATGCAATTAGCCATTTTAATTTTTTTTTTTTGTTGTTGTTACTTTTGCACTGATGCCAGACTTACCATTTATTCTTATATAATCATGTGTGTGTGTGTCCATCAAGTTAAAAAAAAAACAAAAAAACTTTCATTTGTAAAGTATATAGTGCAATAATCATTTTAAAAAATTACATGCACTATCGTTTAAAAGGTTATGGGCAGTAAAATTTTCCGGTCCTACTTTATATTAGGAGTCTTAGGAGACTACTACCAACATTTAAATTAATCATTTGATGCAATGCACTTATTGTGTACATACATGTTTTTGCATTGTACTTATATTTTAAATACCTGCATGTAATTACAGATGTAATTAATTTCTGTAATAACATCTATATTTACACTGCTGACCCTTCACTTACACCTTAACCCACTCTTAAACCTACCCATACCACCAAACCTGTCCCTAACCTTTCCCATATCCCACCTCAATAGCAGCAAATGTGTTGTGCAATACAATATGAACATAATACGTACATTATACTTATTTTTTTTATGTAAGTACACAGTAGTTAAAGACACCTAAAATAAAGTGTTACCAATTTTTCTTTTATTCAGAAAGGAATCATTAAATTGTTCAAATGGACAGTAAAGATTTTTACATTGTTTAAAAAATCTATTTCAGTTAAATGCTGTTCTTTCAAGTTTGTATTCATCAAAGAATCCTGAAAAAAAAAAAAAATTGTTAGTGTAGTGGCTGTAGTAGGCTCACAACACAGGAGATTCAAATACACTTTATTACAATAACTCTACAATAACTAACTCTCTGGAGATGCATGTTCTAATTTTGCCCAGTTAGATGCGTTCCTGAGTCAACATATTTTGTTGATCCTGGAACAAAATTTCTTTCTGAAAATGTAGTGCTAACCATATAACTACCCCTAAATCTACCCCTACCCATAAATTATTCCTAAAATCAGAGGGAAATTAAGGATGAAAAACACCTAAAAGCACCTAACCCTGGTTGTAAGCCTAAACTTGATATAAAATGTAAATTTGTCCCTCAAAACTGATTGGTTGTTTGGAATGTTGTTCCAGGATCAATAATGATAATGTGTCCAGGAACATGTTGCACTTGGTGAAATCTGGTTCTGCCTCAGGCGATATCACAGAAAAACACAATCAAATAAACTCAAACGAGACTGAGCAATGAACAAAGCAAACTAAGGGCTTACATACACAAGGAGTAATCAACAGAACTAAGAACAGGTGAGGAACTAATGAATAACCATGGAAACTAACAAGCAAACAGAACTCAGGCAAATCTGAACAGGGAAAAGAATGAAAACAAAACCAAAACAGAACCAGAATGTAACAGAAACTTCCCCTCCCAGAAGGCAGTGTAACAAGTCAAACTGAGGAGGAGGGGGTTTTGGAGGAGGAGGAGGAGCTGCTGAAGGGCAGGACAAAGGAGCAGATGATGGCAGGTGGAGCCAGGTGGGGACCCGGAGCACAGCCAGGATGAAGGCCCATGGTGGAATCAAGGGAGGGAGGAGCCATGGTGGAGACTTTGGCAGGTGGAACCAGGGGGACAGTGCTGATGGAGGTGGAGAACCAGGCAGAGCCGATGAGGCTGGATGAATCAGGGTGCTGGAGGACTGAGGCTGAGCTGTAGGGAAGGCAGAGCCCAATTGAGTCGAAGGGGTGGAGGGACAAAGCGCAGCTGAAGGTCCCAGAAGTCTGCGGCATAGGCAGTGCAACGACTGACCAAGGTGGAGCCAGAAGGACGAGGGAGCCCGGTGGTGCCACGAGGACCATGTCCCCATGTGGAACAGAGGGAGGGAGGAACGGGCAGTTGTGGATTTTGGCCTCGGTCCGAGGCTATTGGCCCCACCCGGCACGTTGTTAGTCCTGGCTAGCACTGGCCCGACAGTGGAAAAGCGGCTATGTGACTGAGAATTTGCAGTTTGGTCTGAATTAACTTTGAGCACTGAACCACACCACCACATTTGAAAATGGAAAAGTGGCTCTCAAAATTAGGTGATCATGAGAGAAACCTTATAGATCAAGGCTGCTATCACATGAAGATGCCATTAAATGGCTCTAATTCTAATGTCTAATTTTCAGCAGATACTAATTCTCATCTGAATTGGAATTACTCATCTTGGCTTTATTCCACCAGGCCTTTTCACCAAATAACACACAAAAAAACTTGTGCCTCTTTAAAACAGCAATTAAAAAAAAAAACAGCACCAATGTAAGTCCCATGCATTGCTGAAAAAGCCTGCTCACTTGTTAAAAGTGGCCTGTGATCACAGTTGAAATGATGTAAATGCATGTTTTAAACAATGCACTTCTGTAAGACCGTTAAGAGGGCCGCTTCGCCTCTGTTCCGGGGGCAATTCAATAAATTCAAAGCTGTTATTCAATTAAATATTTACTACTGGAATTCAATTAAGTAATAATGATGGATTCAGAGGGAGGCTGAAACATGTTCCCTTCACTTACACTGCCGTCCAGTGACATTTTCAATTTAATAACTGTCTTTCTTTTTTCCTCTATATGCCACTCAACATATTATTTATTTTGTCGGAGTAGCAGCCTGCTGGTGATCAGCACACCAATCAGCTGTTGCAACAGCTCAACAATGAACCGTTCCGTATGAAAAGGTAAAATAAGTCATGTTAACTAGCAAGATCTTCAAGTGGGAGCAGGGAGCAATGATTATCTTGAATCATTCTTCTTCCTCTTGTGGTCTAACATGTTAGCCAGCACTTTCATTCTTTATAAAAGTATCTATCAGGCTGGATGTTGAAGTGATGGAGAGACTGCGGTGAGTATGACTGGACAGGAATGCCAATAGCCTCATTACTTGGCACGGCACATTGTAACTGGAAATTGCTTCTTTCAGGTTTTGTTTGCTCTGGCAATTACAATAAACTCTCTGCTTGACACGTTGTTTGCACAGATGTAGAGCATTAATAAACATGAGCGCTAATCTGAATTATTGAACCGCTCCCCATAATTCCGACAATGGATTTCCTGACTCCGATGGACGTAGGGATGAGCGAAGGGAGATGGGCTGACTCTCCGGGACCGAACTGAGGTACAGGGCCTTATCGCATGTGAAATCCTTTTATTGGATGTGCAGGTGTGGAACACAGCCCCCCTCAGGTATTCCCCAAGTTTCAGAGACTTCGCTGCACTCGACCCTTTCCACTATCGCACACATACACATTCCCAGACATACACACAAACACACACACACTCTCTCTCTACCACTTGCAAACTCACTCAAGAGAGTGACATTTGTTCTCCAGTTGCCTGTCAAAAGAGAAGAGCACTGTCTCTGAGTTAACAAGGTAGAGGTTACAGACCAGGTGAATTTAAGAGAGCAAGGATTTCACTTCCCGAGAACATTTTTATGAACACCCAACGTGTCCCTTACTGCCAGAAGTGACAGTTCTGGAACTTGATGACTGATGTTGCGACCGCAAGTGAAAAAAAGCACTTTTTTCAGATTTTAATTTGATACTCTAGCTATATTCGTTCCAAACACTCAGGACTCACATTTGATTTCATTGAAGTTTCCTCGTTCTACCAAACTTTAAATGAAATTAACAAGGATTGATAGATTCCGAAGATGTTATATTAAGAGGACTGATCCTATGAGTTTTAAGTAGTGATTTTATTATTTGTTTACCATGAAAATTAATGTGTTAAAGAACAGCTCTCTTTCAAACAGAGATGTGGCAGAAATAGAGAAACATCATCTGGCAAAAATAAAGCTAGAGCTAAAACATTTGTATAATTTGGTTTATGTGAAAGTTATTTAATCTAAGTTTTAATTATATGTTTATTTAAATTGAAACTTTCAATAATGATGACTTTCAATAATTATAGTGGCTATAATTACTCTTAATTAAAAAAAATTATCAATATGCCTTAATTAAAATGCTATTTAAGCTATTCCAGTTGAAAAGTGCCCATAACATCTTTAAAACCAGTCTGGTAGATTAAAATTAAACCAGCAACGATATGTCCCCACAAGGATTGCAATACCAAAAATCTTTGACCTTTGTGAGGACATTTTTTGCTTATAAATCATACTAAATTATGTTTTTTGAAAATGTAAAAATGCAGTAAATGTAAAAAGTTTTCTGTGAGGGTTGTGTTTAGGGTTAGGAGATCGAACATACAGTTTGTACAGTAAAAATAACTAACTAAATATCATGGAAAACATGGAAACCCAACGTGTGTGTGTGTGTGTGTGTGTGTGCTTGCATGTGCTTTTTTGTGATTTATGAGGACACAAATTTGGATAATGACATGGTATTACACTGGTATTATGACGTAAACATGAAATATGAGGACATTTCATGAGTCTTCCTATTTAAAATAGCTTTAAAAACATACTAAACAATGTTTTATTAAAAATGTAAAAATGCAGACAGTTTTCTGTGATGGGTAGGTTAAGGGGTAGGGGTTGTGTAGGGGGAGAGAATGTACAGTTCGTAAAATATAAAAACCATTACGCCTATGGAATGTCCTCACTTTGATAGCAAAACAAACCTGCGTGTGTGTGTGTGTGTGTGTGTGTGTGTGTGTGTGTGTGTGTGTGTGTCTTCCCCTCAACATCTGTAATACGGTACAGAGAGAGAGAAGGGAGAGAAAGAAAGAGCTTAAATGTTACAATGCACATCTGCTTGACAGTAAATTACTACACAGGGAGGATTCAAGTAATTCCAATGTCAGTATAGTACCTGCAAAACAGCAACCAGCCACAGGCCTGTGATATCATTGCTTTACATATACATCATGTTCTATTTTCAATTTATCTTTTCATTATTTCATGATATATTTTTCATTTTCCTCATATTTGCTTTTCATTTTATCTGATATTGCTGTGTGTTTGACATGTGATTGAACAAATGTCTGCTGGTATGCAGAATTGTTCTGCCAACTTTTAGACATTATTTGAATCTGTATTTCAAGATTTCGAAACAGACATTTGCTTTCAAAGAAAGCGTTCCGTCCAGCTGTCATGTGACCCACATAGTGACACTAATCTGGAAGGCACTAAATAATATCCTCTCTAACTAGCAAGAATAGGCACAATATTGCATGTCTAATGACATGAGTTCAGCGCAGCAGTCTCTCTCTCATTCTTTCTTCCCTTCATCTCTCTATTCCCATCCCTCTCTCCTGTTCTTCTGTTGTAGTAATTGTAAGAGCCTGTTCAGGAGTCACAATGCCTAACAGTAATCAAAGTACTGACAAAAGGCTTCTTTCATTCTTTGCCTGGTTTTGTGTATGTTATTATATGTTTCCATTTCACCAGCATGTCTTAAAGTCGAGAAGCGCCGTGCCGTAATTTCACATTGAATAAGATACCACTGATCAAAGTCACCAGGAGTCTGTTTGATACCTTAGAATAGCCAGCCCTCCCTCTGTTATGCCTTTTGAACATCTTAGGCCTCTTAAGAAGAGAGAATGAGAGAATGAGAGAGAAAGAGAGAGAGAGAGAGAGAGAGAGAGGACACAGTCTTCTCCTGCATTCCTCTTGTAGATATTCCCTCTGCTATCCAGATAGTAAGCTGAATCCTCAGTGTTCACTTTATTATCAGAAACAGAGAGACTAAAGGCCTGTTCACATCTATTTTGATGTGACTAAATGACTAAATTATGGTTGTCAATCAATAAACATTTGAAGTGCATGTATATCACAACAAAATCACATATGTCAAAATTTCCTAAGTGGACACAACGCAAATATTTTACGTTATTGTGGAAGACTTCATTGAAGTGTTTGCATTTTTTACATTTATTTTATTATTATTTTTAATTGTTGGCTTGCATGTACAAGTGTGAGATGGAAATCTTCAGCCATTTTATTTATTTATTTATTTATATTTTATTCTTCTTTTTTTGCACCAATCTCTCAAGGTTAAATGTGACTTGACGAGAAAGAAGAAGTGGCTTTTTTAAATCACCTTCTGATTTGGTATGTCATTAGGTACATCATTTTAATGGACCTTTTTGTTTTTTTCCCTTCTTTACACTTTTTCAATGTGTTGCACAGAATTGTGGATACATTTATAAACACTGAGAAATAAACATGGACACCTTGACACGACCACAACGCAGCCCTGAAGTATCAGCAGAGATTGAGTCAACTAGATCATCCACTGTGAAGGCCTCATCAACATGACAACCAGTGGCGCATCTCCTCAACAACCGTCCATACCGGTGTGATGAATACGATCCTCAACTGGATGGAACTGAATTAAATACTTTGAATGTTGCGATCCTATCTGACTTATGATAGCAACCTGAGTCGTAACAAAGCACTTTTTGCCAGAGGAGAACTGGCCCCCCGACTAAGCCTGGTTTCTCCCAAGGTTTTTTCTCCATTTTAACACCTGTTTGCCACCTGATGTCACCTGTTGGAGTTTGGGTTCCTTGCCGCTGTCGCCTTTGGCTTGCTTAGTTGGGGACACTTGACAATTGATATTTGATATTCAACAGTGCTTTGATCTACCTGCATTGACACTATTCCTTAAGAGCTGCTGTGCAGCCAAAATAATGTACCAGTTATCACTGTAAAGCTGCTTTGACACAATCTACATTGTAAAAAGCGCTATATAAATAAAGGTGACTTGACTTGACACTAAATAATGATTAACAGAAAAAGGAATTTTGCATATGAAATTATATCAAAGTATTAGTTGTAACTAACTTGTGTAATAAATTTACTTACACTAGTATAAATCAGTGTAAAACAAGATGTGCTGTCCCCAAAAAAAAAAAAAAAAAAGTTGACATAAAAGGGTACATCATGCATCCTTTCATTATAATATAAACTTGTTTCCTGTTCAGATAGATAGGTAACATCTTAAGTATTACAAAAATGTATCATGTGTTGGGCTGATGTTTTCCATTTAAACATCACACAAGGCGGAAATTCAGAAACTGCACCCTTAATTCACCCTACCCATTTATAGACACGGTACTTCCTTTAAAATAAATTCCAGCACAGCTACAACAACCGTAATGAAATGACCCTTCACAACAGATAATGCTTTACAATGAACTGAGAGTCATATGAGCCATATGTACTGTAGAGAGCTAAAATAAAAAGATAAAAACACCATCTTCACGTTGCTTTTACAACATTTCACATCCCTCAATTCTCGCCATCTCCAAAAAGCCAAGCCAATGTTGATTCTCATTTTATTACAAGCTCTTTTTGCCAGCAGACTCTACTCTGTTCTGTTCTTTTTTCTTTTTTATGTCCTTTTTTTTTTAAAAATGGGTGATTTCCCAGAGGTCGGAGATTTTGCCACCTTGGAATTGTAAGGTTCTGTCTGCATTCTGAGCAGTTTTGAGATATTGAGCTTCAAAGAATTTGCATTCCATTGTAAATAGACCCTTTTTGTTTTCTAAAAAAAAAAAAAAAAAAAATCCCAAAATGCAAATAAGTTCACAGAATTAGAATACGTGAATAACTCAGTTTTGACAAAAATGTCAGATAGAACAATTCTAATGTGGCGATTAAGTGTGCTCCATGTCAACATGTCAACTAACCTCAGCCACTCCCACACCAGACATGCGTCAAAGCAGCCGGAGCAACGTGATAAGTGACGCATTTCCCATAGAAACCATCCCAACAGGTCTATGATGTATTCATCCTATGATGTACTCATTGAGGAGCTAATTAACGAGACACTAAACACTAATCAAATCAGAAACCATAGTAACAAACAAGTGGCGGGAAACTGAGAACAAAGAAGAACATGTGACTAATGAAAAACAAACTCTAAACATGAACTACTAAACAGAACAAAACACAACTCAAAACTCATGTGGGTGGAATTCAGCAATGGTGTATAACGCAGTGACTCTTGAATTTTGTAGTGTTGTCAAAATATTAATTTTTTGATACATATCGATAAAATATCTGAAATGATTCCAATACTTGCCCCCCCTCACGCACTTGTTTCATTTGTTCTGGATGAATATTGTTGGTGTTTCAGGGCTTTAATTCGGAATTGCGTGTACTGCGCATAATTTTACAATTTTGTAAAATTTTATAATTTTGTTCTCACACCTAAAGTGCGGCACATAAAGCCGCCTCTCAGTACTAAATTAAGTTGTTTTTCACTGCTTATTTTGCTTAAACAGTCAAATACACACTAAATAATGTCAAAATGCTGTTCAAGTAAACACTGTCACTTTGTGTTTTCTTTCTTAACTGTTTACGTTCACTTAAAACTGACTGTGTCTTAAAGTGACAGCAGCCTAATATACCTGCTGCCAAATTATGAGATAATATTAAAAATATCTATATGGCAGTTTTTCCCCATGGTATCGATGTCAAAATTGTGGCCAATGAAAATGCTGAGTGGCTAGAAAAGTCACTGGTGGGCAAAAAAGTTAATGTCAAGCCCTGTATATACATATACACTCACTAGTCTCTAAACGGCAGACAAATTCGATGATAATTTCACCATGTGACAAAGTGTATACTGATATAGCCCTACAACCTAAAGCGTAACCAATCAAAAATGGACAAAAACATTTGTATTGCATCATGATCGCTTTTGTATTTGCTAATGTTGAGTAATATTGATAAGACTGTAATCAAGCCATTAGTCTGGATTAGCCTCAACAGACCTGCATGACCTCTTTTAGAGAATATTGTCTGTGCGATCATGGGTACAGAGCATTATTATGGCTCTCTTTATTGAATCAGACACTGGATTCAGTTTGTCAACAGTACCCGTGTTTACTCTAGTGCAGGCAGCACTGGCTCATTACTCTCGTATGGATTTTTCTTCCTTTTTTGTTTACTGTGTAACTTAATACGTACATTAGAAGTTATTTGTCTGCACCTGGCTCAGTCATCGCTTCACCATGTGACTCTGAAAGATTCTCATTACAGTAATGAGAGACTTTCTGCTGATGCGCAAAACATGTCAAAACAGGCAAACAGAAGAGTAAACAACATGAGAAACTGTAAACAGAATGTCCATAGTTAAAAAGCAAATAATGGTTTCACCTGTTTCTAGAACAATTATGTTGCAATTACTCAGTAATTGACACAGATGCAGTGTATAGTTAAGTGTTTTTCTTTTTCTTTCTTTTTTGCAGTAACATATATGTAATGTATTTTCATCTATAATTCATCTCAATATAGTGAAAGATTAATGGCAGGAGTAGTTTAGTGCAACACCAGCTGATCTCTTAAAGTCCAACAGATGATATGCAGAATTATTACACGTTTATGCCCTATGAAAGCATTAGAGGTAAAGATCCCATGTTTTTGTTGTTGGAAGTTTTAGATGAAGTGTTAGATAATAGAAACTCCCAGTCCCTATGCATTGTAATTGTATACGTTTTACTGAGGAGCCGGGTCAGATTTTGGAGGTACCAGATCCTAATCTGGCTTGTTCCGGCACAAATTAAGCCCTAAACAAAAGAAATTTGGAATAATATGAGGGTAAATAACAATAGAACTGTAATCACTGATTGATTTTTGGGTGAACTAACCCTTACTACTTCTTTTTCTTCTTCCTCTTATAGTAACATCATGTGGTCCAAGACTAGGTAGCCCCTATCTTATTTCCATTATTTACAGCCCTGACACACACAACCCTTTATCCTTCATAGCATATATATTTTTACTTTATAAATGGTGTTTCATTCATTTGATGGGGTTTTTTTTCAGTGTGTTTTGCGAGAAATCATGGTTTAAACTCTCATTAATCCCAAATTTGTGTAACAGGGTCGCCTCAACAGGCAAACCTCATATAAAATGAATGTACAACAAAACAGCTCATATAATATTTATATAAAAATCACTCCTGAGTCTTTTCTGAAGGTCAAGCACCTCTTTACACTGACAATTTGTTCAATAAAAGGGGAAAAAAAAAAAATGTAGTCCCTTGGAAAGTGCCAAATTAACTGCTAATGCAATAAATAAATAAATAAATAAATTTTAAAAAAGCACAGTTCAACTACTTCCCAACAAAAAAAAAAGGAGATTTCCCCAATGAGCAGCGCAGAGTCTGAAGACACAGCACATAAGTCATCAGGGAAGAGGTAATTTATTTTCCCTGCGTTTAATATGTTACAGCCCAATGCTTGTGTGTCTGTGGCGTGCGAGCTGCTTGGCACAGGCCGCTTTCGTAGCCGGCTGCCTCCTCCACCGATACCTGTGGTGTTCTTCATGGTTCAGGGGCTCCTAATTTAAATAGGAAGTTGCACATATTTCACAGAAACACTGGGAGCTGAGGAGCGGGGTGAGGCAGGGGGTGCTTTAACACAGGATGGGGCAGATGATGTACTACTGCATGACGTTTGGATGATCCCTCCCGAACGTGCCGGAGAGGGTCACGGATCAGAGCAGGCAGAGGTGTAGTGCGGCTACAAATGGCAAGACATGCTGGTAGCCGGCAGGAGTGTGCTGATGGGCCATAGCCTGCTCGGAGTGCTCATTGAAGCACTGGGAGATATGACGGTAATTCACTCACCATGCACCCAAACGAGTTCTTCCTCTAGTTATACTGGATTCAGAGACTTCCACTGCGACCGTCCAGTAATATGCAGGATTTAAAAATAATGCAACCTTCACAAAAAAATTAAATAATCATCATCAATCAATGAATGTAAAGTTTCACCTCTTTTTCAACACTATGTTCCAGAATAATATAAAAATGCTTGTCTCGTATAGTAGAACGAGTATGTTTCAATTTATTAATAACTGCACAGAGACTGAGCAGAATAAATATTTATATTTTCCACAACTAATGGTTTAAGGGTATGTTTACACAACAACAATACTAAAAACTGAAAAGTTTTTCCTTTGCGTCTTTCCGCAAAAACGACTAAAAAGCTGTATTCTGCTGCCAGACCAGTAGTTGGCAATGTCACTTTGTGAAGAAACACTACGCGCCTATAGACTGAACAAGTAATATGCATATGCATGACATCACCGTTTCCAAAAATCCACATTTTCGTAGTTTACACAGTTTCCCCAGTTATTACTCTACCCCAGGACAGTGTAACATTAATTTCCAAACGTGCTAATTTAGACATAAGGCTTAATTTTAATGTAAATGTTGTGGCACATTTTATAGTTTCACTGTTTCCAATATTTGTATGCATGTGTATCAGTTCAGTTTTTTTGTGACTTTATGCTTTTAACCTGTTAACCTTCACGAGGACGCCAACGCACTGATTCAGTCTTTGTTTAAAGTAGTTCAAAGGTACTGTTAGATTTAATGTAATTACCTTGACAAACTATAGCATCATTAAAAAGATTTTAACTCAAGCTTCAGTATTTGACCTCTATTTTATTCTGAGAAACTTATAGTGCCAGTTATGTCTTAATTTGTGTCAGGAGTTATGAAAATCAAAAAAATATGAACCTTTAATATGAATTATGTGCAACAGCAGGATCCATTGAGCATCCAAAAAACCCCTGTAAGGTCGTTATGCAAATGCTTGACAAAACAACGTCCCTCAGGGCTTTTAGCTCAAAATTTTGCAGATTTGGAGAAAAATTGATAGATTCTAATTTGTTTAAGTGAGATGAGGATTCATATTTATTTGATTTTTATACCCAAAATGTGCCTATGTTACCATTATGAGTGCTGGATACTCTGATGTACTGTTTTCAATTCATACTGGCAGCCTGAGGGTGCTCTATGCACATTTAGTCCACAAATGGCACTCGTGATGAACAGGCATATCATGTGACATTCCAGGAAATACCTTACACAAAGCTTCCAGCGATCACTATAACATGCAGGGCTGCGTTTCCCGAACAGCGATGCAACTCGCTGCTGAACTACCATAGTACGATGCATCGTTGAACAAATCAACTAGCTAGTCACGACCGTTTCCCGAAACCGTATTGTCGCAAACCTGTCGTTCAACCACGTTGGTGAATGACGTCACACAGGTGGTGAGTAATAACTTCTTTAAATTAATCCGTTTGAGATCGAATTAACGCTAGATTTTTTGCTATAAATTAAGGACATGGCATTAGAGGACTACTTCTCATTTTCCTCAGTTATTTTCCTTTATTTCCAGATTAAATCAAATGCTTGTTCTTACGTACTAGAGCACATACGCATATGCGCACTCTTCAAAAACGGTGCTTTAAATCTCTTGACAAACTAAAATATATAAATGACATTTGTATATGTAAAAGATATACATTGTATTTAATGATAGCTTACTTATTTTGCTCAAGATAACGATTTATTAAGTCCACATGTCATAAAAACAAGAAACTATGCTTCTAACTACAGCTCGAGTGCTGTCGTTCCAACCACACAAGTTTGCGATGCAGTTTGCAAATGTTCATTTCAACTATGGTTTCGGGAAACACCAAATCGTTGAACTATGTAAGTAATGACAGAACTTGCAATGATCGTTGGGTAACGATGCTTTTGGGTAACGTGCCCCAGATAGAGACTTTTTGGAGACAATAAACACACGATGGCGACAATGTATGTTTTATCTGTGTTCTTCGTGCTATTTTTTGGGGGGTATTTTCATAATAATAGTGTATATTTATAATGCAATGCTAATCGGAATAGCCTTTATCAATGTCATTTTCAACCATGGCACCAAATATAACTGTTCCTGCTGACCACCTTAAAAGTTTGCCAGATTTTGTCAGTGAACTTGCATGCTATCACTGAGAAAGAAATGTTAATTTGAAGAAGACAAACCAGTACTTACAACAGGCATGTTTTGTTTTTAAGATCGGACAGGAAAAATGACATACATAATAAAGCATACTCCACAAAAAGTCTTTACTGAATATATTTTTTAAGGAACATATGCGCTTCCACGCAAAGAGAGGATGTCGTTGTGCAAATGGATGATGACAGTTCGAACTTGCATGAGAAGTGAAATAATCACAGTGTTACAATTGCACTCGGTCTACACATGGTCAAAATGAGATCAAAACCGCTCACGTTATACAGATATCAAATAGAAGCCTCAAACTAAACTGTAATTTCATTATCAGCCCCCTCTGTTGTGAGCTAATATTGCACTTTCAAGTTTAGCCGTTTCATTTGAAGCAACTGCACCTAAAATCATTTAAAGGTCCTTTACTCTGGGCTAAAATAGCACAGTAACCCAATCAATAGATTACACCTTGCCTCATGTGGCACAGATAATCTATTCAGAGCTGTATCTTGCTGGGCTCTCTGCTCAGACCAATATTTATCTGAGCTCAGAATCAGCATCATCTCTTATACTGAACACACACACACACTTATACAAATACACCAACTATGTCTGACCAAGCTAGTAATGACCTATGACACTTGACCTCTGACATTGTGACCTGTTGTCTGATGGCCTATCGACTATGTCTGGGCTTCACTGGGTAATTGCTGGATTGTAATTACATTAAATTTTTATTTAGCCAGTAATATGGATGATTTTTCGAAAGATGCTCTGTCTGCCACATTTTTCTTTTGTGTTATTTTCTTGTCCAACTGACTCAAAATTTTAGTTTTTGGTAGTATTCTGATACTAAAGAAATACTAAATCTGACAGAAAAGTAATCAGGCATGTCTCAGCCTTCCCCTCAAGGACCCCTTTGGTGGGACTTAGAATTTTCCATTAGGCACAGAGGGCTTGGTTCCCGTTGCTATGTTTCCGGGCTCATTGACTGCGTAACCATGGGGAAATGAGAGACAAAGCCTTGCGTCTTTCCTGGCGGGAGTTGTCATGGGAAACTCTAGGTTCAGGTCAATGATTAGCAGATTTGAAATGAACTTCGTAAACTGGAAAGTGGATGACGGAATCGGTGAAGCAACAAATTCATTTATCATTTAGTTGTTATTTTTTGAAGCAGTTTCAGATTGATTAAAATAGAATGGTGTTGTTTTTGGAATGCTGGGTGGATTATTTATTTATTTTTTGTACTTCTGAGTAATTGCACACACTTTGTGTACATAAAGATTTTAATCATCTTTAATCTCTCTCCGTATCATTGCAACATGAAATAGCATAAAACTTAATAACTAACAGAAAACATTTCCATACCACTATTAATAAATATGAAAACAGAACTTCCAGACGGAGAATTAGAAAAGATTACATTTTGTTGAATCTCTCAACTTGACATGAAGATGCGAAACCTTTTTGCCGTGGTATTAAAACTGAAACAGCGTTTCTTTGATGTTGGCCACTGATGCTGCTGTGAAAGACTTCAAAACCTTAGCGTAAATTGAGTTTGTTGTGTATACAAGCACCTGCCAGATTTAATATTGAACGGATGATCCAAAATGGATTTTTGATCCCCAGTAAAATGAGGAAAGATGTCTGAAACAACAGAAATAGGGAGGGGGAAATCTATAGCCCCCCAAAGCTGAGATATCTGCTCCCAGGTGAAAAATATATCTCTTCTCGTCCTTCTGTGTTTCCTTTTGATGGGCAGGTTTCCATGTAAAGAAAAACCTATAGGTCTGACCTTCTTACTACTTTGCCTGTGGCTATTCACAGATTGCATGTTTTTTGTGTGTGTCTCATCCTTAGGGGGTGATCCGAATCAAACCGGCATAAATATTGAAGTGCATTTTTCCTGCTCCTTTGGACCTCTTACTAATGCACTTGCTGCATTTTGACAAGCAAAATTCTGTCTGTTTACATTAGCTGTTAAATTGCCCTCTCTATACTATATAAATTATATTAGTATTAGTTTAAAAGTAACATCAAATATATTGGTTGTACTGAATGATGGAGTCACAACCAATCTACTTTAAAAATGCAATCACTTTTTTAACAAATTTTTATTATAGGTAGTACAAGTTACTTTGGTATTTGGTAAGTTAACCTTGATTAATAAATAAAAATATGCTATCAACCGATGTTTTATTATCATTTAAACACTTAAATCACGATGTGTACATATGTATAAATATGTGTGTGTGTGTGTGTGTGTGTGTGTGTGTGTGTGTGTGAGGCAGAGATTAAATTTCATCCAAATGAAATAAAAAGTAGTCTTTGGAGATGTCTCTGGACATCAGGTAGCCATCTCAGGAGCTACGCCAAGGGTACACAAAAATTAAAACGACTTCATTATGAAAGTTTAATCAGAGAGCATATAACTCTGATTCTGCACGGCTAAGTTTAACCATCCCTGTTTTGGATTCAGAGAAAATCCAGAGTAAAAAGATCACACCTTGAGCTGTAAATCCTGACACTTAAAACAGTAAAAATGCATTTATCCTGTGGTTGTCCTACTGGTGTTATGTGAAAAGACCTCTAAGTTTGAACCAATTCCAGTGTTTATTTATATAAACGACATATATTATTGGACATTAATTAAATGGCCACTCAGCAGCGATGAAACAGTACTCAAAAACTCTCTCCAGTGTGTCAAAATGGACAGTCCATTAGACAAATAGTATGAAATGACTGAAGAGCCACATGTGTTGATGAGAGGCCTGACGAAGAGCCATATCGTCACTGTCGGAAGCTTGACAAACACATTATGAGAATAAACTCTTGGACTGGATCCATTTTTTCCATTCAGTTGTTGAAACAGTTCACACAAACAAACGCTCAGAGTAAAGGGAGGTCACGCAGATGTCAGTTCAACAAGCTGCCGTATACTGGATAGTCAGAATGTCTTGTTTTGGGCAAATTTATTGAATTAAAAATATATGGGAAACTGTGTAGTATCCTACTATAATCAGTCAGCTCAGTCACACAAAGAAAACACTGCTGTATACTGTATGTATGAAAATGTTGTTGCGGTAACATCTGATTATCTTCGGATATGTTGTGTTGTATACAGTAAATTGTTATATTAGATTATATTATATTATTATGGTTATTATATATTACATATATTATGGTAATACTACAGTACAAAAAAAGACACTGTACATACATATATATATATATATATATATATATATATACATATAAGCCTCTAAATTATCAATATGTCGCTGAAGAACCTGTATACAATCATGCCTTCTGTCGTCTGATTGATAGATTATACTTTTTATACTTTTTTAGCAAGTAAAAGGCCTTTAGGTATAATTCTAAAAACGTGTCTTTCTGCTGTAAAATCTTTACTGATTTCTATAAAGCAAAAGTAAGAATACATTTTATATTGTTAGTAATATTTCAAGATGAACACCTACTGGACTGAAGCAACATTGTAGTTCATTGCATTATACACAATAAAAACTAAGCATTTAAATATCATCTTACTAAGACAAATTGTTAGGAGATATACAAAAAATAACAACTGATTGTATGTAAGTAGTCTGCTATATTGTTATAAAGATCTCATCGAATTATATTACAAGCTCTAAGAATTATCAGCTTGCAATATATCAGCTATCATAAATATCAGCAACTGCACCAATTTGGATATTTTTGCTCAGTTTGAGCCTCTAAATAAAACTGAGGTGTTATTTTATTTTCTTATATCATACTATATGATCCATAAAAACATACAATCTAAAAAAACATATGCAAACTTTTTTTAGATTTTGTAAATAACCGGTCGATTTTACAGAATATTTCAAATGCCAATCTTTACAGAGTTGAAATGTTGTTTCTGACTCTTATCTGATCCAAGTATACCTGACAATACAAACTGCCCCTTTAAAACAATGTCTCATACTTAAGTACAGTGATTGAAATTGCAGACCTGACTGAGATATTGACAGGAAAACATGCTGCTGGGAATAAATGGACCTGAGAGTTGCTTTTCAGCTATTGTAAACAGGGTTACCATCGGCAGCTCACAAAGGAAAGTAGATACAAACAGTCTGCTCTGAATAGGCTGCGTGAAGATTGAAATCTCCTTTAATGAACTGCTGTAGTTGAAATTGTCAGCTACAGCTGGGCTAAAGCAGGAGAGAGCTAGACAAATAAAGAAGCTGAGTGTCTCTCAGTACACACTACCACAATTCCGGTCGGATTTACATAATTATCAAGCTTAGTCAAGATATAAGACACAATATAGGAAGATTTACACTAAAAGGTACAAGCAAACAAAGCATATCCCTCCTGAGGACCCAAAGTAAATGCGACTTGCATCAAAACCCTGTAATTTTTCTGACACATCGACACCTTTCAACACGGTGTAATTTTTCACAAGATAGAACTGAGAGTTTGTTTCCTGACGACCCACAGCTGCAATCAGTTCAATCAAACACTTTGCCTTTATTAGGAGTCCAAAGATGTCCTGAAAACAACCCTGAATGATGTGTTTAGAGGGCAATTAATGGCACCTGACTGTTTCAGTGAGGGACAAGCAATTCCTGTCGCAATCCATCTGAAGTAATTATGCCACGGGGCTGAAAGAGCCATTTCTTCTCTCCCCACCCCTCACGCAGACAGAGGCTGCCGTGATGGAGCAAGGCAGGACAAAGCCAAGCGTCCTCTCCAAATGATCCACTACCGTGTTTAACGGCCACTTTTCTACTTTGTAATATTAATGAAGTTCCCCACTTGGCATCCTCCACCTGTGCTCCTGAAGAGGATGAGAGGAAAAGGCAAATGGCGTGGAGGAAAAAAAAATAAAATGTTGTGATACATTTTTCTTTCCAAAATATTTGGTGTCAGCTATTCATCAGGAGAAGCCAGTAAATCATGGATGTACGAGTGAAGATCGAAAGCAATTACCATTAGGGCAGTGGTGGTGCGCACGGGCTCCCTGTGCCCTGTGTCTGAATCTCAATGCTCTTCAAAGTGTGTGCGCACTTTAAGCGTGCGATCAATATGGCCAAGCGGTTAGCGTCCAAGAACTCCCTTCAAGTGCTTTCGTACAGCGCAGCCCCGAAACCCTTCCTCCGCCAAAAAATGTCAATTCATTTCAGTGTCGACTATTCTGTGGAAAAAATTGTTCTCGTGAAACATTATTGACATACTTTAACCTGCGTTTCCAGCATCCAAGGCGAGGAAAGTCAATTCTCATTTGGAGACAGCGGTGACGTTTTTCCCCAGTGCAGGATTACGGAGGCCAGTGGTAGGGGTTGTAGGGTCGAAGGTCACAAGGCTACTGCTGGCCCAAGGTCAAGGTGACAGTGGGATATCAGACCTGCCCTCATCTGCTTCAGTAGCCTTGTAGCCAATCAATACCATTAAAAAGTCTGACTGATCTATTGGCCCTGCCCCTCCTCTTCCTCCCTCTGTGTGTCTCCTTTGCTATGCTCACTTAAAATCACTCATTTCTCCCCTTATGTTCTTCTGACTATGTAACAGGTCTCATCTAGATAGAACCCTGGTGTAGATGGACAGCTGCGGCGAGATCCGTCCTGTATTGTTTGAACAATGTTTTATTAAGCCTCTGCTCTCTTTAATATTTACATTGGTGCATTTGAGGGTCTGAGGCTGCATGAAGCAATTACACACATGACCAAGTCGATAGCCACAGAAATAGCAAAGGCCTTTATCATTGCGGCAAAAAGAATATTAGCAAATTCTTTGGCACTGCCACAGATGTATTTTGCATTTCAATTAAACAGGGGGAAAATACTGGTCTTTTCTTCAAAGTCTATGTCAATCGTTACAGCAGCATAAAGCATGGAGGGCAAGTTGGGTCGCAGTACATTGTGATGGCATACTGAATTAAACAAGTAGCGAGTTCAGACACAAAAATCTACATTAGTATCCTTCATCTCTGGGTGTGTGGTACATATTAGGTACAACTTCATCTCAGGCCTCACCTGCACTGTGGAATCACATCTTTTTGGTAAGTGTCCTTAACGTGACATCTGATAACATTATAAATAATAACATTATATACCTGCACTGTAAACCCTAACTCTCAAAATAATTAATTGGTTTGTATTCAGTATTTAGACCTTTCTGTTTTCTTTTGAGTTCATGAAACTGATACATTTTTCTGAATTGTTTCACCGAGTTCTATGAACTTGTTTCTTTTAATTTAGACAAACTTAAATTGACCTGAAAAAAAGATTAATGTTAAGTGGGAGATTTAGTAGTGTTTAATGCTTTGCTATGCTAATTTTGAAGAGTTTCCATCATGGTGACAAGTGGAGCATGAGCTTGGTTTGAGAACAGGTATATGTTGAATGTTCTATATTGCTGTACTCTTTCAGCAATTGCTATGCTATACTAATGTTATCAAAGCATTGTGTTCCAATTAGCATTTGCTGAATTAGCTAGTTATAGCTAGCTAAATTTAAGTTAAATGTATGAATTAACTTACTTAAAATTTTCAAGTTTTCAGGTGCAATTACAAAATTGAAATCTGCCAGTTCCGCTTACTTAAACTTTTACTTTCTTAACTTAAAAAAATGATGTAACTGGTTACCTCCCATTGTTTGAGTATTTGGGTTTAGAGTGTGTCAGGTAAATATTTAAAGGTATAATCTTAAATATTTAACCTACTTATCTGCACAATAGAATTTTTGTACAGAATGATGTATTCCAAAACCACTGCTTCATTCACCTGATGTGCATCTGCAGTGTTTCATCAGTGGTGCAAGCTTCCAGGGTCAGTGAAGATATGAAGACTGTGGGTACCCACTGAGATAATGTGATTGATCATGGGATTGACACTAATATTAATATGATGACGTTTTTGTTAAATATGGAGGTGGAAGCTGTGCTTCAAGGACATCAAAAGTGAAAACCGGGTTACACTTAATTTTGAGGTGCTGTTGTTACAGTGCAGTTACACAATAAGTACTTAGTAATATCAATTAACTACATGTACTTAATATATGGTTAAAGTTTGGGTTTGGTTTAGGGTTAGTTGCTTGTAATTATGCATAATATAATGTCATTACTACAGTAAGTACAGTACATATAACTTGTGTAACTACATCACCTCAAAAAAGGTGTTACCGAAAATGACATCAGCCATTCTGCACAACAGCTCCCATACACTGTAAAAAATAATTGTTGGGTTAACTTAAAGTAGGTTACCTGGTTGGCTTAAAATTTTGAGTTACTACAATAAAGGCAATTGGTTTAATCAACAGAAACTCAAATTATTATGTTATCTGAACTAAGTTAATGTGACAAAAGAAAAAATGTGGTAACAAATAATGCAATTTTTTTTTTACAGTGTAGGTACATGTATCAGACAGGAAAAGTTTATAGAAAGGGAGGAAGATGGTGTTGATAAACATATGCAATATATGGCCAGTGATATGTTGACACATTTTTAAGAGCTTGCAAAGCACATCATACAGTTTTCTGGACTAATGAAATAAAATTCATTGACTGCAAAAGTCATGTCACCAGGGTTATGCAACAGGGTTGTTCCTGAATTTGAATGAGAATTAAAGTGAACTGAAAATGATAAACTGTGACTGTTCTAACCAGAAATGCTAAGTAAAGACCAACTTTGCTTTTAAAGTTGTTTATCTTTCTATTATTATTATTATTATTAAAATATAATTAAATATTAATTTAGCTAATTTATTTTATTATATTTAATAAATTAACTTAAAATGATTTCCCAGATTGCATTACTTGTGTCTTTGATTTACAATTCAATTTCCTGTGAGTTTGGCCAATTCAAATCCAAATTCATAAATTGAAAGGGAGCCATTTATTCCATTTTGAACCCATATTTCATAGATTTTATGTATTTATTCAAAGTAAAGTTGTTATTATTTAAAATGGCAACACTTCTCACTCTCAACTCGTCACATACTGACGCTTGGTCAGGACCTCTCGGCGTCCCTTTTTCATTCACAGGGTACCCATTTAACATCATTTTTCGATGTGCAGGGTACTCTATTGCTTTCAGTTGTTTGCCTTATGCATCAGATCAACACGCATTTAATTATTTCCATTTGTAGAAGTGATGATTGTATTACTATAATTATTGATTTAAATAAAACTTTATGTAAATAAAGTATCTTAAGAGTAATGTCTGTTTGTCCAGTATACTGTGTAAAGCGTAAGTATCATAGCTTTATGTTCAGTTTAGGTGTAATTTTGTGGCTGTCTTGCAGGTGACTGCACAAGTCTATTTCACTCTACAATTACTCCAGAGCACTCATAGATCTACAACGGTTTTCAAGTACTGCTTAAGTTACGATGCTTTTGGGAAACAGACTGTAATTCTAAGATGATCCATGTGATCATTTCTACGAGTTATTTAGGCTTACAGTGCTTATGGGAAATGCAGCCCAGAAGGTTTTGTTGGTTAAATAAGTGAGAGACCTGGATTGATACTTCAGCTTCAAAAAGAATTATGTGTCCATAACACATGACACATTTCCCAACAGAGAGTGAAATATTTAGCTCCCTCTTCTCCAGGACTTCAGGGAGTGTTGAGGGTTGAGTGTGTGTTGCTTTGATAATCAAATTGCTGTGCTCCTCCAAAACACATTACAGAAAGTAATTGCATGAGTAGAGGTAGAAGTTAGTTTCTCCTGTGTGCTGACAGTGCTGCAAGCGTGGACCGGAACCGGCCTGTGACGACAGATACGAGATTGTTTGTGTGTTGGAGTGTGAGTGTATGCATCTGAGTGTTTGTTTGACAGGGAATTTGAGACAGCACAACGTGGCTCTGAGGGATGTGGCACCCTTTGTGACCCATCATTTATCAGACAATAAACAGCAAGTCATGTGATCACAACCCTTGCATTCCTATTGGCCTCTTAAGCTGATTAGTATGCAGGTGACAATGCGTGGCCTCAGCCCCCCATGTTCACTCCATGGAGCCTCCATCACAATGAATTATCGGCGTTAGCGGTGATCAATTCGAGCAGGCCACTTCCTCAGCACCAGACAGGGGCAAGAGGCATGAAGAGTGGGTGGAAAGTTTAGGATTTTAGAGTAGAACATTTTCTGCAAAAGCATCACAGAAATGGATGGATACGGAGAGAGCAAGACGGAGACGGAATGGGTGAGAGGGTGGGGAAAGACACCAGATGTGCTCCGTTTTGGAGCGACTCATTGGATGGCGACAGCCAAGCGTGGCGTGTAGCCTGAGGTGCTAACAGTAAATATTACAATATCACAAGATTCTGCCTGCAAACACCATTTTGTGGTCTCTGAGTCAATTCCCTTTTCCCCCCTGGTGCTGCGTGTTGATGGAACTAACTCTGCAAGAAAGAAAATATATATGCCATACACATATTTCAAAAGTAAAATGCACAGAGAGCTTCTTTGCTGCACATTAGAGTCAACTTAAGTCATGATGGAACTGAGAGTAAATCAACAAGCCACCATAAGGACAGAGATAGGACTTTTAAGGCTTTCTGAGGAATAATGGCATTGCCGGGATTCATGGGATTGCATTTGGCTTCCTGTGGCGTCAGGGCTTTTTTTGTCATTTGGCAAAGAGCAGTGATGTCGTCCCACCATGGGTGCCCGGCAGATGGGCTTCTGTGTAGAGAAATGAGCCGGGAGCAACCTCTATCGCTTCTGCTCTCTCTCTGCCTTTTTCACACTCTCTGCCTATCTCGCTCGCTCCCTGAGCCCCCTCCCTTTTTCATGTCCTGGGGCTGCTGTATCTCTTCTCTGAGCTGTGACAGTGGGAGCTCTGTGGGAGGCGAGTTGGTCGAGCCAGCCCTAGATGCAGGAGCCCATCTCAGGCTTGTGCTACCGGAAAATCTGCCTCTTCACGCTCTACCGAGTACACACGCTCGCTCTGATGAGAAAGCGGCACGGCTAAATCTTTTGGTGGAAAAACATACCTTGTGGTGCTGCCCAGAACTTGCCAGAGGTCCTTTCACAGCAGTGTGTGGGTTCATTCTCCAGTCTAGCCATAGGTGCGGCGCACACCCCTCGCGGCCTTTCAGTTAAGCGTGTCTTTCTCAATTCTCTCCCAAATATCCACTGCGAGTCTCATGTCATGCATGCGCAGACCACCTCCGCTGTAACAGCATCTGTACCAGATTTCCACATGGATGCTATAACCAGAAAATCCATATACTCATATTGTTGTTATTTGGGTTGTCCCAAACAATATGTGGATTAAAGAGCACAGCTACTTCAGTTTCAGTGGATATAGAGCCAATGGTTGCATTTCAGTTTACAGTACGTTCACTTACATGTACTTACAGTGTAGAAAGTGCTGGTAATATAAATTAAGTATATGGGTTAAGGTTAGGTTTACGGGTAGGGGTAGGTTCAGGGTTAGTCCCTAACTATTACCCAGTTATTGTAATTACAATAATAAGTTCATAGAATGTACATGGGGAACAGGACTGTAAAATAAAGTGCTACCAAGCCAATATAGTGTAACATTATGGCCATGATTGGTCTAATATTTCAGTCCTTTGGCAACTCAAGTAGATTTCTAATAATTTCCCAGTACAAACAAATCCACAAAGTCACTATTCACTATTTTACCATATATTTGGAAATCCCCAGTACCATTTATAGGCTTGTCACCAAGTCAAGTAAAATCTGTTTCAAGTACAAGATTATCTGTGGTTGTAATACAAACAGAACTGAATGTTAAAACTCAGTGAGAACCTATGTTTGAATTGTATTCCATTTAAAGTTTCCCTATGGTAAATATGCCTGGTGTATATATATATATATAATATATTATTACAAGCACTGGAAAATTTTTGTAACAAAAATGGGTTACACTATTTTAAGGTGATGTAGTTATGCATTACTACATAGTAATAACAGTAAATTATGCATAATTACAAGTAACTAACCCTAACGCAACTCTATAGTAAGTACATGTAGTTAAATAATATTACTCAGTTACTACAGTAATTGCAATGTAACTATGTCACCTTAAATTTAACCTAAAAGTGTAATGTAAAATGACAAAAATATAAAATATAGTTTTCTTGTGATGTTTTGTTTTAATCATATTTAGTCATTAGTCATGCCTATTTGGCTTTTTTTTTTTTTTTTTTTTTGTCTATTTGCACTATTTGCAATGTAGTAACTCTCCTGCAATTGTTTCAATAATTCATTATTTGTAACCTCAAAAAATCTAGCTTGGGGTGTTTTCTCTGACAGTCACGTAGTCGGTATAAATCAAGACTTCCACCAACACTCGTAGCTGCACTCTTCACTACAACAGCACAGTCACCTCAAGAGTACATTCTAGAAAGAAAAAAAAAAAATGAAGTGTCTCAAAGGTTTAATGCTGAGCCATCACACTCAAACACAATTTCAGTCCTCCCTCTCTCATTCTTTCTCATACTCAAGTTCCAAAAAGTATTCCGTGATGCTATTTCCTTTTAGGTGCCTTACCTGCTTTTTATTCATTCTTTTAATGTTTTTTTTTTTTTTTTTTTTTTCATAGATGAAGGGAAGAGTTTACAGGCACAGTTTGTTTCAAAGTCAAACCTGTCTTCAAAATCCCGGTCGAGCCCCCAAATTTTTCCCGGTCCTTTCTTAATTGATGATTCATGATGTTTTAATGCGATCAGTGTCCAAAGCAATCGTGGAGATAAGTGGTTGGGGAAGAAGGGTCTTTGGAGACGAGACGCCCAGGGTCCTGAGGTCAACCTGTTAAAGTTTCATTTCAGGAAATAAGACTGAAGTCAGCAGTCTCTCTTCAGCAGTGTCAGGCGACTACGGCAGCTTATCAAATTCCCACGCCTTCTGCTTTAAATTACAAATCACTCCCACTGCAGAACCCTTCTTTATTACTCCACAAAGTGCTTATGCTTCAGTACAAATAATGGTTTGATTACTTTGTTGAAAATTAATCTAATGAATCAAATTCCTGTTGAATTTGCACTGGGATCACAATGAATTAAATCTAAGCCACATTTAGGAGCCATACCTTAAATTCTATACTCCGCTCACATTTATAAATCAATCTCTTTTGAGTAGTATGCAATATTTAGCACCTAACGCATGCATTTTATACGTACATCCACATACACGATTTCCTGACTTACTGGACTTTGACAAAGACAAGGACAAAACATGCATTGCTATGCAGATCCTGACTCTCATACCCATGACATGGGACTCATTATTCAACATGCAAGCACTTTCTCCAGTATCTAATCTACTCTCTGACACATATTCATGAGCAGTAACACAATTCTGTGAGCATTTACACTAGCATATGGTCATTTAAGTGTCATTACATGCTGGTTACATTACAAAAGTAAACGTAGCCAATGTGCAATCAGGTTTGTCTTCATTTACGCAATTCAAGTAGTGCACTGCTAACAATGTTTATAGGTGTTTATAATGGAATGCTTGAAATGCATACACCTGGACTTGTGTGTGTTTGTGTATGTGTGTTATGGATATACAGTATGTACATTAACAGGCACCATGTTCCCACTGGAGGGAGGACTCTTTTATAATGCCTCAATATATGTGCACACACTCCCTCTCGCTCTCTTTTTCTGTCTCTCCTCTCTAAAAAATGCCCTGGGAGATCCTATCAGGCCCACAATGGTGCGACAGCACTGAGGTGTGAAAAAGTAGCCAAAGCAGAACAATTGTGCTGCGATTAAGCCTCGGTTACAGTTCATTCCCGCCTCTCTGCCTCTATCTGGAAAATTCAATAGAGTAACCTTAAGAATTTAATTGATGCTGCCAACAGGATTACAAAGCCGGGGCTCGATGGAGGCCAGGGACAGCTGATTAGCAACAGGGTAATTGTTAATTGATTGATGTATCCCCTTACCTCTCTCCATGGGCCTTTTATAAAGTGTTTTGTTTGCAGCCGGGCAGCTCAGTACAGCTGGACAGCACATTACCATACATCTTCCTTTCCCTGCTTCTCCAGACTCTGAGAGAGCAGGGCAGGACAAAAGACGGCAGAGAGACAGGAGTGGAGGTCGGTCGTGAGGGCTGTCCAGTGCCCCATGACTCAACAAACAAAGGCAACTGACAATCCACTGCGACAGGGTTACTAGCACCTTCCCTCTCCTGTGAAGTCCTACTTCTGTGGTAGAGAGGCATTTCATTTAACCAGTGTTTTTCAGGATCTATTTCCTTTTGAATTTGCTGAAAATTTATAAGAATGACAATCGATCCATCATTTCGTCTCATCTGACCCATTCTTTCACTCTCATTGGCGTGTAACTCTCTGTAACATGTTCATCAAAGGATTACATGCTAACTTGGCAGCCTGCACCAAATAGTAAAGCAAAGGATCTTTTTTTATATATATAACCTCAGGCTTATTATAGGAATTTCTTTGTGTATTTATTTCACTTTCACAATACACTGGCTTCTGATAGGACAGACACAATAAAGCCCATCTGATTCATGAAAGAGAAATTGCTTTGGGATTGTTATGTTGTTTTGTGTGCTTTCTCATTTCAATGGGATGTAGCCAAGCTTAGGTTAGTTAAGTCCAGCTCAACATATCACATCATAGTCTAGTCTAGCCCTGTCAAGTCCAACCCTCCCCAACCATGCAATATTTATTCCTGCGAGTTCTCCTAAACACCCCCAGTACCGGCCGTGCCTCGAGGGGATCAATGGATGCTTAATAATGAAGAATTTATTCTGGCTTCCTGCTGGAGTTATTGTATTCAGGCTTGATTAAAGGAGATGTTGCCAGAGAAGCAGTTTTCCAAATGAAAGGCTTTAAAACTTTATAACCTCATTGGGAAAGATTTTTTCAAACTCGTGGTCCCTCCCTGTGGCACTGCAGCTAGTTTGTTAGTGCAGCTTTTTCCTTTACCATGAAAGTTATAAGTAAAGCTAGATTAACAGACCTATAATCTGTTTTTATCTTTTCAAACCTGTTTGTAGTAAAACAAAACATGTCAGGGTTGGACTAAAGATAGTCCTCCCGTAACGGCAAAGAGTGGCCTAATTTCACAGTTATATTAATAAAACGCAGCTTGTACTGTATGGTCATGGGGGACATGTTTTCATTGGTGCTCTAATTGAAACAGTGGCCGCAGACAGCTTGTTTCTGCACTTGCTTGCAATGAACCATATCTGATTCGTCATTAAGTAATTATAAATGCTAATGCAAATAAAGCACCTTTCAAATGGAGCACCCCTTACGAGAAAATTAATCAGTGCTGACGACAGGGCTGAGGCTGGCAGCTTATGGACAGTCACTCTAGTCCTTACATGCTGCTATGAAAAAGGAGACGGATCTTAATGATCTCTGGAGGATTCCATCATACAAGAATTAAAAAAAAAAAAAAAATAAGGGTCTCTCTTTCTTGTTCTGCCTCTCTTTCTACCCGCCACCCACTCTTAGGCTTTCCAGTTCTTTCGTTCTAACTCCCATACCCACCCCCCTTTTCATGTGCACTTTGGGTTTTTATTACATTAATAAGTAAGTGGATGAACTGCAGAGAAGTCTCTCTTCTAAAGAACAAGCAAAAGCATTTTGTAGCAATTACAGAACGATGAAGATTTAGATATTAGAAGCTGATGGCCCATTAAAGGGTAATTGACCACCCCCCAACCTTCCACCACTCTCTTCCCCTGCTTTAGAACAATTCATACTAAAATCTTAAGCAGAAAAGAAAAAAAGGACTTGATTAGCAATTATGACAATGTCATGACTAGAACAGCCAAACTTTTGTCTAAATTATCTGCTGCATATCATTTAGCCACTTTAGCGTGACATTATAGTAGACAATGACAAAACTCTCACACAAAATACAGTAACATTTGATATTTGTTTTTCTATTAATTTCCTAACAATGTATTATTATCATTCTTATTTATCTATTTTATTTATTTTTTTTAGAAATAAAGTTCCAGAGGAAACTTCTTTTATACCTTAGAAGTCAGTGGGCTGGTTAAAACGACATCAAAACCATTAGTCAACCCATTACATTGTAATCTATTAGGTGCTTTCTTAATCAAAGTAGATAAAAGAGGTGTGCAATGTCCTATAAAATGTGCAACATAGGCTGTGCCTCTACCTACATTTTTTCATACCTCCAAAAAATGTGCATAAAAGAGCATCAAGACTTGAGCATCAAGATGACATGGCGTTTCAAATTTATAAAATATCTCAAATTTGATTTTGCTAACACTATCAATTAGGTTTAGGGTAGAATTTTGTGTAGGTGGTTCGTTATTTTAAAATGTGATAGAGCATTAACCTTTTAGAAGCACTCACATCCGGACATTTCATTTCCAAACTGATGAGACATGTGCAACAAAATAACAAAATAAAACATTGCCAGAATCATGTTTATTTGGTTCGGACCAAAATGAAAATTTTTAGTGCCACTTACTGGTCATTTCACTTTGAAAGAAGCAACACAATATCATTTTGCAGAAATGCTGCCACAGGCACGTTTTTTATATGAGCTTGGGATGAAAAATGTTTGTAAAATGTGTACTGCATTCAGCATGTTTTTAAATTAAGCAGAAAATGCAAATTCCAGTTGTTTTATGTTTTTTTTTTTTTTTTTTTTTAAGTATGATATGTAAGAGCTGCAGAATCTAGATATACTCAGAAGAAATTACAATATATATTTTAAGTAGCTGCAGTATTGCTAATCAATATCTGTTTGTAGTAGTATGTGTGAATATGTTTGTACTTGTATATGTTCAATGTGTGGTGTACACGTGTAATTAAGGTGACAGAAACAAACATGCACACACAAACGTGTGTGTTTGTGTGTGTGTGTGTGTGTGTGTGTGTGTGTGTACGCACTAAGGCTGCATCGATCACACTGCATAATGACTCTTCTTATCAAGCCTAGAGCTATAAGCCATCTTTCTCTCTCTCTCCTTTTTCCACACCATTGTCAAAATGGTTGTGCACAATCCAAAAGAGGCACTGAGTACTCTTCTCCTCCTGATCTGAGAGTTACATAAAAATTAAACTTCTTTCGGTCTACCTGAGATCTAATATGTCCTTTTCTGTCTTCTCTTTGGAGGTTAGGTTACATCTCTGTGGATCAAGTGCGTCATGGACCTGTCCTTCAGAGCAACACACTGCAGTTAAGGCAAGGAAGAAAAATATCAGTGGTGTGTGTGTGTGCGTAATGGTAGTTAGATCTCAGATAGCAGCAGTGTAGTAAAAACTCAGCAAAGACACTGAACTTGCTTTTACAATGAGTCAGGCAAATGGTGGCACTGAAGTGGTTGAGTAACCTTCAGTATCTCCGACCTGCCGTCCACTGGATATCAGGATCTCTGAAGAGTAAAGTAGGGCAGAGGCATGTTACCAGGAGCTGGACTCTCGACCACTTTTTTGTATCTTTGTGGGGTCTGTTACAGATTTTTTTTAATTAATCGTCACTAACAATTCTTTTCCTTGCAGGATTTACATTTATATGCGTTGAAAACTAAATGTCCCCAGCATTTGGGCCAAAGTTAGTGTGTCTGAGAATTAAAAGAAACTAGACAGCTAGACAGAAACCAGACAGTTGTCTAAATATATAACCTAAGTATCAAGGAATCTAAATTTGCTTTTACCTATACCATAGAATTATACATGTGAAGAGCTAATCATGTTGGAGAAAAATTATGTAATGAATACTGTCACCTTTGCCATCTCTCTGAAATTGGTCCGAGATCCTCCTGGTCATGATCAAAGCATATTAAAAGGCATTGTGTGGAGTCTGTCTGGTTACTGCTGCGCAGCAGGTTAGTGGAACACTAAAGATCTTAATCCTAAGTGATAGTGTTCATAGGGGGTGAGATGTTGTCCGATTTGAAGCAAGTTGTCGCCAGTAGATGCACTAGAGTTTGTAAGTGTTGATTAGGAGACGCTACACTTAGTTCAACTTAAGTCAGGCACATTGGGGAATTTCGACCACAATTTGGCGAGCCAGCCAGGAGATGATTCATTTCACAAATAAGGGCCAGTGCGGCTATGATCTCAGGGAAAAATCTTGCAATGATCAGCAAAAAGGTTGGAGAGTGTAACATCTGGGTCCAAGCCTCTCACCTTAAACTATACCAACCAGTCTCAGCAACCCCACAGGGCTTTCCACTGACATTATGATTTTTATACTGAGATAATAATATTTGCTATCTCCTTACCCTAACCCTACCACTAAAATGGACAATAGACTGTAGACTACTCCACAATAGACTACTCCACAATAGAGTAGTATATACCGTATATTTAATGTCTATAAAAACAAAATATTATCAAATATCAAATATCAAAATAATTTCAAATTATATATTCACCAACAGTCATTTTCCTCACTAAGAATCTATGTGGTACTGCATTTCCTATTCACACTCCTATTCACAATACTCAGGGTGGATTGAATTGTGGGATTGTTTGTTTTGAATAACAAAACATTTTAAAGACCACTTCTTAAAAACGCTCCTTTTTATTACTTTCATTAAAACAAGTATATAATTAAGATATAGCATAAGTATACAGCCCTCAGAGCACCAAAATATGAAACTCATTTAAGGTGCAACGTTTCTGCTCTGAATGTTTATTTAGTATTGCGCAGGGGTTACTCATTAGTTGGGCTATCGTATGAAAGGGAGATGGATTTGGCAGTGAAGAACAAACCCCTGCTGCTCCGGAAACATCGTTTGCTGGACACATCAATTTGTTCCTCTGCTACAGAGAGCTGGGAGCAATTGGCAATGTTCCAGTTCTCTTCTCCCCCCTTCTCTCTCTTCCCCTCTCTCTCCCCCCTTTTCTCTCTCATCTACATATCTTTGTTATCAGGTTGGTTTTTGTGCGAGCGTTCGGCGGGGTTATCGTACCATCTGGACTGAGGCTCCTCGCCGCCTCTCACAAATTAAAACCCAACCTGTAAAATCAGCAAAAGAAACAATAAGCACCTTTAATCTCACACTCCCTTCACCTGCTTTTCAAAAGGAAAAGAAAGGCCCTTTATTAATTAGACTGGCATCAAGCGGCCGTACATAAAACAATGTCGCTCTCTTTTTATTCTCCTCTCCCATATAATGACTTCAGGACTGATGGAAAGGCCTCTTTGAAGATGACATTCAAAACCTGACATTTGAATTATTTTGTGTGTATCAGAGAGTCAGGCCTTTGTCAGGCCTGTCGTGGTGGTGTGTGTATGCAATGGCAGGCTATCTCTTTGTAAACCACTGCTGACTGGGATTGTTTATACACCTGGGGGACTTGGGATTGTTTTGTTTTTGTAAGCGCTCATATCATGAGAATTTTATGACATGCTAAACTTTAACAGCTACTGTTTTGGGAAAACAACAACAAAATATCTTGTTCAAGTGGGACATTTTTACTTGAAAACTTTGGTCATAACGAATGAACAGATGAGTTTAAAATTTAAGGCAGCAGCTCAACTTAAGTTTTTAAGTTAGATCTATATAAATTTAAAAAATTGGGTTCATTTGCTGCCTTAAATTTAAAAATATAATTAATTGAATAATTAAAAGTAATTTCAATTTAAATTATATTTAAAAAAATCAAGTTGAATCTCGCATAATAGTTGATATTGCTTGAATTATTTTGATGAGTTAAAGTAATGTAAACATATGTTGTCATGACATACTGATCATATCTTTTATGTGTGTGTGTGTGAAAATGTTTTTTAAAAAAAATGTAAAAATTCAATCTGTTCATTCATTATGAATGGATATTTTTATATACTGATACTACATGATAAAATGTATTTTTATATAATAATGATTTTTGGTAGCACTTTATTTTGCAACGTCCACATTAAATGTTATAACTACAGTAATAACTGTAAATGATGCATAATTACATGAACTAACCCTAACCATCCCTTAATTCTAACCCATCCCTATAGTAAATATACATGTAGTTAATTAATATTATACTTAAATGTATATTTAATTACACTGTAACAAGGAAGTGTAACCTGATTTTTTTTTTTTTTTTTTTAATCATTTAGAACATTTATGCTGCCTGGACAAGGACTAAGGTCCTAAACTGTGTTTCCACATGAAATTCGGCCTCAAAATTGGGTAACCTTCAGGAGTCATAATATACTTATTCTCTGTAAAATATGCATCAGGAAGATTTATTGTCTATCGGTAAGTGACTTGCAATGCTCAACACAAGCCACCTTTGTGAGATTTTTCCCTTTTTGCCTGTCAAAGTTATGATCTAAAATCAGAATAATCCATCATGTTGTCGTGTAAAGAATTATGAAATGCTCTTAGGGAGAGCATATTCTTCAAAGAGAGGTAAACCGACGTTTAACAAAGGCATTTTAAAGTCAGCATTAACTAGACTGCAAGGTCTGCAGAAAAGGAGAATAGGGGAAAAAATAGTAAAGCAAGGTATGTCCCTTAGTCTCTGAACTGTATAAATCTATCTATCTATGTATAGGGACAGTGTAGATAATTATTAAAAGATTACTTGTCAGAAAATCCTCCTATTTAGATTAACTTGGAATAATTGAATGTTAGTATTATTATGGGGAATATATGGTATGCCACTATATTACTCATATATACTGATGATAAGGAACAGAAAAGCACTGTTAAAGTCATAAGTATATAGTCAATGATACAGTTTGTTGAAGGAAGAGAGAATAAAGTTAGCTTTAAGGGGTACAAGGAGGCTAGGGGACAGGAACAGAAGAGAAAAGAGCACTGTAAAATGGGTCTTGCATTCACAAAAGTGGGTTCACGGCCCTTGACCTCACAGGGAAGTGGAATCAGCATGCGCTAAGTGCATCGTCTTGTAGGTTTCAGCCAGGGTTTCAGCAGGAGCTTGGGCCCATACTGTGCTGAGGGAACTCTGGTGTATCCGCTTGAATTTAAACTCTGTGGAGAGGAAAAGAGCGGGAACCCTGCTAAGCTCAGTAACCAGAGGATGGTTTCTGAACATGGTCAGTGGCTGTGCCACGAACTTGAATGATTGTTCATCTTGACTTATTTTTGTGGTCTAGCTACTATGTCTTTTATTAAAGACTTCTTGTAGGCCTATCTTGCAATGATATATACATATCTAACATTCTTAGATATGCAAAAGGTTTACAATGTCCTATTCAATTACAACATAAATAATATTTTGGATAAAACCATGAAGATTCGGAGGCATTATTATGTTAAAACGTTCTTGGGAGAATGAGAGAAAGTTCTCTCAGAAAGAGTTGTGTGCCTGCTTTGGGTTTAAGGAACAGAGCAGGGGTCAAAGGGCAAGCCCTTGGCCGTTAACTTCCTTAGTGACAGTTTCATGGTGAGGTAAGCCTCCTCATATTGCTCTTTTGTCATGGCAACAACTGAACTCAATTGAACTGAAATTCCATTAACAGAGTAAAGTTGGCAGAGAGCCAATTGTTTGAAAGCAGACTGACCTCACGGCAACTCTGGTCAACACCTTCAACAATTCATGTGAAAAATAGCATTGGCAGACAATGAGTTGTTTGTTTGTTTGTTCTCTCTGGACTAATGTCCTCCAAAGAAACAGTCATCTGCCGTCATTGTGGTGTCACAGAAGACATATGCTATCCATCCTCAAGGTGCATCTAAACAGACAACAGAAACTCAAGGAGGACACAAAGACATTTAATGGCAAATATCTATCTATCTATCTATCTATCTATCTATCTATCTATCTATCTATCTATCTATCTATCTATCTATCTATCTATCCATCCATCCATCCATCCATCCATCCATCCATCCATCCATCCATCCATCCATCCATCCATCCATCCATCCATCCATCCATCCATCCATCCATCCATCCATCCATCCATCCATCCATCCATCCATGGTATATGAAACTCATTTATATGTGACTGTAACATTAATAGATTTAAGATCAGAAAGACTAAATCTTAATATTAGATTTAATGCAGGAAATCAGAGTGTTACAATCACCCCTCTTAATGAAATGAACCTTTTTTTTATGTCAAATAAGAGCACTCCTAAAAGTAATATTCTAATTGCTTTAATACATATTTTACAGAATCTTTTTTTACGTTTATTTGGTACTAATTCTTTTAGCTGTCAGTAACAATAAATGAAATAGAATTCTAAGTGAGATGTACATTATAATTTTAATCTTTTTAACTCAAATATTTTGATCGGTCAATAACTGTCTTGGTACTGAAAAATATGTGCTGTTTATTATGCATTTTAAAGATTAAATGCTTCAGTTTAGTCATATTAGTCATATGAGTAACTATTTATAAAATTGCCAGAACCCATAGCCATGATGAAATCCTATAAAGCATCTGTCATTCATGTTAATGTTCAAACAGCCTAGAGATAAAACAGATATCAGATTAATATAATCAAAACTTTAGACAGCAGCATAAAAATATTTCCCAAAATCCAATAATATTTATATATCAAAATCAGATTTTTGAGATGGTCAAACTCTTTTTTTCTGTAGACAGAATGACAACTTTTTACAGAGCATGTGCTCAGTACGTAAGTATATATGGGCTGCAAAGCATTTTGAATGGGTCGGGTTGAGATGGAAACAAAGAATAAATATAACCATAACATCTAGCACCTTTAACTAAAAGTCTTGCTCTTCATAATTTTTTTTTAAAAAAACAGTGAGCATTACTATAGTATAGTAACAGCAGCTGGGAGTTTCAATATGTGACATTGCCATGCAATGTGTATTGTCCTCTAGTGTTATATTATCAAAATGAATAATTATATTTTAGTTGCAGGAAAAGTTCAGTGATGATGATTTATATAATGATCAGTATGTAATATACAATCATATTAAATTGGAATAGTAAATAACAAGATAAATGAAAAAAATATTTTCAATCACTGTCTCAAACGTTTATACTACACTTTAAAAAAATGTTGAGCTAAAAGTAACCCAAGTTGGGTTGAAAATGGAAAAACTCAGAATTAGGTTGTTTTAACCCAGCGGTTGGGTTAAATGTTTAAACTGTTTAGTTTAAAAATGACTGTATCACTTGCTTAAAATTAACCCAAAGTACGTTGGAAATTAACATTTATTAATATGTTTAATAAATAAACATTTATTAATCAGTTTAATAAATAATAATTAAACAATAAACATTTATTAAATTGCTTATTAATAAATGTTCATCTTTTGATTATTATTGTTTCCTCTAGTAATTATGTGTCTGATTTTTATTTTCCAACATATTTTGGGTTCATTTTAAGCCAGCCATATAGTATTTTTAAACAATAGTTGAGTTAAATAAAACTACCCAGCACGTTGGGCAAACATTTAACCCAACCACGGGGTAAAACAACCCAATCGCTGGGTTTTTCAACCCAACTTGGGTTGTTTTGAATCCGGCATTTTTTTTAGAGCGTACTTTATGATACATTAATTTTTTTTATTATTATTCTTTTTTTACCTTGACATGATACTGGTGTGAGGAAAAACAATCCAATTAGAATGAATTGTGTATTTATTTTACCCAGATCTGCAAAACAAGGTGATACCCCAGACATCTTTTCTGGTCCCTGAATTGTTTGTATTCACAGGGGTCTCCTTTTAGCATGTTTTATTCAAATAGCTTGTGAAAAAAAAATTTTTTTTTGAAGTTCTAAAAACACACAACAGCTTTTAGGCACGTTTTTCTTTCTAAAATACCCAAACCTAATTGGAAAGTTAATTCTCCTTAATGGAATAAATGGTTAACTATAGCAACTGGGGTTTGTTTTTCTTCACACTAAGCCAGGATACTGTAGTATGGTGCATTTTCGACTATATCCATTGTTTGCGTCACATGACTTAAATAACTAATCAAACAAAAGAACGTTGAGGCAGCTCCTTGTGATAGCTTCATATCTGATGTGGTTAGATTAAGTGCTGCAACAGAATCAACAGGGCAAGATAAAATAAAAATAATGTTGATAGTTTTTTTATGACCTTTGACTTTTTAAGAATGCCAAAGTAGGTGTGGGCATGGCCTGACTTGACATATTGGTTTTGAGGCATATGGTGATCACTCTACTCCTGCCCCATTACATGTCTCTTTGAACTCTAAGAGGACTCATAATGAAAACCATAAATTAAGTTTAAATGACAAACAAGTAAAACTTCACACATTTTAGCTCACTTAAATCAGTTGGGTTTTTTTTTTAAAATTTAAATTTTCTCTGTCCTGAGTAAAATGGGAGAAGACCAGCAGATGTGGCTGCTTGTAACTCACCGCAACATGATTGTTTCCAGCATGTTGCTGCTTGCTCACACACATGCTCGCACTCACACTAATTCCTCAAGACCCTTTTGACCCCCCATGTGTGAGACAAATTTAACATGTTAGATTGAATTTTCATGTTTTTAAACGGCCAGACATGTCTGCGTTACAAGGCAGACGAGTGCTTGCTGCAAACCGCTGTAAAGAAACTGTGTCCAGAATTTTTTTGCCTGCAATCAAATCTCTAAGCTCCCGCAAGGGTAAACAATCTTTCTTTTCAAAAGCTGAGCTGTTATGCTACATTTATAGCACCTTCGACCCCTCATTAAAAGTCATTATAGGATAAAAGGCTCTTGTGTAGTTTTACAATGTATGGCTTTATGAATGATTAGCGGTCTCATACAGAGCTGACCACTGGGATCATTACAGGCTTAGAGTTTCAGCACTTAAATCTCACTCTCCATCCCTGTTGTGCCGCTAACAGGATAATTTGCCATAACGCTGAAACATACGTTTTGCCGGTATAACTTTATGAGGCAGGTTAATCAGATAAAGATTTAAGCCTGAGCTCAGTTAATCAGAAACAGTGCTAACCTCGTTGCCGCCACCTCTGCAATCCAACGTGGGAATCGAAAGGCAAGTCAAAGGGTAAGTTCGAAATTAGCGTGGTTTTATCTGATGTCGCTGACCTGCACAGGTGCTCTCTACTTCCTCCCTTCAGCCCACTTCCTGTTTTAAGTCGACATACTCACCCTAGCGGAATGCTTTCAGCAAATACTTGCAGTATGAAAAAAAAATAAAAAATCTTTCCCATGTTTGGGGTGATAGTATAAGTGGAGGTCTGAGGAGAGCTGGGTGTTGTTTTGTAGGCCGCTACGCCGTGGCCCCCCACTGCTGTGCCTGTCACATGTAATTAAACATTTGGCCTCCACAATTACTCAGCAGAGTACACATGCCAGCGTTCAGCAGCCCTGAATATGCATTTCAAAGCTTCAGCGTTCCCCTAAAGTGCTGAACTGACAGGAGCAGAGAGGAGATGCCTGAAGGGAGGGACAGAAGCAGAAAGAGAGAGAAAGCGAGAGAGCGAGACCGTAGGAGAGGGGAACAGAGGGCATATGCTGGCAGGTTTGGAAGGAATGATTAAAAGAGGGCTGGGATTGGGAGGGCATGATTTTTGTGATGTCAGCAGGGTCTAGAGTGAAGCCACATGGTGAAAGAGGGGAGAGGAATCGCAACATCAAAACAATCTTTAAACTGTCACCGGGCCTTACGCACTCAACCACTCACCCACTCACCCACTCACACATACACACGTCAACGCCTCAAGTGCATCTACTCACTTATACCTTAACCACTTATACCACGTACGTATAGATACACACGCTCCCGCTCTAATGAGATCCACAGACATGCTGTCTCGGCTCACTGGAAAGACGTGCTCGCGTAAACATTCGGCGCCGTGTGTCCGTGGGTTATAAGGTCTTTAATTGGATGCTGCCAACGACTGGGAGTTTTCATTTTCCCTTTAAGAAGAGTTTTACTGTCCTGAAACTGGGAGATTTTTGTTGATGTTACCTGTACTGCAGTAAAATTGATTTATCTGCCTTTATTTATTTTCCACCTACTTTTACAGATTTGACTGCTTCCATCCGACAGTACTCGGGGTCTCACTGTCACACCTCTCCTCCTGCCCCAGCTGTGTTTGTTTCTCTGTAGCTTTGCTCGACGGTTTTCCCAGTTTAGCCGTACAAATGCAGAACTGTCACTTTCATTCAACACGTAAAATCTAACAGGAGGAGAATTTTGGCAACTTCCTGGGAGATGCATACACACTTGGTTTCCCTGACTTTATAGGGGAGAGACTAATGTTATGTATAGTAAGAAACAGGGGGTATTTGAGACATGAAAGTAAAAGAAGGAAAAAATAGACACTTCTGCCTTGTCTTTGTACTTTATTTACTCCCTAAAGGGTGCATATTAGTACCTTAAAGACGCATATGAAAGATCTAAGGATTCTCAATAGCAACCTGTTTGTGTAAGAGAGCAACTGTGTTGTTTTTTATTTTCTTCGTTTTTTAATTCATTTCTAGTTACTTAATCATAATTATTTATAATTTAATCATATAATAATTTATTTATTTTCATTGTATTACTTATCATTTTACTTATTTTCCTTGCAAGGCTTGCATCTTATGATTGTGTGGTTTGAAGAGATATTTGTCTTCACAAATAATGTCTCAATTTTAAGGTTTTTAATGTCACATGATGCGAAGCAGCAATTTTCCATTGCTTTAGCTTTGGTATAATAACACTTGTTGGGTTTGTACTGGTCAGATGAAGTACAGGACGAAGCTGGGATGAAGTCCAGACAAAGTCTGAGCACCAGCATCACTTCATCTCCTGCTTTCTGCTCTTCCTTGGCTTCCTCTGTCAACCTCTCAGACTGATAGAAGAATGTTAATACAGTTTTGAGTACCAGACAAAATACTATTTTGTTAACTGGTTTTGGGTGTCAGGCAAAACTCTACTAATGTAAATAATATTCCTGCCATGGAGATCTGGTCTAAGGGTACATTTACACAACAACAATATACCAAAAATGGAAAAGTTTTTTCTTTCCATTTTTCTCTTACAGACAACAATGTTGTCAAAATGATCCCCTTTCACACGCGGATCCACAAAAATGACTAGAAATGCTGTATTATGCATGTCAGGCCAGTAGCTGATGTCACTTTGTAAAGAAACACTACATGCCCTGAACACATAATATGCATTTTTCCTTTAGTGGTTTACACAGCGACGATAATGGTATTGCTTTCAAAAACAGTTTTCAGGCCCCCAAAACGCCGCTGCCGTGTAAATGAATGGCCAAAACGCATAAAAAGTTTTCAGGTTTTCAGGCCCCTTAGACATATTAATACCTAATGTATACATATTAGTATCTAAATGGTACATTAGTACCTTATAAAAGGGTACCGCCCCAGAGACAGCATTTGTACCTTTTTTTAAGTGCGTGGAACTTCTGAATCCTCATCCATTCTCTGCTGCATTCTTGTGGCGCTGCCGAAAGCACCTGCCATTTTTCTGCACTGGGCCTCTTGCCCTCTTCTATATGCCACAGGGGCTCCTGGTACTTTAGTTAGCGCCTGTTCTGGAGGGGGTATTGTGCTGCGTGTTGATGGCATGACCAATATATTGCCAGCTGGCATGCAGAAAAAACCAACAATGCCACACTCTATGCACAACGGCTCACTCAGGACAACTGTGTTATTAGATGACATCAGTGCCAAATGATGGAGGTTTATGCACTTAATCAGATATATCAGACATTGATATCATATTCATTTACATAAAGATGTGTACCTGTATACATAGAATAGTTCATTATGGTTACTGCCCTTCAATTTTACACTAGTTGCAAATATATCTAATATTTCAAGCTTTATAAATGAGTAGCAATCCCTGCCAATTGTTATTTAAAGGGAGAGATCAGCAACAAGTGAAAATTCTATCAGTATTTCCTTTCCTTCATGTCATTCCAAATGCATTTGTTATCATTTCTCCAATAGTGACGAAGCTCTAAAACGGACATAAAAAAATTAAATTAGAAAAGTTGCCTTGGCAACTAACTGAAATAAAATAAGTTGAAGTACTAATAATTACTAAAACTAAAACTGAAATAAAATTAAGAAATAAAATAAAAATAAGAGATCATTCTAAATATCAATGAATATTATAATAGTATATAAATAATATTAATGGTAACTAGTGCACTGTATTATTCATAAGCCATATAATATCTTCGTTTGATAATAATTGTTATTCACTAATTATAATTATGCATTCGATAAATTATTATTCAGAGTACCTATTGGCATGTTATTTACATCTAACCTGCAAATAGGCTTCATACTCGATCTCATAACTACGGCAGAGAAATACAAAGTTCTGTCATGAAACTCTAGATGGTGCAGGCTGATAGGTCCTTAACTCAATCTGCTTGCAATGACATCATTCTCTATAGGGCACAGCTGATTGGTTCCTGCTGTATCAGTAGCCAATGAGCTCGCTGCTCAACCTTCGTATACTTGGTCAGCATTTGCCTTAGCAGTTGCAGCGCCCTCCACCTTCCCCAGCTCCACCTGTATAGATCTGCTATGAGTAATTCATGTACACTATATTGTACAGCAGCAGCATGTCTTACTTGCTCACAGCAGTGTGTTGTCTATGTATCGGCAGTAGCAAATCCTGTACTTGCTCTGCAGCAGCAGCAGCGTAGCAGATCTATTCCGCCAAGACCAAACACATCAACATTGTCATATCCATTACCACGCCAAACACTCTGTGAGTTGTCATGACAGAACTACTGTAGTTTTAAGGTGCTTTATTGTCATTTATTCTTTAAAATGACAAAAAGTACAATAAAGCATATCTATTTGAAAATTGTTACATTGTTTATGTTCCATTGTGAGCGAGTGAATAGTTTTCAGAGTTTTTATTTTGGGCGAACTATCCTTTTAACATATCCAGTCAACCTACTATGGAAATCCTGTAGAAAGGATGGCTAATTTTTAAAGGCCAGCAGAGGAAGTGACATTGATCATTAAGGAACTAGGCCTACATTTCCATGCATAAAACAATTCAAGCAAACAGACTAAAGTTGAACATGTATGCCTACAGTTATATGTCTTGTCTTGTGGTTTGTATACAACTAGCATCACCTCCTTGATCGTTCTCTGCTTCTCATCATTTTCTCATCACTCCTCATCTTCTTCAGTGTCTTCCTCCCTCAGCTTCATTTCTGCAGGCTCAGCATCTGTCCATGGCTTTGAAGTTCCGTAACACTGCAACAAAATGAATTATTCCTACAATCAAATCTGGGTTAATTAGATAACAGAAGAGTGCCTGCTCAGAAGCAAAGCGAATGAATAAAGGTGCTGGAGTGCTTATCAAAATATTAAGAAATGGTTAAAATAATATTTTCACCTAAAAAAAATGCTAAGTTGGTTTGAAAATTGACAAACCCAGCCAATGGGTTGTTTTAACCCAGCGGTTGAGTTAAATGTTCACCCAACGTGCTGGGTAGTTTTATTTAACTCAACTATTGTTTAAAAATGACTATATGGCTGGCTTAAAATGAACCCAAAATATGTTGGAAATTAAAAATCAGACACATAATTACTAGAGGCAACAATAATAATCAAAAGATTAACATTTATTAATAAGCAATTTAATTAATGTTTATTGTTTAATTATTATTCAATAAATGTTCATTTATTAAACATATTAATACATGTTAATGTCCAGCATATTTTGGGTTCATTTTAAGCAAGCAATACAGTACTTTTTGAGATGATCATTTTATTATGTATGTACTGTATGAATCTGAATCTCAGTGTGCAGAGAAGTTCTGTTAAAGAGGCCAAATAATACATGTAATCTAATGATGTGATTTTAACAGAGGGGGAAACCTGCCAAAATCTGAGGGTAGTTCCTGATCTTTAGCAGAAGTGGCAGTTTGATAAATTACACACACTGGCAGAATTAGCATACAAGTAATCAGGCCGTCCAAACAGGAGAGGAATATTAACTTTTTAAAGTGTTTGTTTGTCTTGCCATCATGGCAGCTCATCTGAAGTGGGAAGTTTGTTAATGGTTCATAAGACCCTCCCATGGGACCACATTACCCAGAAGGAGTCTCTCTGTATGCAGAGTGCCAGCACTCATTCCTCTACACCGTTCAAATAAATAGATGTTCGGCAGAGCATTTGACTGTGAGTAATCCACGTTTTTGCGGAAGCTCGAATTTTATTGGTTGGAAAAACAGTGAGTCGGGTTTTGTAACGAAACAGGATAATGAAACCGTACTAACTACGGCTTCTGACCACACACTGGACAGGAAAGGGAAATCACTCTTAATCAGGTGTTGCCATTAATCTTGTTTGCTTTAGACTTTCACCCTTCATTTAACTTGACCCGGTGCACAGGGAGAAAATGAACGCTCCAACCTGACCGGTGACACCAGCTTGATGAATGATAGAAAAACACAAGCTGCCATGTGCAGCACGGCTAACAGTGCTAGCTATCACCAGACCAGTCTGACAAACGTGCTCTTGGTCCGGACAGACATCTGGACGTTTTGGGGGTGAGTGGTGCTCTTTCAGGGTCAGCGCTCAGGGCCTGTGAATGCCCCTATGTGTGTCCCAATAGCTGAATATTTAGCTTTTTCTTTTCCTGTGTGAAGTTTTTGGGGTGCTTGGGGCAGAGGCCTTCACACCTGTCAGTGTTTTGTGACTGTTTATTAGCAATGAAAAGACTCGGCTAACACCCACCACCTTTAGCATTGACCTCTCACGTAAACTATCACGCCGTTTTATAGGGTCAAGACTCCTCGGAAGTACAAGAAAGGCTAACCCTGATGTAATCTGGTGTCTTTAATTTAACATAATAATAAGCCACTTATTGCGTGGCTACTCACTAAATACATAGACTGGAATGTGAATTAAAATTATTTTGCCATTTTACCATCTATTTGGTCAAAAATTACAATTCTGTAATCATTTTCTTACCCTCGTGTTATTCCAAACCCTTTAATTCATCACTAATCCAAGGCTTTAATTCATCTTCGAAATCTTTCTGTCCCTGAATCGAATGTCAATTTCATCAAAACCTCCATATGAATCCGTTTAATCCAAGTCTTCTGAAGAAACACAATTGTTTTATATGATGAACAGATATAATTTAGAATTGTATTAATTTGTACATATAAAACAATACGTTGGATTTACTTAACTTTTTTATGTCAGCAGGTTCCACATAACTGGGTTATGTTGCATTATTTATTTCAGTAAACCTAAGTTTATTATATAAGGCCAATTCAGTGCTATTTAGTTGAATCAGGTTAACATTCTTAATTTGTCCAAAACTATTAAGTTCAATTATCCTAAAATTAATATCAAAATAAGTAATCCAGTTTAATTGATCAGTTTATTTAGTGAATGCATTCAAGAACAATTCTCACAACTATTACAAAAGTTAGAATGATACTTTAACAAAACCTTTACTCTGTAAAGACTTTTATTGTTAGGTGCTTGCCAGAAGACGGTTTTGTTACATCCATGGCATGCCCAAAGCAGTTGTTTTTGATCATTAAAACAACTTTAATTGTTGTTAGCAGGTCCTCAACCCAAGCACAAGCTCAAAACTTCACCACAATGGTAACCCCAAAACTATTAACATAACAGGAAATTTTAAATAACAACATAATAGAAAGTAAACATTAAAAAGTCTCTCCATTTTCTCATCTTGCTAAAAACTGCTTAAAGTAACACTTTATTTTAACATTTACTCTCCCAGATCAGCCCCTTTACAAAGTCCTGTTTGATTGAGTCCTGGTTGAGGACCCAAACATTAAGTTAAGTCAAAAAATAAATTTAACATGAAGCAATAAAATTTGAACCAGAAACCTAATACAATGGTGTACAATAAGTTGTTTAAATAAAGTGAACAGCATCAAAAAATCATTTTTATGAAATGGAACCAATGAGGTTTGTTCTCATGTGTCATGCAAGCATGTTCAATCTTCCACAAGGACCAGTGAAGTCTATTTTCATGCATCAAGCAAGAAAGTGCAATGGAGCTGCCATATTTGATGTGCTCTATCATAGAGAGAAAAAAAATAGCTCTTTGGCTGAATATGATTCAGTCATGGACAGTGGTTCCATGTGATTGAAACAAGTAAAACCAAACAGAATCAACCATGTACAACTAACTAGAATCAATGGTGTTCATTTAACTTGATTGAATGCTTTTATCTAAAGTTAAATAAATGGTTTTCTTTTAAACTAACATTCAAATAATCCTACAGTTAAGTCAAGTCAAGTCACCTTTATTTATATAGCGCTTTTTACAATGTAGATTGTGTCAAAGCAGCTTTACATTGATAACTGGTACATTATTTTGGCTGCACAGCAGCTCTTAAAGAATAGAGTCAATGCAGTTTAGTCCTGTGAGCAACATAATAAACGAAATATAACTTTTCTTTACATATGTGATGTCCAGTGTTGGCAGTCCAGTGACATCGGTTTCATCTTTATTATCAAAGCAATTTGAGTTCTTGTTGTCAACCCAATCACAAGCTCAACATTTCACCACAATAGTAACCCCAAAACTACTAACATAACAGCATTTTTTAAATACCAACATAATAGAACATTAAACATTAACAAGTCTCTCCATTTTCTCATCCTGCTAAAAAGTGCATAACATTTTTCAACATTTCTCCCAATTCAGCCCCTTTGCAAAGCATGATGGGAAAGTGTTTGATTGGGTTACTTAATTGAAACATGTTATTTCAAAATGAAAACATCAAGTTAAGTCAAAGAGTTACCGTTCCAAGTCAATTCATCATGAAACAATCACATTTGAATCAGAAATCTCAAACAATGGTGTTACATTAAAATAAATTGTTTAAACAAATTTTTTTTTTTTCCTGTGTTTGTGTGTTTTCTAATTAAATCTGTTCATCACATAAAGTGATTAAACTGATTAGACAATGGAATTTCTTTATGATTTTTACAATTTTACAATGGTTTTATTAACTTTTTGGTGGCCTTTACTACTATGTACTTACATTTAAATTAATCATTTGATAGGTTACAATGCACTTATGGTGTACATAAATCTTTTTACATTGTACTTATATATTTTTTTTTAAATACCTGCATGTAATTACAGCTGTAATTAATTTCTGTAATTACATTTATAATTACACCGTTGACCCATCACTTACACCTTAACCCGCCCTTTTTTTTTTCTACAATCAATAACAGAGCTGCAAGATGGTGCCAGTTTCCAAGTCTACTGTGTGATACGAGAGACATAAGGGGCTTTTGCACCAAACAGTTCCAGGAACTCAGTTATAGAAAGTAGCCACTAGGATAGTTCTCCGAAAACTAATTTCTCCACCAGGCCATGTTCCTGGTTGCATTCGCACTGGGAATAGGAACTCTGAACCGGCTGACAGCGGCGTCTTTAAGCGCGGCATTTACAAACGCTAGAAACCGATGGATGGAGGATGCCGTGATCGGAGCTGTGTTTGTTGTGTGTCGTGGGTTTCGTGATAACGGAGATGGAATGTAAACACATAATTTACGTGCCTGAAAGAGCAAAAAGTGGGGCTAAGAGACTAAATCTACTATGACAACTTTCAGTATTACATATCATCAATGCGGAGAAAAGAACACAGCCCTGCAGACATCAGGTAAATGCCGTTATCGCTGTTTTCCGTGTCCGTGAAGTAAATATGTTTACACGGCTTTTTTAAAATGCCAGGTGCTGGTGTTTGACATGCGTTTGACCAATCAACGTACACTTACGTCATTGATAGTTCCTATAGTGCTGGTTTAGACCCTACTCTGAAGTAGGAGCTAATTTAGTTCCCCCAAAAGGAGTTCCTACTGTAGAACTGAAATCGTTCCCAGTTCCTGCGGTGCAAACACGGCAAAATCCGGGTACTTCAGCCAATAGTTCAAGGAACTATGAAAAGGTTCTTCCGGTGCGAAAGTTTACCCACATGAGCATTGCTGTGGATGAGGATGACACAATCAGAATCGAGTAGATAGTCGTGTAGTAATCACACATCATTTGACCAATATTTATCAGTGCTTTGTATCTAATTTTCCATTGAGAAAATGTCTATTAAAATAACTCGGTTTCTCATCGGAGAAACAACAACGCTGCTGTCCTGCTGTTGAGAAGCACATCCAGTTGACTTGAGTGACTCAGAATGTTTCAGTTTGTCGTATGAAAGCAACGGACAATGTCATTCCCTTCAGGAATTCTCCCACAGATCACTGTCCATATCAATGAACCACCAACACAAATAAAGTACTTTTGAATGAACTATCTGCTCACTGTCTGAATGAAAGGCTTTAATCTCTTTGCTTCGATTCTCCTCCCTGCATCTCTTCATCATGCCTGCTTTCTTCTCCCCTCATTTCTGTCCCTCCCTCCTCTCTTTCACATTTCCCCTCTCCCCGCGCCTTTGCAACCGTCAGTCTCATTGAGAAAAAGCTCTTTTTTTCCCTGGTACGGAGCGAGAGGGCCGCGCCGGAGAAGCGCGTCCACCGGCGGCCACCCAGGCCTCTCGGCTCCTTTCGCACTCTCTTCAACTGCTGTTTCTGGAGCTTAAGATTTTTTTTGGCAGGTAGAAGATTAGTAAAGAGCTCTTGGCAACAAAGCATTCAATCACTTCCAAGTAGCGTGGTATCAAATGCGCCCTCCGCCCTCCTCACTTTGGGAGAGCAAGTCTTTCTTCTCGTCTACGCTACTCTTTTTTCCTGGTTGAGCCGAGTGGCCTTTGAAAAGAGTCTCCTCTGTTCCTACGTCTCTTGTCAATCGGAGAGAGGCAGGAAATGAGCCTGCTTTGTAGGATTAATTAATAACAGAGGTTGGTCAACGCATGAGAGGGGATGTAATTGCTACTCTGTGGAAGGAGAGGAAAGGAAAAGTTTGGGTTGCAGTTTTTTGAGGAGGGGGCTTCTGAGGAGGGGAAGGAGCTTTGAACTGAAGGGCCTGTGTGCTCCTGGATTAAAGCGAGATGCGAGTGGGGGGGCCTTTGAAGTCTGAAGAGAGGTCTAGGAGAAGAAATAAAGTTGGGAGGTATAAATTCTGGCTGGCAACATCAAAAGCTCTTATCACCCACTCTCACCTGTTGACACCCAGGGGTGAAGACTCTAGATACTGCACCACAGCTGCAGGAAGCTGCACGTGGGCTACTTATGTACACCTCTCGCTCTAACCCTCTGTCTCTGTCTGCCTTTTTTTCCATCCATCGCTTCATGTCTGTCGTTGTGTCTGTCCGTGTTGGTCATCTCGTTTTAATGTGAGCTCCAGTTGAGTTCAAAACAGTTACTTTTTAAATGCAATCAGAAAATTAGAACGGATATGTATAAAGTTGACAAGAAACACCAGTATTTTTGCATTCTGGGTCAGTGTTATTTTAGTATCATTATGTTAACATTTTGAATTAGATTTTATTTTATTGACATTTTTATATTTAATTTATTTCAGTTAATTTTTATTTTATTTCCTTTTTTGTTTTTTTTAATGGATTTTAGTTAACAATAACAACCCTGTTTGGGTAATAAAAAATAGCATTCTCTGGCCTGTAAATCAATCTAATTTGGGTCAATGGCTGGAATATGTATTAATTTACTCTTGTGCAGCTATGATAATAGAAGAAAATTTGATTTAATTATACAATATTCAGTGTCAGACCTTCTGAATAAACTCATATAACATCAATTAATATCTTTTAGTTTTGAATAGTAACTCAATTAGACAGCTGTACAGTGTTTTACTTTGCCATCAAAGTTGCAATGAGCTGCTGTAGTGTGTAATTACAATATGCTGAGGTTAAATGAAAATTGAAGGAAAAGATTTGCATTTCTAACTACAGACAAATTATGGTTTACCTTTGCCTGGTATACAGGGGTCAGATAATTTGTAATACACAGATGAATTGTTTTTAATTGTATTCAAAAAAACATCTTGTAATTGAATAAGTACGTGAAATTATCTTTCAATAAAGATCTATTGCAGGTTAAAGGCTGAAGGGGTAACTGTGGTCACAGACACAAAAAATAAAATAAATAAAACAAAATAAAAAGTATTTTTGAACAGTGTTTTGACGGTATTAAAAATGCTTTTTTCAGTTATCTATGTCATATACATTTTAATAATCAGTAAACCTCATTCACTGCTTTGGTTTGTTACATGTTTTAATATGTTTAAGGGAGAGTTTCAATCTTTGGTTTATCAAGTTATTTATTTATTTATTTATGTATTATTTTGACAATAATTATGCCCAAGTTGGTTTAAAATGGACAAACCCAGTGATTGGGTTGTTTTAACCCAGTGGTTGGGTTAAATGTTTGCCCAACCTGCTGCGTAGTTTTATTTAACTAAACTATTGTTTAAAAATGACTATATGGCTGGCTTAAAATGAAGCCAAAATAGGTTGGAAATTAAAAATCAGACACATAATTACTAGAGGCAACAATAATAATCAAAAGATGAACATTTATAATAAGCAATTTAATAAATGTTCATTGTTTCATTATCATTCATTAAACTTATTAATAAATGTTCATTTCCAACATACTTTGGGTTCATTTTAAGCAAGAAATACAGTAGGTTTTAGACAATAGTTGGGTTAAATGAAAACTTCCCAGCGGGTTGGGCAAACATTTAACACAACTGCTGGGTTTGTCCATTTTCAACCCAACTTGGGTTGCTTTTAACCAGCATTTTTTATGTGAATAAAAACAAAAGTGTGAATAATCTCTTGTATATTGAATAACTGTATAGAATCAATAGCTCGCTATTCGTGCATGTAATGTTGATTATACACAAGTTTTATGAGTTTAAGAGTTTTTTTAACAAATCCAAAATTTCCATGTTTACTCCTCATCGAAGCACTGCTTTAAGTACATTGTTTAATGGAATCTCATTTCTGATGCCACAGGCAGCCTATAGATCGCTCACATCCCGGGTTTAATATAACACATTTCACAATATATTTTTATGACTATATGAAATCTCCTAAGTCCTCAGCTGATATATCATGTCGTTTTCTCATCACAAACTCACAGCTCATCGCTGTGGGACAAAAGGGTCTTGGCTCTGTTATTTGTAAATGTCAGTGAGTTGTTGCGTTCCTCAGAGCAGTCATTATCCCCTTGAGCTCAGTGTGCTTTTTCCCCACGTTCTCCATTTCTCAGCTCCTCTGTCCCTCTCTTGGAGGATTTACTGTACACCGTGTCACACTGCTCTCAATACTGATATATGGAGGTGTGCAACCCGTGTACAGATTTATCCCTTATGGACATGCAGTGCGGATACACAGTGCTGTCATTTCAAAGCACTGATGTGTTTGTGCGTATGAGGTACGTCTCTTGGCATATTTACAGTTACTGTGGCGCTATAGGATGTGGAAAAGACAACACAATCTCATGGCAATTCGTAATTATTTTACGTTTTGGTGAATGGGTGGTTAAGCACGTTCGATCTGCTTGCTCCCCAATCACGGTTATGTTTAGGGATGGAGTTGGGGTGGACCTTCATGGTTACTTTTTTCTATAAATGTACGATTCACATTGTACAAATTCATCCGAAATTGCCACCTTGTAACACGTCTTCCCATGGAATCAGGTAGGAAAAGACACCAACCATCTAGCCAATGTTGTTAGCAGCATCAGAGGTGAAGTTTGTCTCTACTGTTTGTTTCAAAGCATGAATACCCACCGATTTCCTAGATGACGGTCCCCTCTCGGGACAGCCAGGCAAATAAACTCTGCCAAAAGCAGCAAGCGAGAAAATCAAATGAACACCCCAGATAAAAACCCGGGACCAAATTAGTGCCGCAAACATACGCAGGCTAATGAATTGTAAGTGAACGAGATAAAGAAAAAAAATCAAAGATGAGGTGCAGACGCAGTTTCATGCATAACTATCGGAGCGAGGCGCTCACTCATGGAGATCAGCCAGATTTCTTATACGACACATCTCCGGATCGCAGAAAACCTTGATTTTATGCAACGGCAGATAAAATTCAACAATCCTTGAGGCGCTCTTGTGCAACACTTTGCCCATGTCTGGAGGCCCGTAATTGTGCACACACATCAATTATGGATCGGCCTTAGCTTTCAGCCGCTCTGCCCTCCAATCAGACGCCCACCCTGCCGGTCTCCCTGGGCGCATTTTGGAGCGGTTTGATTACAGGTGTTGTACAGGCGGCCTTGTTAGGCCTGGTTGAGGGAATCCTCTCTCCTGTCCGGACGAGGGGCGAGGGGTGGGGGACGCGGGAGGAGGGGGACGTCTGGGGCTGACGGAGTCGGCCATCACATCCAGCTAACAATTTCTGTCAGGTCCCAAGAGGCCGGCTAATGAGCCCCGCCGACACGGCCGGAGGCAAGAGCCCCGCGCCGAGCCACTGGAGTGAGAAGCAAGATCGGCACCTAGCAGCCTTGCAATAATTAATCGGACCCTTCTCTCTCTCCCTTTCACCCTCACTCGCTTTTTTCTCCCCCTTTTCTCTCCATCTCTTACTCATGTCTATTCATTGGCACTCAAACGGCTCCCTCTTTTCTATAACCGTCAGCCCTTCCCATTGTCGGCAGCTCTTTCCTTTCAAGCCCTGGGCCTGTCTCATCCCCCGATTGGCCATACAGATGTGCTAATGAAGGCGGGAGAGTGGAGGTATGTCTGAATCTGAGCCATTCACCGGGCTTTTTAAAGAGACGAGATGGAGGAACAGTGGCTGTGACAATGGCCGTGTGCTCTCATACTCACCGATCACAGCCTGTTAGAGAGACACGAACGGGCCGAGCTGGCTGACTCACATTGACTCATAAAGCAGCCTCCTCCTGAGCCCTTTTGTGGATTTCTCTGTATGTATCCCTGATTCTCTCTCCGAGTAAGTGTCTCCCAGATGCTGAGTCAGCCTGAGGCAACATGTGACCTGTGCACCGCAAAGGTGAGACACTGTTTTCTCATTGGCTTAAGACAAATATGTCCAGAAGCAATATTTTCCTCCCCTTACATGTCTGTTTTTCTTGTTACGGTTTTCTCTCTCTCTTCGTCCATCTCCCTCTCTGTCATTCTTGGGATTTTTTTTCCTTCTGGTCAGACATCAGCTGAGTTCCATCACCTACACACAGCCACAGCTCAGTCAGTTAAGATTCAGAGAGAGAGACTGGATCATCGGGAGTCAAGAGGTCAGAGTTTAAGGTCAAGTGTGTAACCCACCTAGACACAGCAGATGGGCCTTGACCTCAAGGAAATTTATTTTCTGTTTACACCAGATTAATATATCATCTCATTCTGACATGCCTTCGTGTTGAAACGCTACAAAGCAGAGCAACAAAGCAAAGGAAAAGAAACAAGTTGACATCAGGTTGAATAGATATATCAACGCTATAACTGTGTGATGGGATCTACCATCCTGTCCCTCTAGGGGCAATCTTCTTACATCAGTAATACTTCAGAAATCATATATTTTTTTATTTTTCATTATTTTTTTTATTGTGTGTGTGTGTGCTTTGCATTTCTAAAATTCTAAAACATACATTTGTTTTCAGAGATTGGTTCCCTCGAATATCTATTATCAAAGGGTTTATTCATCTTAAGTTTAAAATAAAGTATAATTATTGTTTTGTAACTATTTATTTTTACATTTGGTAACACTGTGTCCTTGTTACATGGGTCATTGACAAATAAGGTTTTTAAAAGTGTAAAAAAAAACATAATGGAGATATAATTAAGTTTTATTAACCAAAAAAAAATGTCATTCGGTTTAACCAAAATTTCGGTTTTACCGAATGACACTTTTGGTTATACCGAATGATGATATTTTTAAACAATGCTAACAGGCTGATATCTAGCTAGCTAGCAAAAGGACAATCATACATTTTATATTTAGTACAAGTTTTTAAAATATTACAACATTTTCCATGTTTTACAGTGGTTGAACCAAATGACCTGATGTTTCGGGACATGTGTATGAGCAAGTGAAAACATGAATTTTTATAAATAGTTTAAAGAGAATTAGTTTCCTTCACGACCATGTGGTCCTTTGCAGGTGTCTGAATGATGTCATATCCTGTCACATGATACTGACCGCATGACTTGATCCAAAATGGTCCCTTTATATTAGTTACTCCAAATGACATTAATGAAATTCATTTTTTTCTGGACATTCTTTCTCACAACAAAGCAACGACTTCTACACATAATTTTAATACCATTTTGCACTATGTTGATATATGTTATAAAATCATGCCAGAATAAAAAAAATATATATATATATATATATATATATATATATATATATACATTTATTACATTTTAAGATATTTTAATCACAAATGAAATGGCTGTATTGGCCTTTGGACGGTTAAACCGAATGACTTTAAAACCTTTAAAATACCTTTATATGTAGCAAAATATAATTAAAACCTTTTGGATTCAATAAAAGAGATCTAGTTGTACTACCTTACATACTTTGGATGTCATATCTTTGTTTTTTATTATTATTAAGGCCTTTGGACAAAAAAAAAAAAAAAAAAAAGACCCACATATGTTACATGTAGTTACTATAGTAATAAATTATGCATAATTACATGCAACTAACCCTATAGTAAGTACATGTATTATTACTCAGTACTTAAATGTATAATTACACTGTAACAAGGACACCTTAAAATAAAGAGTAACCTTACATTTAATTTAAAATTACAGTGTATAAAAAAATGTGAAAACAGCATGCGGTGTGTGTAAATGTTCTGCATGTTTTAATTAAAGGAACTTAGAGTCTTTGATGTAATTGTTTCAAAAGCAGAAAAGACACGTAATTCAAAGAGGTTGCCCCCGATGAACTAGATCTAGAAGAGAAACCTTCAAAGATCTTCCCATTGTTAAGATCATATGTTTTTGTAGACATTTAGTTAGTACTATGTAATAAATACAAATTTAAACCAATCAAAAGGACAAAATCACGAGTACTTTTTATTTACAGATTATTATTGTTATGTTCTCTTTCTTTATTTGTTTTAGTTACATCATTTTGTTAATTTAATTAAAAAGAAAATTTGATGTAAACCTCATGTTATGCAGCATATTATTGCATCAGTTTGATAACGTATCAATACTGTTAAATCTGAGATCAAATATTAACATTGGCGTTCTTTTGCGACAAAGAGTGACAGCTCTATAATTGTGTTTGTTTACTATGGCATCATAATAATGAGGGTAGCTGCTTTTTAAACATTTAAACAGAGATAATTGAATGTTTGGAGTGATACCTTCTCAGGCAGGAACAGCTTTTCGTTTTTATTTCTGTCTGCGGGAGGGACATTTAATTCACCTCTCGGAATGAGAACAAAGCGATACAGCCAATACTGAGCACTTCTACAAAGACTCAACAAACTGAGAAAACACATTTTTGGCAGTTGTTTAATCAAAATGTATCTCTTTTTTTTTTTAAGTGCTGTTTTCTCCTCATTTGAGGACACTAAATGATGTCATTAGAAATGCACATTTATTTTTAAATGATCTAATTATTTTCATGTTCATTCCATATTTGTGGGCTTTCTTGTGTAGAGTACCCACAGAGGAAATGCACTGTAACTGTTAATTTTTGTGGTATGTGAATGGAATCTCATAGGGGGTTTTGCATGTCTCCCTCCATAATGTTTATTGTGTGTGTTTGTTAACAGAGCGAGTTAGTAGCACTGTACTGTGTTATGTGCATGTGCTTGAGAGTGTTCGCAGAGCGGGTGACATTGGCGGGGGAGGGGTGGTCCCACTGGTCGGCCATACGCTCCTCTGTCTCTGAGTTTCAGCCTGAATGGACAGAGCTCATTTGCATGTGGCAGTGATTTGGCTGGAGGCCTGCGTCTCCTGCCGGGCCCGAGCATGAGCGACACCGGAGGGGGGTGCTGGGGTAGGTGATTTTCCAGAGAGGACGAGTCATATTCACAAAACACCTCTAATCAGCCAGTTCCACACACACACACACACGCAGACATTTTGAGCTACAAATTAGGATTCTTTATATTAGTTAACTAAACATTTTTTTTCAGTGTGATGTACCTGTGTATTTGTGCATCTCCTTGTCCACAAATTGTCCTGCCATGTAAATATTTTTACAATTTGGTGAGGTACTACTGACCCCTATGGGCAAGATTTACTCTCCAGGTTGGATTTTATTTCAGGTGATAGTGTTTCACAGTTAATTAAAAGGAGAATTCACCCAAAACAGAAAATTCTGTAATCATGTATGTCATTCTTTCCTCTGCAGAACAGAAAGAAGAAGTTTCAGCCATTTTTGTCCAAAAGTCACTGGGGTTCAAAACAGCACCAGATCTTGTTGACTCATTGTATGGACAAAAATACATGTAGAACGTTTGGGTTCCACAAAGATAGACAACTTACACTCTAAAAAATGCTGGGTTAAAAACAACCCAAGTTGGGTTGGAAATGGACAAACCCAGTGATTGTTTTTTTGTTTTGTTTTTTTGCAAATGGGTTAAATGTTTGACCAACCTGCTGGGTAGTTTTATTTAACTCAACTATTATTTAAAAATTACTGAACTGCTTGCTTAAAATGAACCCAAATGTTGGAAATTAATATTTATTATTATGTTTAATAACATTTATTATAAGTTTAATGAATAATAATTAAACAATAAATATTTATTAAATTTCTTATTAATAAATGTTAATCTTTTGATTATTATTGTTGCCTCTAGTAATTATGTGTCTGATTTTTAATTTCCAACCTATTTTAGGTCATTTTAAGCCAGCCATATAGTCATTTTTAAACAATAGTTGGGTTAAATAAAACTGTCCAGCATGTTAGGCAAACATTTAACCCAACCACTTAAAACAACCCATTCGCTGGGTTTGTCAATTTTCAACCCAACTTGGGTTGTTTTTAACCCAGCATTTTTAGAGTGTAGTCTCATTAGAAATATGTGCCTCTACCTTTTTGCTAAACTATATAAAAAAATCTTACCTAAACATACAATTCAATGCAATTGACACGAAACTAACACATTTACATTTCCAAGACATTTTCATCACATAACCAGCTCCCATGTTTAGCTTTTCTAACATTGTAAACTTGCTTAGTAGCTCACCTGGTACAAAAATGCACTTGCGATGCAATAAGCACGGGTACGAGTACCATGAAACACAGGTCATGATAAAAAAGCTCAAAGAACTGTAGAATCAAGCTAAAATGGCAGATTCACATTAATCTGTTTCGAAGAAAACTGAATGCGCTTTTAAAGAATTAGTTCACTTCAGAATTAAAATTTCCTAATAATTTACTCACCCCCATGTTATCCAACATGTTCATGTCTTTCTTCAGTTGAAAAGAAATAAAGGTTTTTGAGGAAAACATTCCAGGATTTTCCTCCATATAGTGGACTTCACTGGGGTTCAACGGGTTGAAGGTCCAAATGTCAGTTTCAGTGCAGCTTCAAATAGCTCTACAAGATCCCAGACGAGAATAAGTGTCTTATCTAGAGACATATATACTTTTTAACCACAAATGCTTGTCTTGCACTGCTCTGCGATGCGCCACGCATTACGTAAACACATTGGAAAGGTCACGCGTGACGTAGGCAGAAGTACCGATCCAGTGTCTACAAAGCGAACGTGCAAAGACTAGTGCACTAGTGACTAAAGTCAAACGCCCTTTACAAAAAAAGGTAAAACAATGATGTCGTATGGTTTTGAAGTTGGAGAGTTTTTCTCCTCCGCCTACGTCACGTGTGACCTTTCCAATGTGATTACGTAATGCGTGGCGCATCGCAGAGCAGTGCAAGACAAGCATTTGTGGTTAAAAATTATATAATTTTTTTTTTTTTTTTTTTTAGAAAATGGCATATCGTTTCTCTAGATAAGACCCTTATTCCTCATCTGGGATCGTGTAGAGCTCTTTGAAGCTGCACTGAAACTGACATTTGGACCTTCAACCCGTTGAACACCAGTGAAGTCCACTATATGGAGAAAAATCCTGGAATGTTTTCCTCAGAAACCTTCATTTCTTCTTGACTGAAGAAAGAAAGACATGAACATCTTGGATGACATGGGGGTGAGTAAATCATCAGGAAAATTTCATTCAGAAGTGAACTAATCCTTTAACACCACTCACTGGACGTTTCACTTTGGAAGTGTTGCGAAACATGCAAGAAGCAGCTTAATTTCATTTTGCAGAAATGTCAGCATGTATTCCCGATGATCCTAGGTTGCAAAAGAAATGCATGCAGGTTTGGAAACAACATGAGGGTGAGTAAATTCATTTTCTTTTCTCTTTCTCCTTTTTTTCCCCATTTAAACAACAAACCTGCCAATAAGGCTAATCGGGTCTGGCTAAGTCCCAGTGTTACAGCTCAGTTCTCTAGCAGCTCGACTCCCAGGCTGAGAGACACAACAGCAGTAGATGCTGTCTGCGGCCCAGACCTAGGCAGCTGTGCTACAGAGAAGTGTCATCAGCTCCTTTCAAAAGGCCACTGACAGCCATGGGAGAGATTCAGACAGACTCACTGTCAGTTCCCCCTACTCTGCTTCCCCCTTTATTCTCTGAGCAGTGTTTTAGCACATTCTCATGGCGGGTAAAAAGGGTACAGAGAGAGGGAGAGAGAGAGATAGAGAAGGAGTGACAGCAATAGCATCTTTGCAGCACAGCCAAGCTCCTTACTTCATCCACACAGAGGTCCCCAAAGGAGCTTCAACCTGGCAACATAATCCATTTTACTGTCCACAAACAAAAGAGAGAGGGAGCCCAGGACAGATTCTGTAACTCTCTCTCTCTGACTGCAGAAATCCCAGAGGGTTTGAGTGACAGGCGCTGTTGTCGTGGCTGCGGTGACAGCTGGTGAGGGCTCTCTGTGAAAGAGAGTGGCCTGCACTCTTGTCCTCTGCACTGGGCGCCACAGCGAGGGGCATTGTGCCAGCTGGGCTCCACCGGCCCAAACATGCCCAAACAGGTAGCACCTCAACTGTACACTACCGGTCAAAAGTTTAAATATGTCACATCATTAAACATTTTAATGTTTTTTTAAAGAAGTCTCTTATGCTCACCAAGGCTGTTTATTTGATAAAGTATTACAGTACTGTGTAAAATAAAGTGATACAGTATTGTGAAGTATTGTTATAATTTAAAAACAACTGCTTTCTATTTTATTTAAAAATGTAATTTATTCTTGTGATGTCAAAGCTGAATTCTCAGCAGCCATTACTTCAGTGTCAAGTGATCCTTCAGAAATCATTCTAATATGCTGATTAGGTGCTCAGTTATTAGCAATTATTAATATTAGTTATTATGACTAATAAAATTAGTGTTGAAAACAGTTTTTGTTGCTTTGTGGAAACAATTTTGATTTTGATTTTGATTAATTGAAAGCTTGAAAGAAAGAACTTTTATTTTAAATAGAAATCTTTTGTAACATTATAAATGTCTTTACTGTCACTTTTGATCAGTTTTCATCCCTGATGATAATAATGTGTTTCTTGAGCACCAAATCAGCGTATCAGAATAATTCCTGAAGGATCACGTGACACTGAAGAGTAAAGTATAATGTAAATTCAGCTTTGCCATCACAGGAATAAATTACATTTTAAAGTATATTAAAATAGAAGGCGGTTATTTTTAATTGTAATAATATTTCACAATTTTACTGTTTTTACAGCACACTGTAAAAAAAAATAAATAAAAAAAATCTGTTACATTTACATTAAAAAACAGCAGCTGTGGTGGAAATTTACCGTAAAAATACGGTAGCAACATTTGAGGTTTTGCCGATTTAATTTAAATTTACAGTAAAATACCATATTTCATTAACTGATATAATGTTAATTTACCAATCTATTGAAGTACTAATATCTGTTTTGTATCTTTGTAATACACTGACAACCACCAAAAACAGTGGTGATGAGAGTCACATGATGAATCAAAGTTCATCGCATTAGACAATACAGAAGGTGCACAGTGTCATTCACGCAAACACTAAACACCATCATGGTAACTCACATGACATAACAGGAACGGAGTGTCTGTTTACACTAAGTGCAAATAGCGTCCCTTGTTGGCAAATGCTATTTACACTAGCTCTGCCCACCAATGTCTGGTTGGGCCACTCAAGTATTAATAAAAGACAACAGGTATTCAACGTCTTCAGTGGCAAGTAAGTAGGGAGGCTTGCAGAGCTGGCTTTTAACACGATCAACATGGATTTGAATCTGCCTTTTGCCAAGCTCGCATTTATTTTCAATAAAAATGAAAATAATGTTCTAAAAGTGCAAATAAACTGTGAACGAGTGTTTAATAATATTAAAAGTGTTTATTGGGTAGGTTTAGGGGAAGGTGTAGGGAGGGTTTTTATTCTCCCAATAGAGCAACATTTATTTAATAATTTTAATAAATATAATCATTGATATTATTGCATCTTGTTAATGTACAAAAATCCTGAGGTGCAAATAGTATCTGCTAACACATAAGTATATATAGCATCTAATTACTATCTACTCTTATTGCAAAAAAAAACTAATACTTTTTTACATGGTGTAAAAAGAATATATATCCCTAATTTCACCTAGTGTAAACAGCATATAAGAAAATGCTGCTATTGTCACTTAGTGTAAATAGCATCTATCGCTAAGAAAATATACTATTTTCACTTAGTGCAAATAGTCGCTGCCTAAAAAAAAAATGAAATAAACATTAATTTAACAACATTAACAACATAAAACCCTTAAATTACATTAAATGTACAGTTAGATCTATTACAGTTATTGACCGTATATAGTACAAAAACCATTAACTAATTAACTTTCATTTTTTTATAGTGAATTTTTTATTAAATAAACCTAGCCTTAGTAAGCAAGAGACTAAAAACATCAAAAAAAATCTAAATGATTTCAAACTTTTGTTGTGTATGATTGTCTGCTTGCTTTCGGATGAATAACCATGTTTAACTGATACCTGGTTTAACTTTAAACCAACAATCATTTTTTCATTGATGTTTGTGTTTGGCACTGCAAATGTCAAGTGAGTGTGTGTGTGTGTGTGTGTGTGTGTGTGTGTGTGTGTGTGTGTGTGTGTGTGTGTGTGTGTGTGTGTGTGTGTGCAAATGTGTGTGTTTATGCCCCGTCTGGTGCCCCCGGTGCCTGGTGCCCATGACAGGATGTTTCCTCTTTCAGACTGGTTAACGAGGGCCAGCTCCCTGTCCCATATGTGCCCCTCATTACCACCCAGTACTATTACACACACACACACTCCTCATGATACTGTCAGTGCAAACCCTTTCAAGTAAAGGCTTGATCACCATCTCTTCTCCCCTCCCTCCATCCTCCGGTCTCTGGTACAAAACAGACGGGTCCTGGCATTATTAATGGCCCACGGTGGTGCTGCTGCTGCTGTTGGCTGGTCAGCTGCACAGGCAGTTGTGCCGATAAAATGCTGCTATGTCAACAGTATAAAAAAATGTGATGGGGAAGAGATAACAAGAAGAAAACAAACATTTGAAGAATTAATATTCACTGCAGGTCAAATGAAGTAGGAGAAGGAGGAGGAAGAAGAGCAAAAACCTGCAGTGATCCACATGACAAATATATTTGTCATTGAATCATTCACTCAAGTGATTTGTTCAAAAACTCTGATTCATCCAGTAATGAAACAAGTGAAGTGTTTAAGAGTGAGTCATTGAATCATTCATTCAATTCATTCAGATTAATTAAACATTTTAAATAGACTTCAGCAATTAACATTTGTCAGAACCATTTGTTATTTTGTTTAGTTGTCTGTTCAGAATCGTGGGAGAATCATGATCTCTGTTTGAAACAAAAACAAAATGTATCCAGAATCGTGCAGCTCTAATCGGAACATTTTGTGATCTTTTATGCAAGCTGATGGCACTGTTTTTGATAACACTATTTACTGTAATAATATATAATAGAAATTTCATTGATAAACAAAAATGATTGAAAGCAGTCTGTTTTGAAGATTACTGTTATTGTGAGCAGCGGTAGTATTTGTCTGCAAGCTTAACATTTTAACTGTATATGGCCAGTTAGTCTCTTTTGCATTTGTGAAGGGCCATTTGACTTGCAAATTACTCTGAATTTACTCATATATTTTCGAAAGTTTCCTGAAGACGTTGTGTGTAAAAAAACAATCATGATTGACAAAAATAAGTACTTTAAATAAACTTGAATCACCCACGTACATACCACACATCAGCTGCAAATACAGAAACTGCTGTTCCACAACTTCAATTAGCAAAGAGAAATTAACCATTCAGTCTTCTTGTAAATCAGACCCACACAAATTCATAATAACAGGGCACATAACAGGGCACAGTGTGATTTAGCCAAGAAGAACATGTTCCTGGATTGAACATCTTTTGTTAGCCCTGGAACAGCATTTTTATCAAATGATTATGGATCAAAGTTATCCTTTAGGCATTTTTTGAAGTTCGTTTAAAAAGCTTGTGAGAACACCTGCAGAGGCTGATCCCAGATCTGCCATCATACCGAGACTTCTGCAATCAGACTAAAGCTTCAACAACCTGGAACTTTCTATAATGAATGCAAGGGTTCTTTTCCTTCTTCTCCAAACACCTTAAACCCAAAATCCCACTAAAACTCATTTGTTACCAATTTGCAATCCCGTCAGAAACAAGCCACTTTACCAAAAGCATTATTTAAAAATCATTCATTTGTAATTTTTAATCTGTAGTCCTCTCGTCTGCTCGCTCAACCTCGACAAAAACGACACCCGTTTGAGCTGCACCCTTGGCAAAAGAGCCCAGCGTTTTGCATTTTTAAACCAACCAAACAGTTGACAAAACCTCTTGAATAATGAGATTTACCAGATTATTTTAATAACAGAACATTGCGCAAACACTTTTTGCGTGCACATTCTCAATGCATTGTTTTAAATACATATTCAGCCTTCATTTTTAAAGTCTAAAATCCCGTTCTTTATATACAAAAACATCTAAATCTCAAAAATAGAGGGCAAGAGTGCATGTTTAATTAAAGAACATAGTTTGATCGGCACGCACGCATTAATAAACAGCGTCAGATGCCTGTGTAAGGTACTGGGTGAGTGTTTGCAATGCAAACAAATAGCTGGTTCTAGTTTGCAGTGTATAAGGTTTAGATTGATCCTGACAGCTCTTCAGGTTTCTGGGCATTAATTAGAGTGCCTGGGGCTGGTGCTGAGAGAGAGAGAGAGAGAGAGAGAGAGAGAGAGAAAGAAAGAAGGAGGCCACCACTGCTCGCCTCTACACCACACATTTCTTCTCTGCTCTAGTAATTGCTAGCAGGTGCGTTGCCACCATATGTAAGAGAGAATTCTGCCTCTCGCTCTTTTTGTGATCAGCATGTGGAAATACATACTGTTGCTATTACTGACAGATTCCAAACACCTTTCCAACTGGACTGAGGCTCACACAGACCAGCGTCTCCAGTAACAACTCTCTCTCTCTCTCCGTGACTGTGTGAGTTACAGAGAACTAGGGCTATTCATTGTTTTATTCTGGAACATTCGCACATACTTTTACCAAACTAAACAGCCATATCATAGACCAGGGGCTTTCAAACTGGGGTTTTAGGTGGTCCATGTTTAAAGAATATATAAATAAACAGATTAATAAATTTGCTGACTTTTTCACAGAATATTATTTCATTTTGCATCCGCAGTTATGAAATTAATCACTAATTAATTTATTCCTCTGACAGATAAGATGAAGTGTTGCCCTATTTTGTTTTTCATATATTTTCCACATATTTATAATATTTGTATTTTCACAGTATAAATACATATTTGTTTAAAAATATATATATTGATATCATTAGAATTTTTACATAACATTATTACCATTTTATTTTCCTTTCTAAACACTGGTTGGAAATCATAAATTAATCACAATTTATTGTACTGACATACAAAAAAAGATGAAGCGTTGCCTCTTTTCCAGACAATTTTTATAATATTTGCATTTTTCACAGTATAAATACATCTTTATGTTTAAAAAAAAAAAAAAATGTTTTAAATATTAATTTACAGACTTTTTACAGAATGTTATTATACCATTTTGTTTTCCTGTCTAAAATGGTTGGAAATCATGAAATTAATCATAAATTAATTTATTTTGCTGGCAGATGAGATGAGAAGTTTTTTGCCTTTTTTTTAAAGATACACTCTAAAAAATGCGGTGATAAAAACAACCCAAGTTGGGTTAAAAATGGACAAACCCAGTGATTTTTGTTGTTTTAATCCAGTGGTTGGGTTAAATGTTTAAATAAAACCTGGGTAGTTTTATTTAACCCAACTATTGTTTAAAAATGACTATATGTCTGGCTTAAAACAAACCCAAAATAGGTTGGAAATTAAAAATCAGACACATAATTACTAGAGGCAACAATAATGATCAAAAGTAAACATTTATTAGTAAGCTATTTAATAAATGTTTATTGTTTAATTATTATTAATTAAATAATAATTAAATTAATAAATGTTAATTTACAACATATTTTGGGTTCATTTTAAGCAAGAAATACAGTAATTTTTAAACAATAGTTGAGTTAAATAAAACTGCCCAGCATGTTGGGCAAACATTTAACCCAACCACTGGGTTTGTCCATTTTCAACCCAACTTGGGCTGTTTTTTTAACCCAGCATTTTTTAGTGTAATATTTTCCACATATCTGCAATGTTCATATTTTTTACAGTATAAATACATTTTTATGCATGAAAATAAATAGACGCCTTTATATTTTAAGAAGAAGGCTCCTTATATACCAAAAGATTGTCACATTTGAAACTACTGTTTTCATAAAAACAAATTTTTAATATTACTAACTCTAATAAACAAACAAATAAACTGAATGAGTAGCACTGTTAAATATATAGAAAACCCCAGGGTTTTCCCACCTGAACCAGACAAATGACTTGCTCAGTTTCATTAGAGAGTAAGGGATGATCCAGAACTTCCTTTCTGACATGAAGACCCCATAAATGCTGTGTGCACAAAGCAGAAAAGCCCTTGCTGCTGTCCAGGATTACCTCTCCCTGATTTAAACTGAATGGAGTGCCACTGCCATTTTAATTAGCATTATATTCTCTGTTTAATATTAGTGTCTATGAGAGAAGGCTCTGAGCTTGCATTTATAGGGACAAAGTACAGAGAAATCACAGCGCCTGTGAGTGAGAGAAAGAGAGAGTGTGAGAGAAAGACAAGGCCAGATGAACATGGCTGTAATTACAGGCAACAATAGCAGTCAAGCACATGTCTATAGATTCATTACCTTTAACAACCCTTCCTTCTCTTTCCTGCCTCTGTTCATCACGTTTCTCTACACATCTTAGACCTGCCGCAAACTCTTCTTCGAGACGGCTGGCAGATGGTGTAAAAAAAGTTACAATTTAATCTAGTTGTAGCACAAATGCCTAATATGTTACAACTTACACACTAAAACTAACTAACTCACAACAACTCACACTAACAACATGAGAGTGAGTAAATAATGACAAAATTTATTTTGGGTATTCATTTGATTAAAATGAGCTAATTCTGTCAAACCTATACATTTTGTAAAATCCACCTTATCCATGTTATTTTTTTTAATGGAAAAAAAAATTGTTTGCAAATGCGAATAGGGCTGTTAGTGCTGATCTTGAGCATATAACCCATGTTAACCATGCAATTTCCCCAAATCCCATGTGTCATTAAGGTAAATCTTATGTGAATATTCATATTTAAAAGTGAGAGAAAACCACGTGAAACAATGATCTGTGCTCACCAGACATGAAAAATATGTTCTAAAAACGTTCTGCTAACGTTACCATTAAGTTATGAAAATGTTATTTCTAAATGTTCTCTGATTGTACAAAACATTCCGTTTTTTAAAATGTTTTAAAAATGTTTCTTTTGATAACACTTTATCTTGATGGTCCCCTTTAGACATTTAAAGGGTCTAAAGGGGACCCTTTAAATTAGTATTAGTAGACTGCTTAATATCTGTTAACACTTAATTTTGATGGTAATCTACTTACTATTAAGCCCCTTTCACACAGCTTGTTGGTCCCAGAAAATTGCCACGAAAATACGTACAATACGTACAAATTGGTTGTGAGATAGCATTGGTGTGTCATAGTGACGACGCTGAAGCTGAGATCGTTCACCAGCTTATGCATCGGTACACAATGTGCTAGTTTATGATCGAATCAGAAGAAAAAGTGAACAAGCATGGTTTCTCGAGAGAAAAATCACAGATGATATGCAAAAAAGATGCTGTGGAGACACGTCACACCGATGTCACATGTCTTCACGCGATCTTTACGGGATGTGTGTGAACGCATGCACAGATTCCAGAAATCACTGGCAGTGTGAATGAACCACAATCAAACGATCCCGGGAAAAATTCCGGGACACATTTTCGGGGTATTTTCCGGAATCTCTGAAAGGGGCTTATGTAACTTTGCAAGTACATGTCAACTTATTCTACTACCCCTACCCATAACAGTCTAATATACTAATGAGAGTTAGTTGACATGAATTGTTACTTACACAGTAAAATCCCCAGAGTTAAATCAACTCTGTTCAGAGTACATTTGGTCCCTCTCTAAATAGTTTTAAAATAACACTGAAGCAGAGTTAAAGTTAATGAGATAATTAAGCAATTGATTAAGTGATGATTGAGCATTAGTGATGAACTCCTGCTGTTAACAAGCAGAATCACTGAAGAAAAGAGAAACACAAGAACTACAGCTGACTTCAGTCACAGCTTTAGATGAAATCAACTGAAGAAAAAAATCTCTGAAAATCTGATTAAACAACTCCACAAACAGCATTACCAACTTCACTTATTACTAACCAGATTGTTTTTATTTTCACACATCTACAGAATTGTTTTATTGGTCAAGAAAAAGAAAAGAAACAAAGCCACCATCAGGGAGATCAGTGTTTGCTTAAGTTAGGCTCTTGACCCTTGACTTTCTATGTTTATCTGCAGTGATGCATATGTTGTTGTAAAGCAGTGAGGTCAGTGCTTTACATTTTTTTATCATTCAAAATCCCATTTGTGGCACAGCAAAGTGTCGTGAATCATCTCCAAGACTGACACTTAAGATTTAGTCCTACACTTCACTTAAATTACGACTGAGATGCTTGATAACTAACTTTTAAGCGCAGCTTTGAGCCAAGAATTTTTTTACTCTTAAGTCAATTCTTAGCAGTGTTCTTGTGAGTAATTCTCAGAGGCTTGATAAATATGGGCCCTGGTTAGTAATAAGTGAATCAGATCTTGAAAGATTTAATGTCTTTTATCTTCAGTTGATTTCATCTAAGGCTGTGGCTGAAGTCAGTTGTAGTTCTTGTGCAGTGATTCTGCTTGTTAAGAGCAGGTGTTCATCATTAATGTTCAATCATCACTTAAGTAATTGCTTAATTATCTGATTAACTTTAACTCTGCTTCAGTGTTACTTTAACACTATTTAGAGAGGGAATATGTACTCTGAGCAGAGTTGATTTAACTCTAGGGATTTTACTGTGTGTAGTCTAAATGTCCAAAGGGGACCATCAAAATAAAGTGTAACACGTTTTTTCTTGGTTATGCGAACGTTAAGGGAACATTCTATTTTATAATTTTGCAAACATTATGGGAACGTTACTTTTGAATGTTTCAAACGCAACCTGATCTCATGGAAAAGCTTTTTTGAAAAACTTTTTTTTTCTCCCCCAACAGAAATGAACACTAGAGGCAGTAAAATCATTTTCAGCTCGGTAGCTCAGCCGGGATGGAATTGTACTTAGGATGCGGAAGCCTTGGTACGAATTCCGTGAAACATGATGAGAGATCAAAAACAAGCTAAAACAGCATGCTTTTGTTATTAATGACATTTGCTTTTGTTAACACTTTTGGGTAGGTTTAGGTGTAGTGTTGGTAGTACGTTATTTTAAAACGTAATGGAGCATTACACTTCTAGCGCCACTCACCGGACATTTCAAATCAGAACTGCGGTGATACGTATAGCCTACAAAACCAACGTAATATAAAATGTACCATATTTACGTTCATCTGTTTCGGAAAAAAAATTACACTTTTGTGCTAACGTTATTAAAGACCAGATAACTTTGAACGACCTTTCTGTTAACATTACTGGAAAAATGTTTGAACATAACTTTGAGAGAACCTTGCCTAAACATCAGCCAAAATGTTCCTTGTTAGCTGGGAATACCGATAGCTGAGTGGATTACGAAGAACTTAAACAGATGTTAATACAAGCTATAAACAGGGCCTCTGTGTCACCTGTGTGGGAAGACTCAATTTCTTGTACGTGACAAAGAGGATGTGGCTATTCTGAAGTGTACAGAAATGCTTTCAATCCCGTGTTTATGGGTACATTGCATATAGTCATCCTGTGTCTCTAATGTAATGGTACAGATATTCATCAGCATTATGCGAGTGTGGATGAGGTCAGATGTGGTTTACTTCGTTTCCAGCCATCTCCCTATGAAGCCACTCAATGCTAATGTATCGATCACCTCCCACTCTGGTCCTCTGTGGGTCTTTTACCCAGCTCATCTGCACCAGCTCCAGGTCTGAGTTGACACTGCTCCCCCTCACCGGCCAGAGGCTTCCAGAGCCACATTAGCTGTCATGACACTCTGTCTTGAACTCCATATGCTGTTAAATAAAGATTTATAGCTTTAAAGCATTTATAGCCTGCACTGAGATGCATGTGCATGTACGCTGGAGCATGAAAGCAAGCATACACAAATCTGCCCCGGGTGATTTACCGAAGTAAGACGTGTTCCTGGATCATCATGCTTGTTGGTCCTGGAACAACATTTCTATTAGCCAGTCAGATTTTAAGGTGAGGCTTGTCTTCTTCTGACTTCTGCATATAGTCTGGTTCACTTTGCAGCTTAATTTGGTCAAGAATCAAAGGGATTGCCAAATTTCTAGGTGGGATATCATGGTAGTCCAAGAATGTGTTTAATTTTAGGAATATTACAGGCTTAGTAGAAGTTAAGCTCAAATGACAGCATTCATTTCCCCTAGAAATAATTTCCACTTGTCTTTCCTTTTCTAAACAATACACTCTAAAAAATGCTGGGTTAAAAACAACCCAATTTGGGTTTAAAATGGACAAACCCAGTTATTGGGTTGTTTTGATTGCCCAACCTGCTGGGTAGTTTTATTTAACCCAACTATTGTTTAAAAATTATTGTATTGCTTGCTTGGAATGAACCCAAAATATGTTGGAAATTAACATTTATTAGTAAGTTTAATGAATAATAATTAAACAATAAACATTTATTAAATTGCTTATCAATAAATGTTCACCTTTTGATTATTATTGTTTCCTCTAGTAATTATGTGTCTGATTTTTAATTTCCAACCTATTTTGGGTTCATTTTAATCCAGCCATATAGTCATTTCTAAACAATAGTTGGGTTGGGTTAAAACAACCCATTCGCTGGGTTTGTCCATTTTCAACCCAACTTGGGTTGTTTTTAACCCAGCATTTTTTAGAGTGCATAATGCCTAAACCCTAAAACAACAAAAAAGTGATGAGAACTTTTTCACAAACATTTCACAATTTAAGTGCTTCTATAAAATTATAGGCTTCATATCTTTTCTTTTAAATACTTCCAAAATTGGCTCCATTCACTTCCACTCAATGTAATTTTTTGCAGTAGTAAGGAGAAACAGGGATTGATTGAAACAAACTTTTTATACTAATCAACATTATTCCAGAAATGCCGTTAGTCGAGCTTAACTTAAACTTTCTTTTACCCCCAGTTTCACAGACAAGGCTTAAGCTAGCCCTAGACTAAAATGCATGTTTGAGCTGTCTTAACTGAAAGTAACTTGCACTGACAATATGTTAGAGCCATTGTCTCAAAATGCACACCAGTAATTTTTTTTTTCTAGGGTACATTTATAAAAACTACTTAAATACCCTAATTGAATTAAGGCCTAATCCTGGCTTAGGCTAAGCCCTGTCTGTGAAACTGGGCCTATATGTATTATACATACATAAATACATTTGTCACATGAATCATAGACACACATTTGAAGCTATATTAGTGAGGACCTCTCAGACAGTTTTTATACTAAGTTAATGGTGCTATAATACCCTATTCCTAAACCTAACCCTCACACATCCTGATTTTGCAGAGTTACACGCGTTCCTGGGTCAACATATTTTGTTGATCCTGGAACAACATTCCTGTCCGAAAATTTAGTCCCAACCATATCCCTACCCCTAAACCTAACCCTACCCATAAATTATCCCTAAAATCAGAGGGAAATGATTGATATAACATGATGTAGAAGCACCTAATCCTGATTGTAAGCCTAAACTTGACATAAACTGTAAACTTGTTCCTCAAACCTGATTGGTTGATTGGAATGTTGATCCAGGAACATGTTGCACTTGGTGAAATCAGGTTCTGCCTAACATTCAAAGAAATCTTACTAAGAATCATTAAAAGGTTTTAAGCACAACATTGTATAATCACTTAAACAAAAATACTTTTCATGGCTGATAAGAAATATTTATGGCGACCTTATTACCCTGCCATTGAACAAAAAGTTCATTTTTGGACCCTGTGTGCTGGCATATACACTCAGCACACACACATTCTTCATCTATATACACACTCACACACATTTTACCTCTCAGACTTGTCAGTCTTTCCTATGTCTTTATCTTCACACACACCTCTCGTTCCTCTTCCTCCACCCATCTTTCCATCTGTCAGTCTGTCACTCTCCGGGTTTTATATTATGTTCTTCCCACTCTGCAGCGCGAGGAGATAGCTGTTACTGTGATTGTTTCCAGTGTCATGTCACCTGACGCTCTGAGGTAATTTAGCCACATCTGGTGTGACACGCTCGGTATTCCACTGACGCGTTCTTATGCTACAGTACACATATAAACACATGGCACGACTACACACACAAACACACACTGACACCGCCTGCGTCAAATCTAGCTGTCAAATAGCTGTAATTTAGACACTATACCATGAAATAATTAATTACCCACACCAGGCTCATTTGAAAGCTTCAGAAACAGAGGTCATTCTGAGCACACAAGCATGAGGATGAGGATACACACAGTAGAGAAGGAGGTGGGAATATATGCCCATTGATTTTGTGTCACTGGTTGGCTCTTGCGTGTGTCTGTGTGGGAGTGCTATTGAAATGCATTACGTACGTAAAGTAATTGCATTAGACACCTCCTAACACGACGTTATACACATAATGAGCATGTAATCAGCCTCCGTGGTAGAGGGGCCGAAGTGCTGAGTCACGATTATCGCTTATGATGTCATGTCTGAAGGAAGAAGGGACCACAGAGGCTTGTGAAAGGTGCTAACGCTAAATGGCACAGTATGTGCACGCAAGCTTCTCATTTTGCAAAATGCTAAAGAGTTATAGTCACAACATGCTACATGCACATTCTGCTTAATGAATAAATGTTTAATAAAAAGAATGCAAATTTTTGCAAAAAGCCTCAACCATCATATTTGTTTGTCTCATCATTCAGAATGACTCAAACAGGGTTATTCTAAAACCTGAAGCATCACTGTTAAACATGACAAACACCTGAAACAAGCTGAATCTGATCTGAACTCACTGTATCTGAGCTGAGCCACCGTTAGCTGAAGTTAAAGGGAAAGCTCAGCCAATAAAATTAAAATTCTGTCATCATTTCCTCACCCTCATGTCATTCCAAACCTGTTTGGCTTTCTTTCTTTCTTTTGTGGAGCATAAAAGATATGTTGTCTCAGTGTCATACAGGTTTGTAACAACATGAGGGAGAGTAAATGATGAATTTTTTAGGCAAACTACCCCTTTGACATGACATCAAAATTTAACAACTTGATTTTTCTAAGAAATTCTTTTCTTTCTTTGGTGATGTCACTGCGGCCACACCGTAAAAAAAAAATTATTTTCATGATTTGTTATCGCAACATTTTTTCTTTTGTCAAATCAACTTTGATAATTAATGTAGTTCAGATAACATAATATTTTGAGTTTCTGTTGATTAAACCAATCACCTTCATTGTATTAACTTAAATTTTTAATTTCAATGAACTCAAAATTTTAAGGCAACCAGGTAACTTACTTTTTTAAGTTAAACCAGCAATTATTTTTTACAGTGTGGGATCATTTTAACCAATAGCTAAAAATAAAAATAACTATGAATGATTCACATTCAAGTCTGGTTTCATTCTGGTATATGTGACACTTTTCATGATCCAATAAATTCGAAAATCTGTCACATTAAAGATGTAAAACTGGTTGTGAAAGCCTGTCTCCAAGTCCAATGCAAACTAAACAGACAAAAAAAAAAAAAAAAAAATCATTTTTTTTTTCTGAAGAAAAAAGGAGAAATGGCAATTTGTCATTTAAAGAAAATCTTCAATATCAACCCTTTTTAAAAGAACTTACAAGACAAGTAAAAAAACTGATAAATGTAGAAACAGAAAAAATGACATTATAATTTGATTATAACAAATTGATTACATTTGATTATAATTTGATTTGCGATAAGGTTAATGAATGTTAAATTATAGAACTGGTATCATGTCAATTATATACATATATATATATATAAATTACCTGTCATATAATAATAATAATTAATAATGTCATAGCTGAACAGAAAGGGAAATGACTTTAAGTGGTAATGGCCACAAGTTTTTGTTTTCCAAAGCAAAACTATTTATGATAAATCCCCATTTATTTTACCCAACATTCCATAGATATGAGAAAAAATGTAAATTGTAATTTTGTTAGGTTTACTTGGCTTCAAAGAGCTATAAGCCTCTTTAAAGTTACAATGATATAGTGAAGTGCTATGAAACTTTAATGTGGTCAACAAACCTGGAAATACTTCAAAATCAAAAGTTATTCAAAAGTGCCGATATTTCAGATGCGGTTATATGCATAGCTACGTTTCGAAATCTTGTCGAACACATTTTCCATGCCAAAATTCGCATAATTGTGAACAGACCTTTAACCTTGTTTTTACGTCACAGATCAGTTCATTCTATCTGCGCTTCGGTCTGTCTTTGTCTCAGGTTTGGGTGTGTGTCTAAAAGCCACAGGGAAGAGTGTGAAGCAAAGTGAAGGATGCCCTCATCGTCCTCTAAAGTAAATCAGTCAGCAAATCCTCCTGTTGAAACCTCAAGACTGAATAAAGTGTGCAAGTGTGTGTGTCTACAGGTGCAGTGGAGCTGAGCTGACCCACTCCCCTGGGCTGGACTGAGCTGATGGGGGTCTGAGCTGATGCCAGGTGTGATGGGACGGCCCCCTGCAGAGCGACAGGGGTCAGCGATCCGCAGTATGGGGCAAAAGCTCAGGAGCCGAAGCAGGGCACAAGATAGAGAGAGAAAAATGTGTGTGTGTTTGGTTGATGGCATGAATTATGTGCAACCAGAGTCAGTAGTGTGGGACATTAGAGGAGAGGTCAGGGCCAGTGAACCCTTAAACACGAGCCCTTAAATAAAGGCTTTCAACTTCCGCTTCACCAAACACAAACCCTGCATTCAGGGACCAGAGAAATGACGAGATATTGCAGCTGTTTTAATGTGAGCACTGTGGTAGCCAGCACCGGGAGGTCATATGCCTAAGACAGAAACAAACAAAGAAAAAGAATTAAAAAAGAAAGACTAAGTGAAAGCAAAGAACAAAAAGAAAGGCTCCTTTCATAAAATAGCTCAAGTGTGCACAGGATCGGTTGCACTGAAAGTCCTTTACTGAACTTAAATGTCTATGACACCATATCTCAAGCATCTTAAATCTATGAGTGATGACCAGGCCCACACTGAATCTACACAGATGTTCTCAGAAGTGAAACACACGATATTCACAAAGTTACACAAATCCCCCGTGTCTTGCATCTTCATTTACTAAATATTTTGGCTATACTTTGATCATGCGTTCAGCGAACATAAGTGTAACAGGGAACTGAGATGTAACACGGGGTGAGATTAAACTTAGAAATCTTAGGGGAAAAAATTAAGGGAGAAAATTCAACACTTCCAATCAAAATCTCATGACGTTCCACACCGTAAGGTGCACAAATTAAGATAGTTTTGATAAAATTCAATGGCTCAGTGAGGCCTCCATTGACAGCAAGATAATTAACACTTTCAGATGCCCAGAAAGCTACTAAAGACGTATTTAAAACAGTTCATGTGACTACAGTGGTTCAACCTTAATGTTATGAAGCGACGAGAATACTTTTTGTGCACAAAAAAAACAAAATAACGACTTTATTCAACAATATCTAGTGATGGGCGATTTCAAAACACTGCTTCATGAAGCTTCGAAGCTTTACGAATCTTTTGTTTTGAATCAGTGGTTCGGAGCATGTATCAAACTGCCAAAATCCCATGATTTCAGCAAACAAGGCTTTGTTATGTCATAAGTGTTTCGAAATTTCAATGGTTCGCGTGACTCAGGCGATTTGATTCACGCTCCAAACCACTGATTCGAAACAAAAGATTCATAAAGATTCGAACAACATGAGGGTGAGTATTTTAATGACAGAATTTTCATTTTTCAACCCTTTAAGAGCCAGGGGGGTGTAATCGGGGTAAATTGTACTTATTTTGTCTTCTGGGATTTTATGTAGCTTCTGAAGGGCCGTACTAAATGGAAAAATATGATCTTTAAACAAAATATGAAAACTCTATACATTAACACTGTTCAAAAAGAACAAAAAGCATTACAACTATCCCCTGCCCTCCATACTCTCCCATCAAACAATTTCGCTTTTAAAAGACGTCTAGGTGCTGTTTACACAACACCATTTTCAACTAAAAACAGAAAACTTTTTATGCATTTTGTCTGTTCATTTACATGACATTTGGTGGCCTGAAAAATGCGCAAGTACTTGAAAATGATATCGTTGTCATCTCCATGTAAACTGCAAAAACGTGAATCTGTGAAAAAGGTGATGGCATGCACATGTGTATTACGTGTTTAGTCTATCCACCTTATTTTTCAACGTGTTTTTGGAATGTGCGAGACTTCTGATTAATTAGCTGCTATAGGTAAATAACGAGATGAATATCAAAGTGCAGTAAACTGTAAAAATAAGATGGATAGGCGTGCACGTTTGCCGTGAGTGCTCTGTAAAAGAATGCGTATGTGTCGGCGCATAGTCTTTCTTTACAAAGTGACATTGCCTACTTGTCTGGCAGGCGTAATACAGCATTTTAGTCATTTTCGTGGGTCTGTGTGAATGGGGATAGTTTTGATAACATTGTCATCTGTACAAAGAAAAAACTGTTCCATTTTTAGTACATCGTTGTCGTTAGTACACAGCCCTGACGTCTAGGCTAAAACAAGGCAAAATTTGGGCTGTCAGTGAAAATTGTGTGAAAATCACTGTGCGACTTTGGCCACGATTTGGTCGTCTGAGACAAATTTTGAAAATCTTAAAATGATTCCTATATAATCCTAGGCTAAAGGCTGTAGCCTTTGATCGCTGGTTTGACATGCTCACTGACAGCCAATTAATAACCGTTGTGATCAAATTTGACCTCAGACAAAATTCTGGCAGTGCAGTTCTGCAGTGTGACTTCTCCAATGACGTTATTTAGGTTATTTTGACAAAAACCACATGTAACCAAATTCAAGGCTATTTTTGCTAGAAGTGGGTTACTCATAGCTGGACTATATTGGGTCTACAGTTAACCGAGATGGTGAAATGACAGCTATTGCTTGCTGGGCTCAAGCTCTGTTTAATACTTTTTACCATGTTTAAATCCATTCCTCAGAATTGTGCCTCAAAAATCTGTGTAGAAAACAGAATGGGAGAAATTTGTAGTTTCCTTCTGCGCCTGGTGGCTACATTGTCAGTGCTGTGAAATCATAGTTTGTGCATGTGACGTGTCACAAGGGTTTGAAATGTAGATCAAATGAGCTGTGTATTCTTTTTTATTAGATGTATTCAAAGACTTGATGACTGACAGTAGTTTCTGTACCAGAGAGAAGATTTGATTCTGCCGCGCTGGCCTCTGCCAGCATCCAGCTGTCACTGCTGGTGACACCATCACATCATGAAGAGCCACTGAGCGTTTGAATCATCCACATCTACTCATTAATCACTGGCTCAGGTACAGAAGGAGAGAGAAAAGTGAGGAATAGAGGTGACTTCATCTCTGAAATATAAAGCTGCTCAAATATTGTGGCGACAGAGTACGGTGATCTGTAGACTCAACGTGCAATTGTGAGTTTTGCATTCCTTTGATAGTTGTCATGATTTGTCCTTTGGGCAATCATACACTCACACACACTCACAGGGTGGAATTAATCAAAACCGCATCCTACCTGTTTGCCTTGATGAGAGATGACAACGTAAAGATTTGGCAGCTTTAATCAAGGTTGTAATAATGCACGCTCTCTGATTAAAAGGACAGTCTCCTCGCCTTTTAATCACAAAGACAAACAACCGTGTCTCTATCGCTCAGATCTAAATGCTGCTGGTGGGGGAAAAAAAAGAATTAATGCTTACAAAACTGGTTAGTGACAAATTTACTGTACACATTAGTAGATTACACAAGACTGCCATGGTGATCATAGAGGTCAGTTTACGAAAGCGGGAGGACAAATGAGATGTTCCTCAGATTCCTTTTTTCTATTCCTCAGCTTTCTTTACAACATTTATTATAATCAATAAACAAGTTTGATCCCATTTACATCTGGAACTAACATGCATTTCATATCCAGATAGTATCCTGGATATGAAACAGGATATTCTTAAACTAGATTGCATTTAGACTTTTTTATTAGCAAATGCATCTCCAGTGTGATCAAGATCTAATCACACATATGCACATCATTTAGCAAATTTAAAATAACAATAATAATAATAATAATAATAAAAATATTGAGGGATCATTTAGAATTGTTTATGTCATTCTGCCTGTTAAACATTTCTACAGTAAAGGACGCTAATGGGCATTTTTTTTAAGTGAAGAAAATGGGGGAATATGAAATTTTAATGCAGATGTTAAAATGCTAAGAAAAAATCCAAGCGTTAACAATAATACCAAGCGTTACAATATGGTACCTAAGGATAAAAATAAAGCATGAAAGAAAATTAACAACCCATAATTATTAGGATAATGAAAAGTCCATGCTGTCATCTCCAAATGCGGTTTCAGTGATCCAAGATGGATCTCGGTTACACCTAGTTTTTACCCAAATAGAAAAGCTACTTGTTCTTAAACAGGTTTGGAACAATGTGAGGGTGAGTGAATAATTTCTTAATTTATTTTATTATTTAATTTTATTTATTTTGTCCCCCTCCATCCCATTAGGTTGCTACTAATGCTGCCTTCACATGCTCTCGAAATTATCGTAAATATCAGTTTCCTAGGTAAAAATTGCACATGAACGCCCTCCCATTTCGACTTGAATGCGATGAACTCGTAATCATGACTTCAGAAGTGTGAATTATCAAATTTCCGATAGCACGTGAAGGCAGCATTACACATGGGTGCTTGTCTGGGTGCCTGTCAATCAACAATAGGTTGGCAGAGAAGCAATCCTCACAACATGAAGACGTCTGAACCCCATCATCCATCACCATATTCCCATGGATTCATTTACAACAGAACAGATTCACCCTTCAAAACAGTCACACTGATTAGAGAAAAATTATTTAGTAGATAAAAGAAAGAGAGTCTCTTTAGAAGTGCAATAAAATGTCTTTTTATGCTGCCTTTATGCAGAGAAAAAGTCAGAACAGTTAATACTAAACGACTTTGCATGGTTCTTTAGGAACAGAACTGAATATTATGACTTCAGAAAGAAACTGCTCTCTTTGAGTTAAAGGAATAGCTACCTCAAAATTTTAAATTGCCATGGTTTACTCACCTTCATGTCATTCCAAACCTGTATGACTTTCTTATTCTGTGAAACACATATTAGTACATTTTCACTTTTGTACCTTAGGGTATACTGCCCCAGTGAAAAGCACCATACCTTTTTTCTGACAGTTAATACTCAAAACATTTAAGTAAACCAACTCATTTTTGTTGAGTTAGTAGAACGTAAAATTTTTGTGACAAGTGGGGCGGGGCCGAGAGCTGTGGAAGCGGAGCAAGGCCAGTGTGGTGCACAGGTGTCTCTCATTAACAATCACGTCACCGGCATCCCTTCGCTCCCACAGTTCTCAGCCTCACCCCACTCATAATAATGTTAATTACATACAGTTAATTTATGTAAACATCACATTCAGATCTTGGTTAAATGTTAGATAGCAAGTAACACATGCTATTTTAACTATCAAAGCCCATTCTCAACCTAACCTCAAGCTTTACTATTCACCACAGTGGTAACCCTACAAAACTAACATATCAGAACCTCTTGTAAATCCCAACATAACACAACATTAAACACTAACTTATGTCTCCCTATGTTAATCTTGTGCAAAAGCACAAAATAATACTTAATTTCCACATTTATTTTCCTTATAGCATGCTGGGAATTAGAAATCTGCTGCAACTCAATTATATTAAGTTCAGCTTACTACAATCAAATTTTGAGTTCACCGAATGTTTTTCTATTAAGTACAATGAACTTTCATTATTATTTGAGTGAAACAAAACAACATTTCATGAATGATCCAGTTATTAAGTTAAACTGACACAATGATACAGTCTAGGGGCCTCATTTATTAAAACGTTCGCATGCACAGATTTGAACTTGGAGTGTGCTAAAATCCATGCCAATGTTCAAATTTATAAAAACGGGTCTATACGGGTTATCTATATCTCTGAATCAAACGTACGTAGATGAGAAATGGTCGTAAGATCAAATGTAAGATGGTTTCTACGCAAAGTTTTATAAATGAGGCCCACAGTGTTTAATTAAAGAGGACGTTTATTAAAGGGTTAGTTCACCCAAACATGAAAACATATAGTTCAAACATATAGTTCACCCATACTCACTCATGTCGTTCCAAACCCGTTAGACCTTCGTTCATCTTCGGAGCACAAATTAAGATATTTTGATGAAATCCGAGAGCTGTCTAACTCCTCAATAGACAGAAATTAACCACCACTTTCAAGGTCCAAAAAGGCAGTAAAGACATCATTAAAATAATCCATGTGACTACAGTGGTTCAACCTTAATTTTATGTGACAAGTTGCTTTTTGTGTGCAAAAACTAAACAAAAATAACGACTTTAATCAACAATTTCTTGTCTTCCCTATCATTCTCCTACACTGTTGACATAGCAAACACAGTGCAGAGCTTCCGTGTTCTACATCAGAACGGCGACTCATTATTGGCCGACACTGCACACGTGAGCAGCAAGACGCATGCGTGTAATGCTGACACAGGAGCCGGCCAATAATGAGACAGCGTTCTGACGTAGAACCCAGAAGCAATTTGTGTCATTTGTAAAATGTAAAAAGAGAGTGAATCTGCTTTAGTGATTCATGAGAGAAAGAAACTGATAAGATTTTTTTTTTTTTTTTTTAAGTGAAGTAATCCTTTAAGGCATCAATTTTGTGTGGATTCTGCTGAGAAATATTTCTCTGTGGCTTGGGCAGTCCTAGAGTTAGAGGGCTCTCTCTCTCTCTCTCTCTCTCTCTCTCTCTCTCTGTTTCTCTCTGAACTGTCTCTCCTTGTTATGTATTCTCTTTGAGATGCAGTGGCTGACAGTAGGAAGGCTCCTGTTTGATATGTAGTGCACGCATTAATTTAGTCGTTGGGTTCCTGCAGATGTCAGCACAGTGGTTCATTAACAGTGTTTGTTTTATCAGAAAACTTCCACACACACAAACATACACACACACATGCAAACATGCATGCAAATAGAAAATATAGACGGAATTCAGCAGAGAATCAGTCAACGCTGCCCAAGGGTGGAGAAAAATGACCATACGGACAAACGTTTTAAATAAGTGGTCCTTGTAAAAGGATGAAGGGGGATGAGAGGGAGAGGTGCAGAAGTGGGACTGGAAAAAGAGGAGCAAGTGACTGTCATAAGAGGTGGCAGAACAAGTGAGAGATGGGAAAAAAATGACTGAGGGAGCAGGAAGAGCAACTGAGAGAGACCCATGAGAGAAGGAGCTGAGAGAAAGAGAGAGGCAAAGGGAGCGGTTTCATTCCAGAAGATGTCATGCTGTCAGGCCAGCCCGAGTCTGCTGCTGGCACTGCCACCCCCTCTGTACCCTGTGTGCCATGTGTGCCAACCTCATGCCAACAGCCAGGCCGGCCCTTTCCCTTTACCCAGCAGATGCCACTCAATCTAGTCTAACAGACAGCCGTCACCGTGCCAGCACACACCCGGCGTGTGAAGAAGGGGTAGCAGGGCCAGATACAAGGGGCAGAAGCAAACACCGAGATGCCAAATATAGCGACAATTTTCACCAACCCTGTGTAACTTACCCCCACCCCCAAGTCTCAGAGAAACAGACACACTTTCCTCTCCTGAGCTAACACCCCCGCAGGCTTCTGAAATATTCTAATTCTGCTTCCTGACTCCCATTATCCTGCGAGTGTGACATGTGAATTGTAATTAGTATCTGTGGGGTGAGCAAAGAGCAAGGCCTCAACACTCTGGGGGGCTAGATGCAAAATCCAAGAGGCTTGGGTCCATCTCCAAATAAGCCGTGCGATTCGGCGGGCCCAACCCTGTGGTGCAGACCCTGTGTGAAAAACAGCCGTCCCCTACGGAACTCCTCCTTTTTGTTTCTCGGCTTGCTTAGGCCAAAACTGGGCCAGTCCAGAACTAGGCCAGATAGAGTGTGGGCAAATGCACCAAAAGGGTTAAGTTACAGCGAGCTGAGCGAGCAGCCTGTATCGATAACCCTGCAGTGAGGTATGCACGCTCTGTAGTGTGGGTTGGCAGGGCTAGACTTCAGGGATTGGGGATAATGGGATGGCGCTGGTACTTAAATCTCAGTGAACCACGACAGCACAAGTAATTAGCACTGCAGATCTATACTGGAGGTGCTAATCAGAGCTAATGTAAGGGTGCTCGCAGCCACGGCCAACCCGTAGACCAGGGAATCCGTTAGCCATCGTTTCCTTTGCGTAGCTCGGGCAACGGTAAAGCTGCTAGGACACGCTCATCTCCTCACTGCCCTCCAGAAACAGCAAGAGAGGGAGGGAAGGAGGAAAGAAAGGAATTCTAATTTAGCAGTGGTGTCGAAGGACAAAGATGGGGCTGTGTCCTGTCATTGAAGGTTCATTAGAGGAACAATGGTGTCCTAGCGATTTCATTAGGAGAGGTTAATAAGCAGGAGCGGGGCAATTCATTACCCAGAATGCACTCTGTTGTGGGGAGAAAGGGCCAAGAGGTCTGAGGATCAGTTGCTCATCATTTTACCTCCTGCTGCATGTACAATGGAAGAGATCAGAGGCAAATGTTAGGAGAAGGTTGCTAGCAATGTTGCACATCCTGATTTTGCCGAGTTAAGCCCTGGGTATACTTCGTTTTAGTGTAAATGCACAGTCGAACGCACAGCCTTGGAAAGTAAACTTCATTCAACTCATACGCATCCACAGGCGTTCGACGCATGCGCAGTTTTGAGCAATCTCTCGCCACGAGTTTCAACCCATGTAAACATCTGTATTCTTTCATGCTAGAGTTGTACAAATGAGGGCACTTTCTAACCTCTTCACACAATCTATGTAGGCCTCCATTGTCGCTGTAGCTTGCATGTGTTCAGGTCTGTTCTGTTTATGCAGTTTTTCCTTGTGAATCGACGCCCCCAGGGCACGGTTGCCACCTTGTGGATAAACTAATTACTGCAAAAAAAATTAAATGCACATGTGCCACCTCTTCTGATTATGAAATTTGCGTTGCGCACTGTACGCTGACCCTCACGTGTTATATACGAGTGTTCTATACTTTGGGCTTTGGACGCGTTCCAGGGTCAGCATATTTTGTTGATCCTGGAACAACATTCCTGTCTGAAAATGTATTCCTAACCATATCCCTACCCCTAAACCTAACACTATAAGTAAGTTATCCCTAAAATCCGAGGGAAATGATAGGTGAATAAAGGATTAGTTCACCCAAAAATGAAAATGATGTCATTAATTACTCACCCTCATGTCGTTCTACGCCCATAAGACCTTCGTTCATCTTCGGAACACAAGATATTTTTGATGAAATCTCATGGCTCAGTGAGGCATCTATTTCCAGCAAGTTAATTTACACTTTCAGTGCCCAGAAAGTTACTAAAAACATATTTAAAACAATTCATGTGACTACAGTGGTTCAACCTTAATGTTATAAAGCGATGAGAATACTTTTTGTGCGCCAAAAAAACAAAACGACTTTTCAACAATATCTAGTGATGGCCGATTTCAAAACACTGCTTCAAATCTTTTGTTTCGAATCAGTGGTTTGGATCGCGTGTCAAACTATCAAACTGCCAAACTGCTGAAATCACGTGACTTTGGCGCTCCGAACCACTGATTCTGGGCACTGAAAGTGTTAATTATCTTGCTGGCAACATAACCAGCTCGCAGTTATTGTAGGCCTCACAGAGCCATCAAATTTGATCAAAAATATCGTAATTTGTGTTCCGTAGATACACGAAGGTCTTACGGGCGTAGAACGACATGAGGGTGAGTAATTAATGACAGAATTTTCATTTTTGGGTGAACTAACCCTATAACACTGATGTAGAAGCACCTAACCCTGGTTGTAAGCCTAAACTTGACATGAACATTAAACTTGATGTTGATCCAGGAACATGTTGTTCTTGGCAAAATCAGGTCCTGCTAGCAAGGTTGGCTTTTTAGCAACGCAAAGAATACAGAATTGAAAGATTCTTTTAACATTTATGCATTTGGCATTTTATCCAAAGCAACTTACATTGCATTCAAGGTATACAGCATTTGATTTTCATACTTGGTCACCATCAGGAGACTGTCATAAGAAACAAAACTCATTCTTCCAAAGACTCAAGCAGGCATGCGAGAGGGGAGAGAAGTGGTGGGAATTGGAAACTGGACACGAGCCATCTATTATGTGGATAATGACTATTAAAACCGCAGATCAATCCTCGTCAAACAGCCCGCTTGTTTTATAGCCACAGGTTGCTCAACAGAACCATAATCTGTACAACTAGGCCATCGTCCACACGTTCTTCGGGCTAATTTAGAGGGTCTCACAGATATTTTGCCAAAACCATTCCGGAATGTGGTAATGGGCCAAAATAGTTCTGTTTTAGCAGAGGTCTGGCAGACACCAATTGATGAGGCAGCATTAGCAGTCTGTGACGCTTTCACGCCGTATGCTAACGGTAACGGCCTTTAAGCACGAAACCCAGCACATTAGCACGGCTAAAACAGATTTGGCTACAGTCACAGGGGGAGCATATTTTAACGTAACTACCTGTAAAAAGCCTGTTTCATGGAGCGAGGCTCACCTAAAGCAGAGATAATGATAGACTGATTCAGCACCATGGGAAATCAAATAGCAGAAAGGTGCAGAAGTGCACGCTTGACAGCCCTGTTGTGAAAAAGAGAAATTATTAATGCTTTCAAAAAATAACATGATGAAAAAAAGTGATTGCAGATTATATCCATTTTGGTTTAGCTTATACACCTCGACGACGAGCATCAGTCCCGTTCTGTAGCGTGTATGTTATAAAAACTCAACGATCAAAGCATTTTATGGGCAGAACAGAGACGCGGGCTCTTTATATGCACACGCATTAATGCAAAAACAATGAGAATTTTTCATCCGTCAGACACGTCGGCGAGAGCGCTGACAGAAAAAGTAAATATTCTTAACATGTGTATCTCAACAGGAAAATAACCAGCACTTTAATAAAAGGAGTAGAGTCATTTCCTTGTGTCACAGATGCATGCTGAAAGCTCATTGTTATACCTCAGTTGTGTTTTCTCCTTTCTCTCCTGAAATGTGTGTGTATAATGGTCTGTCATTACCACCTCTCTGGCTGCGTGCTTCTGTCCCCTGCGTTCAGACTTTGAAGAGAGCGGTTGTGAGCGCGTTATGTGATTTTCACAGTAGCCTCTGATGGTTGAGGTAATTTAGTTGTTTTAAAACAACAGAGTGACAGGACATTAGTATTCTCCTGATCTGTGTGTGGAAAGGTTACTACTTTACCAGCTGAATAACAGCGATGGACACATGTATGTAGAGATGGATGGAGTGCTGATGTTCACTGCAAGCCTTGTTTAATGAAGAAAAATGGCTTTGATGGGCCTTTACGCTACTGAGAAACACATGACCCTTACATTTTCAAAGCAAACAAAGAGAGTGGACACTCTACGGCTATTACCAAAAATGAACGACGCATGAAAGTTAAAGTCTTCCCATGTATGTAGACATGTAGACATCACTTTTTTTAGTGGCGATGATCAAATAGAAGAAGAAGAAAGAAAAAAAAAAAAAAAAGATTTTAGTGTTCTTGAATGCTCTGAGGCAGTTTCGGCTGGCCCTTTAAACCGTTAAGAGGAAGCCGGTAACTGACACCGCTGAGATGATGCTAATCAAACAAGCTCCTCTCTTCTCCTCTCCTAGCCAAACACGTCGAGGCAACTTCCCAGTCACGTCAAAGTGACAGCGCAACAAAACACAGACTGATTCTGTCTCTATTTTCATTCTGTTGGCATTGGCACGCTAGTTTGTTGTGCATCGACATCAGAAGTTGGGAGGAAATGATGGTGTTTTGTCTGTTTTTGCGGGCTTTAGTTTGATATGCTGTGCATTCCTTTCAAGCTATTTGTTAGAGTCAATTTCCCCCCAGTCTCTCCTCTCCATGCATTTTATGCTCCGATCTCGCAAACAGAGAATGGAGCATCAGAACATTAGAAAGGGATGAGGGTAGCGAGGGAAACAAGAAGAAAAGAGAGGAAAGAGGAAGAAAGGCTTAGAGAGGATGAGTTGAATACATAAGTGAACTGGGGAGCACTTCAAAATAGAAATTTGTTTCTATTTGTTTATTAGTAGGGCTTAAAGGAATAGTGCACCTAAAAAATTACAGTTCTATCATCATTTACTCACCCTCATGTCTTTCCAAATCTGCAACACTGGAGGACAAATTCTGAAAAATCTACTGGTCATATTTTTCTATGGAATCACAAAGCACTTTCAAGCATCAAAAGCACCATAAAACACACCATACAAGTAATCCACATGATTTGTGTGATACATTTATACAATAACTGCGAGCTGGTAATCGCTGGTATATTATTGAGTCAGTGAGTTTAAATTAAGAACCCAATCACTTTGATTCGTGAATCAATCCTTAACGCCAGTTTTGTGAAACAAATCAAACTGGGGTGCGTTTCCCAAAAGCATTGTTAGCCAATTAAAATTGCAAGTTCTGTCGTTACGAACATAGTTTAATGATTTGGTGTTTCCCGTAACCATCGTTCAAACGAACATTCGCAAATGCATCTCAAACTTGTGTGGTTGGAACGACAGCTCTCGAGCTGTGTTTAGAAGCAACGTTTCTCGTTTTTATGACCCCCTTAACTGTTACCGTCCCCCTAGCTGGACATTTGCCACTATATACTTTAAAAAACAATTAGTCTAAACCTAATTATATTGACAAACTATGTTTCATTTGAAAGCTTACAAATTGTAGTTTTCGTATTTGTCATTTTCTGATTTTCTAGACAAATGACAGAGGAACAGTAATTTATTAATTCACAACAATATTTTCAGACTCATAAGGCAGGTTCAGACATTTATTCTGAAATAGCAAAGAAAATGAAAAATCTTGTTCTTTTTGCATGTCTTTTATGTGTTTGTTAAAGTCTGAATTCAAACCAAATACTGCCATTCTGCCCATACTACTTCTGAATAGGATGTCAGTTTCATAAATTGTATGAACATTATGGAAATAAATGGTCACTCAAACCATAGGCTATATGGAAATGGAAGAGTATTTATGTGGTCACCAATAGAGCCTGGATGGATCTAGTGGAAAAGTTTGGTACTGCGCCCAAACAAAATCTTACTGAAAGCTCAATTTTTGAGATATCAACCTCAAATTTGAAACAATACTTGATTAGATTTTAGATTTTTTCTTGCAGATTTAGAGTAAAACAGTTTCCTGAAATATATATTATATATAAATTATAAGAAATCATATTTTTACATTTTCCTAAACTAAAACAATTTTTTTCACTTTCATATTTGCTCTTTCGCTTCTAAAATAATCTGCCAAGTGTCCCCTTTATAAGGAGACCAAACTTAAGTCTGTGCTCAAAAGTATTTAAAACAATTTAAGTTGGGGTCTGTTCCCCAAAAATGGGAGTGACAGTCCGACTCAAAAACATAAAGTTGAGCTAGAGCAGATGTCAAGATTTTCAGTGTACAACGACTTTTCTCACACAAAAATATTGTATGAATTCAGAAGGCTTGGAAAACAGCACATCTCCCCCAAAAACACCTGTACATTCTTCACAACTGGTGTTTGAGGAAAAAGAGTCATACAAGTTTGATGCAACTTTGGGTATGTGAATTGTCATTTCATTGAACTAAACTCTTTGCATTTGTGTGTGAGCTCACGCAAGCGGGCCAGTGTAAGTTGTCTCCCTCAGGGCTCCTCTGCCTCTTTAGTCTGGACGGTTCTTGGAGAGGTAAAAAGAAGGATAAAAAAGAAAGGGTGAAAGAGAGCAGGGGCTTTGTGTCAGGTGCTGCTGAAGTGGGCAGCTGCACTGTACACTCCTCCTCTGCACTCATTCATTCTGACATTGGGATGATTACTGTAATCAAGACTCACTTCTTCCAGCGAGGGCTGTCAGACACACATCTCTGAAACACCGGACTGGACACAGCATGTGTTGAAGAGAAACTCGATGCCTAGACAAAAGACTTCACAATTAAAAAGGGAATTTAAGCTAATGCGGATATTGACACAGAGTGCTCAAAACTCATAAGAGAGATATATAAATTAATTTGATTGGTGTGTGCTGCTTAATAGTATATGTAAATAATGGGAAATCAAAGCACATGTCCTTGTTTTGTCTCTGAGGCCTTGTCTAGTGCAAAAAGAGAATAAATTCCTTCTCCACCACAACAGAAACGATGGCCAGCACAAACCTACACCGCCATCTAGTGGATTCATTGAAGCTGGGGTTTTTTTCCTGACCTTTACGCCCTCCACAACTCAAACATTGATTTAATGGGTAGAGGTTTTTTCACTTAAAAAGAGATGAGTGCAACTGCTGTGTTTAAATAAAAAAATGCAAAAGTTGTTTATAAAAATGTGTAACAAAATTATATATTCACAAAGTTTCAGGTCGTACATGTTTAAGTTATAAAAGTATGAAATGCCTGTTGACAGTTAACAGGCACTTCATAGGTATGCGTGTGTGTGTGTGTGTGTGTGTGTGTGTGAGAGAGAGAGAGAGAGAGAGAGAGAGAGAGTGCATTTGTGCATTTGTATGTGTCCGTGCGTGAAGTGTGGCATATTTGCGTTTGTAACTGCCTGTTTGTGTTTGTGGGTCATGCATGTCTGTGTGACCCCTTCCACATGGCAGATGAGGCTTACAGCACAGTGACTTGCTCATGTGTGTGTGTGTGTGTGTGTGTCCCTCACCTCTCAGTAATGAAATCATACGGGTCATTGGGAGCAGGCAAGCACGCCACCGAGCCAGGTCATCCAGCGGCTCGGAACTAAGCTGGTTTGACCCAGCCTGGTACTGCCTGCCAAACACACACGGATACATGTACACACACGCAAGCACAGGGGAGCCAGCTCACTAAATAAAACAATGATCTCATTGTACGGGGAAACACAGCATCGGACATAGACAGTAAGGTCCAGTAACACTGAGAGGATTAAATAAGTTGTCTATGGAAAACAACATTTATCAATCAAACTGAACATTAACATATAAGGTTGCGCAAATGTATAGCTTTTCATAATGTAGAGGTGTTTATTTGTGTCTTAACGGAAATATATAAATAAATACATTCATGTACAAATAGAAGTTATTTTCAAACTTAAAATATTTCCTCTCAAATATTGGCACACTTTAAGAAACTAAGAAATGGCCATACAAACTGTATAATATCAAATTAAAATGTTAGCGTATTAAAATTTAGAACAGCATAAATAATAACAATAACAATAATTATTGTTATTATTATTTATTTTTTATGCTGTTCTAAATTTTAAATTAAATCTGACATTTTTGATCATTTTTGTATGATCACATTATTTTTTTTATTTTGAATTGCTGGTGTCATGTTATAATTAATAATATGGTTTTAATATAAGTATAGTTGTATATTGTATATTATTGTAGCAGTAGTAGTAGTAGAACCATAATATACTGTATGTAAACTGTACTCATATTTCTGACCCTGGACCACAAAACCAGTCATAAGGGTCGATTTTTTTGAAACTGAGATTTATACATCATCTGAAAGCTGATAAGCTTTCCATTGATGTATGGTTTGTTAGGATAGGACAATATTTGGCCGATATACAACTATTTGAAAATCTGGAATCTGAGGGTGCAAACATATCTAAATATTGAGAAAATCACCTTTAAAGTTGTCCAAATGAAGTCCTTAGCAATGCATATCCACTCCCAAAAATACATTTTTTTATATATTTAGGGTAGGAAATGTACAAAATATCTTCATCTTTACTTAATATCCTAATGATTTTTGGCATAAAAGAAAAATGTATCATTTTGTCCCATACAATGTATTGTTGGCTATTGCTACAAATATACCCGTGTGACTGGTTTTGTGGTCGAGGGTCACATTTGTCATTGTAATGGTTTGTGGAATAGGTTGTAAAGTGTTTCATCTAAATGAGAGGGTTTAAATACACCATCATCATCAATATAAACACACTCATGTTTATAGGCATATCATTATCAATAGAGTCTGTCTGGATGGCAGTGAAAAACAGACCTGAAGTCTTTAATAAGAGCAGAAGCAGGTCTGATGGGTGTCTCTGTAGTGTAAACACACTCCGTTTCCCCGTAAGACTGTGGGTGGGGACACAGGAGCGAGACATAGATTACGCATACAAATATTACAAATGCAATTGTCTCCAGAACACGGGCAGCCAGCGGATTGGAAATTGACTTTTTGATTATTCAGTTAGTACGATAATTAAATATTCCATGCCCAGGGTTCCGAAAGCCACTGAACCATGCCAACGATATTTAACAGGGCTTGACAGATGTTTTAAATAATGTTTATTTATCAATACAAATATAAAACGCCTCAAACTGAAACTACACCCTCCATACACCACTGTGATATCATGTATTTCTATTGTTGTATTGAGGAAAGTTTGTAGAGTATATATTCAGCTCGTATAGGGAAAGGAAATACACAGCAGAGGCATATTTACAATGCTGATATTAAGAAAAATATGTAAAATTAGAGGATATATATGGTTATATTTGCATATTTTGGGGGAGCAAAAAAGAAAGCTATGTTTCTATACACCTCATGTCATTGGAAATTTAAATGCATAAATTAATAGTAACTGAATATATAGCAATAAATTATAAATATAAATTCTAAGTCTCTTATTATGATATTGCAAAACTGATTCTGGCCTACTACTGTCAAACCTATACTTCCAACCGAAAAATTAATAAATTAACTAGCAAAAAATATATTCAAATGTATGAACTATAAATTAATACATGGCCATATTTATTCCCCGTCACCATAGCAACCCAAAATTATCCAAGAGAATATTCCATTATTATAATTAGAGAAACTGTGCATCATAACATGCAATATCTGTATGTATTTCCATCAAAAATGCCAATGCTGTTGAAGATCAACCCATCATTTGCAAGTCCAACAAAACCGCAGTGAATATAAAAGCAAAAGCAGTGCTTTCCAGGTCTTTTCAAACTTTCATCCCAAAGGTTCTCTGGAAATATACAGCTTAATACCATCACAAATATCCAGAGGAAAAATACATCTAACTGGACCTGTGCAGGAGCAAAGACAACTTCACGAGGCACAACAAGAAACTTGATGACTTGATGTATCTGCATGTCTGGATGGGGAACGTAAGCCTGAGGATCCCTGAACAATGATCCTCTCGGCTCTGGGAACAAAAGCTCAAAGATTCTTTAGCATTTCCTAACAAATGCTTTAAGATCTTACCAGCCGAAATGAGGTAACTTTTGTAAGATTCTGTAAAATTATTCAATTATTCAAATTCATGCTAAACCATGTGGCATTGCAAATTGTTTTTAAATAAATTTGCAAGCTCGAAAAAAAATCATTTATTGTAAGACATGGGAAAAGCATCTAAATTCAAACATAGCATAGTTAACATTTATTTATCAGCAAAAAATACTAAAACTGATCTTATTTGGAAAAAAAATGCTGGGTTAAAGCAACCCAAGTTGGGTTGAAAATGGACAAACCCAGCGGTTGGGTTATATGTTTTTATTTAACTCAGCTATTGTTTAAAAATTACTGTATTGCTTGCTTAAAAATGAACCCAAAATATGTTGGAAATGATCATTTATTAATAAGTTTAATGAATAATAATTAAACATTTATTAAATTGCTTATTAATAAATGTTCATCTTTTGATTATTATTGTTGCCTCTAGTAATTATGTGTCTGATTTTTAATTTCCAACATATTTTGGGTTCATTTTAAGCCAGACATATAGTCATTTTTAAACAATAGTTGGGTTAAATAAAACTACCCAGCACGTTGGGCAAACATTTAACCCAACCGCTGGGTTAAAACAACCCAGTCGGTGCACTGTAAAAAAAAAAAAAATATATATATATATATATATTTGCATGATTTGTTATCATAACATTTTTTCTTTTGTCAAATCAACTTAGATAATTAATGTGGTTCAGATAACATAATATTTTGAGTTTCTGTTGATTAATCCAGTCGCCTTTTTAAGACAACCTTACTTTTTTTAAGTTAAACCAACAATTATTTTTTACAGTGTGGGTTTCTCCATTTTCAACCCAACTTGGGTTGTTTTTAACCCAGCATTTTTTAGAGTGTGTATTATAAATAATACATAAAATAAAATATTTAGTAGTAGTAGAACTAGTATATACTGTATGTATATTTTACACATGGTTTGTAAAATGCGTTGTAAAGTGTTTCATCTAAATGAGAGGCATTAAATACATCATAATCATCAATATAAACATACTCGTATATAAAATGTTGGCAATCTCTATTTTGAATAGAATGCAAAAACCTGTCTTTAAATATTTTTTTTATTATTTTACACAACCCATCCAATCATAGATATTTAATCTCAGAGACAGCATGTTTGGTTACGCCCCATTGAAGTTTTGAGTCCTCGCAGATTCCAACAGCTTCAGTAGAAATGCGATTCAGCACCACTTGTGTCTGAATGAGAGCATTTGTGTTGTTGTAAATGTCAAGCGCAGGACCGGTGGCGTGTTTTGTGGAGCGCTGTTTTCAAAAATAAACAGATCAGAAACTATTAAGACTGAACTCATAGAATATTCATAACTACTCTGTTAGCCCTGCATGACAAGCCATCACAAAAGCCTCAGTACATTCTCCTTTCTATCGCTTATGTCCCCAAAACATGGAGTCTTGGCTGCCACTTAAATCAAATTAGTAATTAGCAAATTGAATCAACAATTAGAGCAAAAGAGCGACATGGAATTAATGTCAGCACGGTCATTTTTGTCAGGCTGTCACTTAAAGTCCAAAAAAGCCTTTCCTGTGGTGGTGCTCAGAGTTCCCTTTCTGTACTGCTCACAGCTACACTGCTTCAGTCCAATGAGCCTCTGTGTTTCTGAGAGACAAAGTTGTGTGTGTGTGTGTGTGTGTGTGTGTGTGTGTGTTTGCTCAGCTCTGTGTGCCCTCCTCACACACAGACAGTGCCCGCTGCTTTCACTCCTTTCTCTTCTCATGCCTATCGACGTTTTTCACTTTGTTCGAGCACAGCTCCAAGTTGGAGATGTCAAAAATATTGCTAGCAGAAATGGAAGTCTCCTCATTATGCAAATTGGGGCTCCACTGATGGGCATATTCTGTTTTAGGAATTACATCCCCTTGTCACAAGTCAGATTGCATTTGAGCAACTTTACAGGAAATTGTCACCAAGATTTGAAAGTGGGTGTCCTCTATGCCAGTCTCGATTTTATCAGGAAATAAAAATAGACATATGTTTATTTTTCAAAAAAAAAAAAAAAAATTATGTGTAGCCATAATGGTATTTAAATGCGGTGGGTTGCTGTTGGTTGTGGACATAAACAAAGGAATATTTGGAATTTGAATACATGCATTTCAATTCAACTGTTTGTTATAAAATATGGTAAAGAGCTCAATTTACTGTATATTTTAAATTCATTTTCCACCTCTTCACGTGTTCGGCTTAGAGAAACATGACAGCTCCTCCTGCAAGGGAACATTAATAATCGTGTTCCATTAAAAGTCACTAAGCAAGGCAGAACACAACGTAATGTCAAAATGAAAGAGATTTCTCCAATTTCTCAAGAAATGTGTAATATTCCAAATTATCACAAGTTAAAATAAACCTGACAGGCACAAACAGACATTCTCAGCCTGTTAAATTGTTAAAATATGACTTTGGCCTAAAAAGTCAAAACTATTTGAAAACTGCAGCATAGTGTAAGATGTGAACCTGCTGTCATTTTCAGACACATTTATGATTATCGAGGAGGAGAATCTGGTTAAATGTATAGATGGTATTGTATTATTAAAACACACACACACACACACACACATGAAAAGGACCCCATGTGCTATGACATTTGCAAAAAATACGTGCTGCCAGAATTCCCTAAATTTGTTCAGGCTTATTTCAATATTCATTAAATTTTCTGTGATGTTCAGTTCAGCAGTTTTGATTAAGCATTAATTAGCAGCCAGGGGGGAAACCAAACAAAATAAGTAGCTGAATTGCTAATGAATGCTATTTGGATATGGATAAGATCCTGCGTCTAGAGTTCAGGAGTTGTGCAGTCACCCTCTCTCTATAGCAGAAACTATTATTATTGTTTTAGTAACTATAACATATGTGACCCTGGACCACAAAACCAGTCACACGGGTATATTTGGAACAATAGCCAACAATACATTGTATGGGTCAAAATGATCAATTTTTGTTTAATGCCAAAAATCATTAGGATATTAAGTAAAGATCATGTTCCATGAAAATATTTTGTAAATTACCTACTGTAAATATATCAAAAATGTATTTTTGTGAGTGGATATGTATTGCTAAGGACTTCATTTGAACAACTTTAAAGGCGATTTTCTCAATATTTTGACTTTTTTGCACCCTCAGATTGAAGATTTTCAAATAGTTGTGTCTCGAACAAATATACATCAATGGAAAGCTTATCTCAAAAACTCAGTTTAAAAAAATTGACCCTTATGACTGGTTTTGTGGTCCAGGGTCACATACTCTCTGAATTAAATGTTCAGTTACTACTCTATACATATTTCACATTTTGTTTCTAAATGTCCCTTTAATAACTGATTTATTTTTTCTCTAATTATTTTTTTTGCACTGTACTATAGCAATACATACATATAACTGTAAAGCACATGTTCCTGTCAATCAAAAACTGTCAACAACACCCAATAAATCGGGTGAAACGATTTCTGCAAACACCTTATGTATTAAATAATTCACCATCACCAGAAAACTGACAGTCACTCACTAAAGAATTAGGCAATAATAATAATAATAATAAATTATGAATATTATTAAAACATATTTATAATGTTATTGTTATTATTAGTATTATTATTACAGAGCAAGGATGTGTGTAACCTTTATGAAACACTGTATTTGCCTTTAAGCTTTCATTAAAATGTAACACCATTAATATGGAATATTATTAATTAGTTATGTTTAATGCATATTCAAAACCAAAAATCTTTTTATATATATATATATATATATATATATATATATATTTCAAAATGTATTTGGACATTTGTAACATTTAAATACAAATATTTGCATAATTGATCAGTACCTCATGTCATGAAAAAAATTGTTTAAAACTAAATTGATATATTACTGTATATTTTTATGTTTAAACAGAAATATGTAAATATTAGAGGGGAAAGAACTTTTGTTCTATATAAATGTGTTTTAACTAATTTAAATAATTTAAAAAAATCAATTGAGGTGCTGATGGTGTTTTTTTTTTTTTTTTAATAATAATGCATTTGTGTTGTCTCAGCTGTAAAACTAAGAAACAATGCAATGCCGTTATTTGATGTGTTTCTGTTTGGTGAAGGGGTTTAGGGGCTCAGAGCCCAGTAAGACATGGATAAAGACTACAGGCAGAAAATAAATGATACTGTTACCGTGGCATTAGCTTTAAGCCAGGGTACGATATTTGAATTGTATCGGTGAATTGTAATCAGGTATTTTAGCTTAGTCAAGCTCAACCTAGGCATCAGCCATCTGGTTCGGGTAGACGGGTTGACAGAGGCAGAGTGTGTGACGGTGTGTGTGTGTGTGTTTGTATATCCATGTGTGGAGAGGGTGAGGGGGATGTCTCTATTCTCCTGCTGCAAGCCCCACAACTTCCTTTACAATCTCTAAATCTGCGTATTGTGATGTGAGTCCACGAAGCCCAAATCCACAGTAAACACCAAATGCCGGACCGACCGCTGAGCAGGGAGCCTGACAACCTGCATCTGTGCTGTTTATTCTGTGTATTAAGGAAAAGAAAACATATGACATTTTCATTTTAATTTGATTCTTTTTCTACTTATGTATCCTACAGAATAAGAAGTATTAAAAAGAAGGCTTCCGAGCAGTTTCGGCCTTAATCCGAGCGATAAGAGACAGAACAATGTGTTTGTGTGTGTGGGTTTGTCTGTGTTTGTGTTCACCCAGGTGACCTACAGCATCTGCCGTTGCCCCGTGTCCATTAAAAGTGCTTCCTCCCCCACAACACCATTCCAGAAGATTCAGTTTTTCACCAGGAAAAGACCTGTGACACTTTTGCTATTTTAGAACCGCACATGTTTCGCCAATACACCAGGATTTTCAGAATAACCTCTGCTTTAAAACCATTTTAAACTTAAAAGGAACCATGTTTTGTTCTTCAACTGACCTTCGCCTATAATTTACATAACTTCCATAACTCTAAAAAATCTTGGGTTATTTTTTCTACCCAAGTCCTGGGTTGAGACTTTTGGGGGGTTTTGCAGTGTTTGGGTAGTTTTTGTGTTACCCAGCTCCTGGGTCAGACATAATAACCCAGTGTTTGGGTAGTTTTTGTGTTACCCAGATCCTGGGTCAGACATAATAACCCAGTGTTTGGGTAGTTTTTGTGTTACCCAGATCCTGGGTCAGACATAATAACCCAGTGTTTGGGTAGTTTTTGTGTTACCTAGACCCTGGGTCAGACATAACCCAATGTTTGGGTAGTTTTTGTGTTACCCAGCTCCTGGGTCAGACATAATAACCCAGTGTTTGGGTAGTTTTTGTGTTACCCAGCTCCTGGGTCAGACATAATAACCCAGTGTTTGGGTAGTTTTTGTGTTACCCAGATCCTGGGTCAGACATAATAACCCAGTGTTTGAGTAGTTTTTGTGTTACCCAGATCCTGGGTCAGACATAATAACCCAGTGTTTGGGTAGTTTTTGTGTTACCTAGACCCTGGGTCAGACATAACCCAATGTTTGGGTAGTTTTTGTGTTACCCAGATCCTGGGTCAGACATAATAACCCAGTGTTTGGGTAGTTTTTGTGTTACCCAGATCCTGGGTCAGACATAATAACCCAGTGTTTGGGTAGTTTTTGTGTTACCCAGATCCTGGGTCAGACATCACAACCCAGTGTTTGGGTAGTTTTTGTGTTACCCAGCTCCTGAGTCAGACATAATAAACCCAGTGTTTGGGTAGATTTTGTGTTACCCAGATCCTGGGTCAGACATAATAACCCAGTGTTTGAGTAGATTTTGTGTTACCCAGATCCTGGGTCAGACATAATAAACCCAGTGTTTGGGTAGATTTTGTGTTACCCAGATCCTGGGTCAGACATCACAACCCAGTGTTTGGGTAGATTTTGTGTTACCCAGATCCTGGGTCAGACATCACAACCCAGTGTTTGGGTAGTTTTTGTGTTACCCAGCTCCTGGGTCAGACGTAACAATTTATTTATTTATCACGGCTTTTTGCGATCTCTTCAGGAGAGAGCAGTGCAGCTTCGTCAAATTGGTGCATGTCTTCAGTAAAATACAGGTTTGTGTACATTTTATTTAATCTAAAAATTCATTATTGTTCTGTATTTCATTTAATTTTATGCAAAGCAACACACGGGCATGACGTGAAACCTAAACGAGTGTCGCGTCTGTCTTTTCGCGTGATGGAAACACATGATGCCTTGCATAAAATGTTATGATTTTATTCAAAAAGATACAGAAACACTTTGGATGTTAAAATATGTTCTCAAAATTGTACACTGATTATTTATGGACAGGTTATGAAGTCAGTCACAGCATTTTTCGGCTACGAGTGAAACGCAGACGGCGGTCTGAAGTTATCAGAACACGAGTCATCTGCGGCACGAGATCCAGCGCCGTTACGGTGGAAACAGGACAACAGAGAAGGGTCCATTACACTTGAATTACTTCTAAATGTACATTTTTACTTCAGACTTTTGTTAAACAAGCTTAAATGTAGGCAATATGTATTAAAAACTATGTTGTACCAAATTGGGCTGTTTTTAACCCAGTGTTTTTTAGCGTGTAGGTCAAATATCATGCTACAGATTTCTCAAACTCAAAAGCTATTGTTTAGCACAATCCTTTCTCTCGCTCATGCACGCTCTGTCTCTCTCCCCCTTTATTTCTCTCTACCTATCCCCTTACACCCTATCACAATCCATTACCACAAATTAGGGTTCAATAAAATTGCTATTCAGAGATAATTAGTGGCTGGTTTTGTGTAGCAGGGTTGTGAAGGGGGTGTTCGGGCCTCTGCAGCTGGGGGGGAAGTGAAGTGTGACACAGTCAGCCATGGCAGCCTGACCCCGGCCCCGCGGTCCAGCCGGGCCCCGGAGCTCTCATACAGACCGCTCTCACCTGCTGAGACACTAAGCAGCTCCAAATTAAACAAATTATTTCAATCTCCCATCTCCTCTCTATTCTTTCATTTGAAACCCCAAGCTACAGCAAACTGCCACACAATGAACTCAGTTTCACCGCTGATTAACGAGGAGAAGACGGGGGGAAATCTGCACTTAATTAGGGAAAGCTCGTCTTTCATTAATTATCACTTTTTAGCAAACAGAAGTCTTTCTTCATGTTTGCTAAGGAGTGAAATATTTTTTCCAGGGTGACAGGGTTTGGATTAGGTGAAGTTTTATGTTATAACAATTCGATATCCGTCCATTTGTCCCAAGTTCCCAGTATTTTTTTTATTTTTTTATCGAAAAGTAGAATCGAAAATAATAGCTTTAAATGTTTTATTTTAATTATTTTTTTTACATCTGTTACACTATGATTGTATATATTATGGAATTGAAAATATATTCAAATTTTGTTTTTCTTGTCATTGTGTCATTAAATGAATGATCATATTATCACATTTATTAATGCCATCACATCTGATTATAGCTTTTTGTTCAGTGCATTTATGATAATTTTGTGACTTCATGATCTTTCATGAATTTTATGAACAATGATGAACAGTTACGTTTGCACATTATGTTAAATATTCAACATTATACTACTTTTAACAAATTTAAAAATCATCAATATATCACGACAAAACCTTCAATATGCAAGACTCATTTGTCAAGTTTGACTTTACAAAGTCCAAATTGCCAAAGGCTTCTCTCGCTCTCTCTCTCTTTTTTTTTTTTTTTTTTTTTCAAAAAGAGCAAGAACATTTTTTTTTAGATAAAAATTGTGGTTGCGCTTAATTAACAGAAGGAATATGCTCATTGGTGTCACATACGTGTAAGGTTTGAAATGAGCATTAGGCAAGTGTTATAAAAGTAGGAACTGAGACCAATAATGTCATTGTGTAAAAGCATCTATTAAAACACTATTAAAAAGACTCATCTGTATGGAGATGCAGATTTCTGTAACCACAGTAGTTTATAGTTCTGAGCCGGAGGCTCTGGACGCAGCGGTCACTATGCATCAGCAATCAGGAGGAATGTTTACCCCAGTCGCAGACAGTCAGATAGAAGGTGGAGGTGCTCCATCTAATAAGGGCAGAGCACCACCTTTACCCTGTGCCCAACGGACACAAATGGCCTGTGGGTTGCGCATCCTAGAGGTCAGAAACTGATGTGATGCCATATGAAGAAGAGTTATCTGCTGTAGCCAACAAAAACACACTTACAATAACTGGGCACAGAGAGAAGTAAATCCTCAGTCGAAGTACAGGATGAGTGTGACTTTAATTCTTTCTTTCTGACAGAGGTCTCTCACATCATATGGCAAACTAAGCACCCCGATCAGCAATTATGCACTTACGAGATCTCACTCGCGGCAGAGAGGAACTAATTCTCCTGAGAGCTGTAACGGTGCAGGAACACACTTCCCTCTGTATGAACTGGAACAGAGTCAGGCCATTAATGCACATTAGTCATACATTAAATACAAGTCAAACAATTACATGCCACGTAGCGGCATTAAAGCTTGCCGTCTGACTGACTCTGTAGGTCACTGGTACCTGTTTTAAAAAATGTGTCTTTCACTCTGGGGCTATACTTTTTTGTATGTGGAAAATGTGCAAGTTTCTCCTGTCTTCACCTGAGTAGAGGTCAACCAATTTCTGCTACTTATTTTGGCAAACTATGTTGATTATTCTGCCAAATTAAAGCACATTAGATTTTAGCTAATTATGAGACCACTCCACAGTTCAAAATATGCAAATTGCTATTCATCTCTTTTAGTGATGTGCTAATTTACTGCTTTTTAAAAATGTATATTAATGTGGGCAAAAACTCTGTAAATGGCTCTGTGGACAGAGAACAGGTCAAAAAAAAGCCAGCAAAATCAAGAATCGCCAACCTTCAAAATAATTCACTTCAAAACAGTGTGCAATCAGAAGACCTGTCTAGAACACCTCGCCTGTGTAAACCCAGAAGACCAACACAAACAAGAATTTATTTGATGAGCAACAGTTTTCAGTTTATTTATTTTTCCCAGTTCTTTTACACAGTGCCGACAATTTGAGGATAAATCTATAACAGTAGAACCAGTCCAGCCATAATACAATTTAAAAAAAAAAAATGCAAATTAGATACTGGGAGAAAGCAGTATTATTATTAGTAGTAGTAGTAGTATTTGTATTAGTATTTCTAATTATGATATGTTCTCTTTTAGAATGGTCTTGAGGGTCCCTCAAGCTAAACAAAGAAATTTAATCTCTGTTGTTGGGACTCATGTTCACTTACTATGTAAGCAGACTTCGTCTTCTGAGAGCCTCTTGTGCCTCTTTGTGAATACAAAAACACTGGGTTGAGTTGTTTTCAACCCAAGGGCTGGGTAAATATAGGACAGAACACATGTTGGGTTAATTTTACCCAGCAAATTGGGTTGTTTGTTCAACCCAGCAATGGGTTTATTCATTTTTTACTATAATAGCTTATTTTTTCTTTCACTTCATACATGAATTAATGTTTACGGATTAACTTAAATCCTCTAAACTTTTTAAATACTCCACACAACCACTGGTTTGCATGATAATTACTTTATTTTTGATCATATTTTATTAGTATAGCATATTTTATATCGTTTTTAATGCATATTGCCTACATTTAAGCTCATTTAACTAATATTAGAATTAAACATTTTTTTCACACGAGTTTTACTCATAGCCGAAAAATGTTGTGACTGACTCCATAACCTGTCCATAAATAATCAGTGTACAATTCTGAGAATGTATTTTAACATCCTATTATTTATATTCTTTATCTTTTTTAATACAATCATTAACTTTTATGCAAGGCGCGAAAAAGACCGACGCGACACTCGTTTAGGTGACTCACATCGCGCCCTTGTATGTTGCTTTGCATAGAATTAAAAGAAATACAGAACAATAACGAATTTTTAGATAAAATAAAACGTACACAAACCTGTATTTTACCAAAGACATGCACCAATTTGACGAAGCTGCACTGCTCTCTCCTGAAGAAGTCGCAAAAAGACCGCGATAAATACTCACGTCTGGGTAACACAAAAACTACCCAAACACTGGGTTATTGCAGTACGTCTGACCCAGGGTCTGGGTAACCCAAAAACTACCCAAACTACCCCCAAAAAAAGGCTGAAACCAGAACTTAGATGGAAAAAATAACCCACGATTTAAGAGAGCATATGAGTATTCAACTCATAACATTTCATAAGCATTTTTTAAATCAAGATTTTATGCTAAAATGTATATAAATATTTGAGAAAATATATATTTCAGGTGATGACACCAGTCACCATATATTTAAAGTCACATTTTTACCTTTTTAAATGATCATGTGGCGTACAGATACAAATATCCCATGTCAATTAAAAAGGTAATACATTTTAAAATAATAATTCTAACATAATTAGGTAAAATAAATTTAGCTTGCATTAATGACCACCAGTTGTTTACAATGAGTGTATGATAAAATAAAAAACAAGTACTTTGTAAAGCACTTTGTAAAATACACAGACTTTAAATCATTAAAAAATACAAAAATCTAATCAGATGCATTTTCAAATGTGCATTATGTAGTTACTATGCAAGTAAGCTTGAAGTCTTTTTTATTTATATAACACAGAACCACACAGTTTGTTCCTTGCTCTTGTGCTTTTAAACATGTAGAGCATTTTAAAGAATATACTTGAAATTAGCATGTCTTCACTGACTGAGATTACATCTAAAAGTCCCAAATACCATACATGGAAAGACGGGCACTTTGACCTCTCCAAACGATCTCTCCGGCACACACCCTTCATAGAGGAGGCTCTCACATGGAGATGAGTGACAGCAGACAGTCGCAGCAAACTGTAGTGTCAAAAGCACCTGTCAAAAAATCACTCAACTGCCATTATCAAACAAACACCTCGCTCAGTCGTATCACTAGCAATGTGCCAAAGATGCCCAGAGTGCTGCAACACAGGGTTTGCCTCTGTCTCCTAGCTCTTCCATGCCAGGGCCTGCTCGTATTTACATAGCAAAAGGTCACAAATAGCCTCCAGGCCCTCCGTTAATTAGAGACTGCTTTAAAAAAAGAGAAATGAGAAAGACAAAAAAGAGAAAAGAAGCACTTATATAAGACATTTCATCTGCAGCTGATAAAGAAACATGGCTTTCTTTGGAGGGAGAACGTGTCATGTTCTTCTGAGGGGGTGGTAAGGCGCCGAACAGAATGGCAGGGTTTGGGCGAGCGTGTGACGTTAACACAAGGCCAAGTCAGGCTGTGAAACATCCCCAGATTTTACAGATTTTTTCGGTTGGTTTTTTTTTTTTTTTTTGGGTGGGGGGTTAATTTCACAGCGTCTGTTCAACAGCGCCTTCTGCAATGCTCGAGCATCTCTGAAGTGTCTTTTGATGCGCTCTTCGCTCTCTCGGAAGACGTTGACCACGCAATGATATTCAGATGACCGGGCTCGTATGATCTCGCTTAGCCAGATAAGCGAATCAACCTTTATAATTCAATGTGACAAGCTGACAAGAAAAATGAGTGTAAAATTTTATACTTATATGAATTTTTGTGTCAGATCGCCGTCTGTGCACTTGTTTTTCTCTGAGTCCATAGCCGAGGGCTTCTTTGTGCCTGGTTCGAGCGCACTTTGTTTCCAGGCCTTCAAACAGATCGCCCTTCGCCCTAGTGAATTTGCTGATTAATTTTGGATGCTCCCCTTAATTAGCACCCCAAAGGAAGAGTGTGTTTCCTTGCCTATGTTCCGTGGAAAAAAAAGTAAGTCTGAGGAAGAATGACCCTGAGGAGACAGATGTGCTGATGTCCGAAATGACATTACAGGAGCCACCTCTCGCCTTCGCTCGCTCCCGCTCTCTCAGAGGACACGTAGACCTGGATCTAGGCAATGCCCGAGGAACTCCTAGGCCTTTTAATCAGTGGCTGGAAACAAGTCTCCTATTAGTCTAATTTCATTCTCATTCCCGCTGACAAAGACCAAGCCACACAAGATGCCACCCGACGCCTGAAACATGCTGCACTTGTGCCAGAGCTAGTGCCGCTGGGCAATAATTGGTGGCACTTTAACTTCCAGGGAAACTGGCAGATGACGGATGGGGGTGAAGTAAAAATGTGATTCGTTTTTGAAATCAGATAGAATTTTGCTAATTGGGTTTGTAAAGCCACCATCACTTCCTCTGACAGCCAACTGAACTGCACACTGGGCTCCAGGCGAGGTCTTCAGCCTCACACCAACTTTGAAGACAGTGACATGATAAAAAAAAAAAAAGACAGAGACGGAACGAAATCAGACAAAAGACCTGACTGAGAAGCCGCTGCACCTAGGGGACCATTAAGCTCACACATTCTTTTGTTCATTGAACTAACACTGACATGGTCTATGTGGCTCAGTTGCCGCACTTCAAAAACACTGAGGGAAGTTCATCATCATCAACTAGATACCATTGTATATTAATAGTTATTTATGTAGCCACTTCATATGTGAAAGGCCTATGCAGAGTGATTTACTTTTGTAGCTTCTTAAACACATTAACTTTCTTGCAAGACAACCAATACAATACAGTCGGTGAACATACTAAGTGAGCAGCCTGTTTGAATCTCTGATAATGAGCTTGCTGCATACCACCATAACAGTGTTGTTCATATCAAGGCCATAACCATGTGTTATAACAGTTATGAATGACATGAATCATGTAAATAATAGCCTACTTTTAATTTAAAACTGTGAAATTTCATAAAAAAGGTTGAGTAGCTTGCATCACCGGGTGTTACTATCGGTTGCTGAACATTACTATTGTAAAACGGTCATCAAATATTAAACGTTTAGCTACTTACATCTTACCACGTGCTGTTTCACTGCTGAAACTAAGCATCGTATTGGAATTTGTGTAACTTCTCGTGTTCGAACCTGCCGCTCTAAGCGGGACCCGAACCAAGGTCCGCCGGCATGGGAGCCAGGCGGTCTAACAAGGAGGCTAAAGACCGCAGTCTCTAACGTCAGTCACTAGAGCGCCTCTTGAGATCAGGGGAGTGAGGTTTACACGCACAGCTCTTACCGGCCTACGTCCGTTACATTCGCACTCATCTCCTGTGAACAGTAAGCCCCGCCTTCTTTAATTTGATTGGCCATCTCAATCATTTTGACAGTGATGGCCGCTGTTACACCGCTTAGGCAGAGCAGCCTAAAAATGTAACTTTTAAAACTTTCTGTCATTCTAACAACAAACAACGCAGTGTCAAGAATACCAAATGTATTCATTTCTAATTATTGTGGGGACTTCAATGTCTATAGTGGTTACGGCCCTGGTTCAGTTTAAACGAGAGCCAAGAAATACAGAGACAGCTGCAGTAATGACAGTTTACATAACTTTGGGCCTTTTACAGGCCTCTACTGGGGGCCATTGAAAGCTTTGGACAATTATCCACACATACGATCCGCCGGCTTCCCATAAAACTGACATGCCTGTTTGGGCCGCTGCTTGAAGTACAATCAGCCCCTTTGTGGTACAGAGAGGAAAGTAAGAGAAATCCTGTTACAAAAGGACATGAAGTGCCGGTGTAATTGGGATATTTGGGAGCGTCCTGTTTCAGGGCAATGGTAAACGCTCCTGAAATGAAGCCGGTAAGAGTAGCTCGCCTGGGTTACTCGCCCTGGTCGTGCACCCCCCTGAGCAACCCATCACCTTGTCGTCACAGTGACACGACGGGACCATCCGTGACGGGGCTGCGGTGATAGCGGTCTGATCGGGAGGTATAAGTAACAAATGAGATCAATTAAAGACTCGGAGAGGGGCACCTGCCTGGAGCTCCGGTTGCACTAAAACGATCCCACCATCTTTGTTTCCTCCAGCAGGATTCCATTTGCAATCTCATCACTTCCACGGCTAACAATGCCGGTGATTGTTCCCTAATGGAGAGGGAGCTCCAGAAGGATAGCCTCTTCTCCAGACCTCAGGGTATCGCTAGCATCGGGGCCCCAGGCCAGGGACGAGGGGCAAGATCAGCTACACTCATCCAAACTACTTCAACCCTTTCTGTGGCCCCGCTCAACTTTTCAGGATCTCAACAAGCTTAATTTGTAACAAATTTGTAACTTCAACTCTCCTTAATCGAGACAAAGAGGCCCAAACAAGGGACTGACGGAGGTGTATAATAGTGGGATAAAAGAGAAGCGCAGGAAAAAGAAACTGACCTGTCCCTCTCTTACACCCCAAAATCCTTTGCGCCACGGACACATGGCTCAATAGGAGGGCTCGAAACAAAACTCCCGTCCTTAAACCCTGTGGTTGTGCAGTGTTTAGGAAGATCTGAGACAAACATAGAAGATGCAGGTATTTCTTGAGCAACAAAAAAACCCAGTGTTCAGAGGGTCGTGTCTGTCGTACAACATTCAGTCCAATGAAGGGTCAAGGTAGACAGCATTGTTGTGTTACACTACAATTACACCGCTCGTCACGTTAGACAGAGAAACACAATGTGCGGGGGGCCCGCAAAATCACTGAAGTTGAATACACAATTATGAGGGATCACCGTAACCGAGACAGCCTCACCACACTGAGAGCGTCTGTCTGAACCGTCGGGTGATTGTGATGACCTGTCTGTTCTTCTCCTCAATTCATCCAGCACCGTCTGACTGCTCTGTTTACCATAACCTTGCAATCAGCCCACCTGACAGTGTACCATTACCCATGGTAACAAGCCTGGCGTAATTTCAGGCATAGAGCAGGCCGCGCCGGAGACCGGGCTGATGGTGTATTGATGGTACGCGGCTCTGTTATCTTTCCCCTTAATTTGTTTTCAAGAACTGTGATTTACATTTCAGTTGGATTAAACCTTTTAATGTATCGCCAGCGTGAAGAGGGCCCCTCTGAACATCGCCTCTCCCCCTCCATCTTCCGTCCAGATTTCAAACGGCACATTTTCAGCCCTCAAGTGGAGAGGATTACAATTACAATTAAAAATCAAAAGCCCGAGTGTCCACCTAACGACTGCCCATCACCCTTTGTGCAGCTCTAAACAGCGAGCGGTGGGAGAAGAGAGGCAGGCAGATGTACCTCAGCACTGGAGCATCAGTAGGTATTTCTGACACAGTTCATCTTGTTATTACGCAATGAGTGTTATTTTAGATGAAAGTAGGGGCGGCCAATGACATGCAAATGTAAGTCATTTGGCAGCAGGTAAAAGAACATTCAGACAGGCCTTTTAAAACAATGGTGCGCAGTTTAATACAGAGTTCAATTATCTGCCTTGATGTTCTTTGGCGTTCTGTAGATCCAGCCTGTCATCAATGTTTGGAGATAAATTCAGCATGTGTAACTCGGGTCTTTAACTTTTGCTTGTGATTTTATAATTCATAATTTATAATAATAATAAAAAATGATGGGGCTTCAGACTGTATTTTTTCTGCTCATTTATGTCAAATAATGTTTTGCTTTCTATCTGCAGCCCTGGAAAGACTTCTGTTTCTACTAAATCTGTTGTAGGGAAATATTGGACAGAACAATATTTGTCTAAACAACCTGATGGCGAATAGAGATTTTTGTGTATGCAAGATACTCCACAACTGCCCAAGAAGAAAGAAAGAAAGATTAATTAATTACATTCTGTATTTCTGTTTTTTTTTTTTTTTTGTAATGTAGATTATGAAAGCATAATTTCCAAATACTGGATGTAAATAATTATATTACAATCACTTTTAGTGTAACTAAATTGAATTAATCAGAATTCCCCCTCCTCTAGGGTAATATCGCATGAACCTGCTATATGATAACCCATAATGTAAATTATGATATTTAGGCATATCTTATCTGTTGGTTATTCATTATCATTTTGCACTTTTTCCTAAGATTTCTGAAAAACAAAATGTCAATGGAAGAGAAACGGGCAACATCATTTGCACATACCATTATTCAAATAAATTCATTTTCTCTAAGGCAAATGATATCAATGTATTTTAATTCGGTGACACTTATTGTTCATTTCTGCAATCATTTGTGCTCAGATGTTGATACTCAATTCTCCATTACTAAATCTATTGCTGTTCTTTTCAGTGGTGATGATTTTGGAATTTTACAATGCATAATCACACAGTGTGTGGATTATTAATTGCTGCCTAAAATTAGCCTGCCGTATTATATGTCTTTCTTGTATTATAAGTCATACGAGACCCTTAAATATATCTATTAAATATATATCTAAATATATCTTTAGTCCCTTAAATATATCTCAAAATTATTTTCACTGAACCTCTGTCTTAAATGCATAAATACAATACATAATACATTTTCCAGACTGTTAGAACTCAAATCTCTATTGGGAAGAATATTAACATTATTCATTTTTGTTTAAACATGTTAATATTTTGACTGCAACTAATGTCCTTCAGCCAAAAAAATAAGATACATTAAATCAGTTAAAGGCTAAATCTTTCAGTGTGAGATTACAAGTGGTCTACAAATAAAAGTGGTCTTGGTTTTCATTTAATAAAAATGAGAAGAAGAAAAAAACTTCAGGGTGAAAGAAAGAAAGAGCAGCTTAATTATCATATGGTCGTTCAATAAATGTCTATATTTTCTGGTTTGTTAGATGATTACAGCCTCACGGATAATGCTGAGGAAGGATGTCTGTGTTTTCAGTTCACCAGGGGGCGCCATCTTGATTCTACAATACTCTCCTGATTCCCCTTTTCTAAACGACTAAGATTTTTCTTGGGCTAAAAGCGTTAAAGTCTCCTAACTTTTATTATAGGTCAGTTTAGTTGTATAAATATTCTGTAATAGGTATTGTTTTGTGTTTAATACCTTCTGCCCGAAGAGAGATTTTTTATAGAGATCAAATAATTCAGTGTCTGCGTGCAGATTTGCAAAAGGTAAACACAGCAATCCTCTCAGGTCCGTGTTATCAAGTACTTTAGCGACATCTAGTGGACAAGGATGTCACTGCTCATATTTATATTAGTTTATTCGCACCCAAACGAAAACTAAACAAGTAATCGGATGTATCCGATGTGTAACTGAATTTATATTCGATTTAATAGCATTTATATTCATTTTATTTCGGTTTCATTTTAGCCTTCTTGCACTTACACAACAGTTAGCCTACTTTCGGTACCTGAAGAACTAGGTAATCTCGAGGGACTCCTGACGCGTGTTGATCTTCTCCTCCTCTGTCGCAGCCGTTTCATTTATTATATTAGTAGGCGAAAACATTAACTGCAAACGATTTAGTGAAACAAAGCTTCGGTGGGTGAAGCCGGTGGGGGTAATTCTGCATGGTTTTGTGTTTATTCATTGAGGCTTTGTCGCGAGGTACTAGATGAGGTTCAAAGACAAGTATTGTAACAACATTGTTTCATTAGGAGGTGCAGCGCTTTTGATGTCCTCCACTTGGGCAGCACCTGTAGCTTTGATAGTGAAGCTCTGGACCACACTGAAGAGACCACACCGGTTTATAAGGGTGTTTTGTCATGGTTTTATAACACGTCGTTTTAGAGCAAGATCGACTTCTTTCTTCATCCACGCATGGAGACCTTCTCGTAGACAGGACACAAATACAATGCTTGCATCTGTTAGTGCAGTTGACGAAGAATGATAGCTCCTGATTTTTGTCGTTTGTGTGATGGAGTTGGTATATTGTGGTTGTGACATAAAATATACTTAAAATGATTGTTAATAATATCTCAATTGTTAATAATTGTTCTCAATAAGAACCAAAACTTGCATGACCTTATCGCAGGTGAAACATTATATATATATATATATATATATATATATATATATATATATATATATATATATATATATATATATATATATTGCATTGAGATATCTCAAGTTTTAAAATAGCCTAGACTACTGTTTTACTTTTTATTAACCTCATCCTCATATACTTGTTTCTTTAAAATATAATATATTGTAGTTACATTTAATATACTTTAATCTATTTATGGTCTGAAGACAGTGATTATGTAATGATTTTTTGACTAATGTCAATTTTGATTAAACAAAAATATATTCAAATTAAATATACCTATAATAAAGGGTTAAAAACAACTATTTCTTTTATTTGGCAACCCGGCGGTGGGTAAAAATTGGACATGCTGGGTTATTTTGACCTAGCTTTTTGGGTTTTATACATTAACTCATTTGTTGGGTTGTTTTTTTGACATAGTGCATAGTTTGAATGTTTGAAAAGTTACATCAAAAACAGCTTTACTTTGTGCCATCTCCTCTGTCAGATTTAAAGGTGCAGTAGGTGATCTGGGAAATGCTAACTTTAGCCTGCTAGCATTGAAAGCATACGATTTCAGTACGATCCCACCCTTCCTGCAAATCGCCATCCAAAGCCACGTCTCCTCTAAAACACATGAACACGCACAGACCAGAGAGACATTCACCAGTGAGAAAACTTTACAGTACATTAAGTAACTTTGAAAACATTAAAAATAGTTCCTGATTAGACGCTGGGTGCTGCTGTCCTTGAGCTAATTCGTAAAGCATTAAAATCGAGTACCTACCTGTTCAAAAGAAATAATGCAACTATGGCATCATCTTTCAAACCCTTTGACTCCCGCAGTTGTCTCCAGCGTGGAAAACAACACCGTTGTTAATTATGGTTTTAGTTCTTTTCTGATCCAGACGTTTTTTCACCGTAGCCTTTTTTTAAGACTGTCTTTCTTTTCATAGATCCTTTGCCAGTGCCACTTGTTGTTCAGAAGGAAAGTTCTGGACCGAATGCAATGATTAAACGAACATTTTATGGCCCTACGCCTTCCACAGACAATATATATTTATAAAAAATACATTTAGACCATTTAACATAGTGATTTTACATTGTTTTTACATTTAACATTGTTACATATGACAGCGATCTCACATCGTGTTTCAGCCCTGGTCGCGCATTCGTTTGGCAGAGGTGAAACTTCCACGGTGGAGCCGAGTGTAGATCCATTGTATGCTGCGTTTGTAGAAGGCTAGCGTTCTAAGCAGACGTTAGCTACGACATGTAAAACATGTAAAATGTGAGCATACAGATGTTTTCCTATTTGTAAATTAATCATTTGCTAGAAATACAATGTAATACAAACCTTAATTTCATTCAGGAAGTTTCCCCTCAGGACGTTTTCTCTCAGATCAGAACACAAAATGACCGTTGACAAATGTATGTTTTAACTGGTTTAGCACGGACTACTCAACATTGGGTTACACTGATCCAGCGCTGGGTGGGTATGTGAGGGGGTTCATCATTTGTATTGACAGTAAAAATGACCCAGCAGATGGTAAAAAAATATTAAAAAATATCGGAGCATCCGAGCTTATAATGGCAGTGAGCGATACCAATGAGTATGAGCTGAAGAAAGCGCTTCCATCCACATCCATCCATCATAAATGTACTTCGCACGGCTCCGGGGGATTAATAAAGGACTTTTGAAGCCAAGTTATGAAGTAAAATATCCGCCTTCTGTATTTAAGTTACAAAGAAAGTGTAAACTGGCGTCGCGTCAGTTAAGCTTTATCCATAAGTTGAATAGGGAAGGTGGTCTGACGGAAGCTAGATATTTTACTTCATAAGTTGTTAAAAATGGATATTTTTTTACACAAATGCATCGCTTTGCTTCAGAAGGACTTTATTAAGCCCCCGGAGCCGTGTGAAGTACATTTATGATGGATGGATGTGGATAGAAGCACTTTCTTCAGCTCATACTCGCTGGTATCCTATCACTTAATCATAAAGCTCGGATGCATAAGGATATTTATTAATATTTCTCCGATTGTGTTCATCAGAAAGAAGAAAGTCATATACACCTAGGATGGCTTGATGGTGAGTAAAGCTTGGGGTAATTTTCATTTGAAAGTGAACTAATCCTTTAATGTAAACAATTAAAACAGGCAGTGTTATCTCTTTAAACACTTTAAACACACCGAGGTTCAGACTTTGAACAAGGTGTAATTTAAAGATTCAGATCACACATTGAAAGACAAAAGATTTGCTGATGTCTCCTTTTAGGCTTCTTTAAAGTAATAAACAGCAACCATCTGACAGAGAAGACAGAGATGAACACAAGCTATGCATTCTTTGGTTCTGTGACCTAGTATTAGCGTATATTATCAGTGACGCAAAATCAAAGCAGAGTTCTGGTATTGTTCTCAATGTCAGTTCTCTCTAATTCACCCTGTCCTTTCTATTTCTTCAGCTTTTGTGCTGGGAAATCAAACAGGGAAGCTTTGCAAAGGGAGAGAATGATCTGGAATGAAGTGCAAATCAATGATTCGTCAGGACATATAGAATAAAGATGGAAACTCCTGTCAGTGGTGCACAGCCTCTACTGTGTACTTCTGGGAAACTTACTTGTGGCTTGATCTTGACTTGCCTGCACTTATTGTTGGATGGTCAATTATAAATAATGGAGAGCCCTTAAATGGATAGTTCACCCAAAAGGGAATATTCTGTCATTATTTATTTACCCTCATATTGTTCCAAACTTTCTAATTTATTGTAGAATATAATATAATTATAAGCATTTATTTCTTCTGCAGAATGCAAAAGAAGATAAGAGTACTGGTACAAAAAAAAAGTGTTGAGGTGATGATACACGGGGCAACTTTTTGAGCAATGTTGCCAGGCAATGTCACTGAGTGATGATGCTTGGGCACTTTCCCATTGAGAATAGGAAACAAATTTTGATCTAAAGTATCCAGATAGAAATTTGTTGCCCTTTCTCAATGGGAAAGTGCCCAAGCATCATCATTCGGCGACGCTACCAGGCAACATTGCTCAAAAAGTTGCCCCGTGTATCATCACCTTAACACTTATAGACAATATGGGGGGGGGGGGGTTGACAGGGTCCCCCCGTAGCTTGTCTGGGCCCCCCCTCTGCCCATGCATTAATCCATCCCTGCGACACATATATGCAATGCTATTAATAAAGCACCCAACAGTACCCAACATGTCCAACAGTAAGCAAAGTTAGCAACATTCTCGCATAGGCAGCGTGCAACTTAGATTTGGTTTTGTGAAAACATGACGTAAAGCTGGTTTTACAAGAGTGCTGAGGGAAAATATTTGAATGAATGTATGAATTAATTACATGAATGTATCTCTGAAGGGGACTGACTGTCTTCAGAAAAGTTTCGATGTCATCTTACCTCCGTGTAATGCCTAATTAAGTAGTGTTTATAAGCAGCACTGCTTTGTTCATGGAGGATACTGTGGAAACAGCTCTATATCTGCTGTTCCATAAGCACCACCTACTGGCAAAGAGTGGCTTTTCAGAGAGTTACTTTTTCATTCAGCCCTTATGCAGTTTTTGTTAGACCAAAAGCCTTAGCAAATTTGTATGCACTGTTGTAAATTTTAACTGGTTGATGGAAAATACGCTATGTGCTTTCTACACATCTAAACAATTTGGATAATAAGGTATCTAGAATTATTCACGAAGCAGATCAAATACCTATAATCATTTATCATCTTGACTCCCTTTTGTGGTTTAAAGGCTGAAATGTGAGGTTTATCATTATGTATTTCTATGGCGACACTATATCAACGCCGAAATGAATTTGCAGCAGTCAGGTGGTACAAGTCAGAGCTCGATCGAAGTTGTTAACATTCATTATTATTGTAATTTTGTGCTTTGAGACATTTAACACCTTCTCTCATGACGCTTTGCAGATTCTGCTCTGGCTGTGCACGCATTCATGTGTTTTGGAGGAGGCATGGCTTTGCAGAGCGCTCTGAAAGGAGGGTGGGATATTATGCTTTCATACTGAAATGTAGAAGCATACAAATCTGGCTAAATAGACACCACCAACAAATGAGTGCCTTAAACTTTGTGGATCTTCGTTTTTGCTTTATTATGAATCCCCACCCATACAGAAGTCACTGCTGAAAGTTTTGATATTAGTCGGCACAGCAATTTTTTTTTTTTTTTTTTTTTGTCAAAAGTTCACCAAACTAGAACCTGATGCAAAATTTGCATTGGGAAATTATTTGCCACCAGAAGTCCATCAGGCAAAATACTTCAATTCCCAATAAATGACTGGATTTTACCCACAAAATCTTGCCGAGCAACAGTAAATGCACATTAAAGCTGCAGTCCGTAACTTTTTTTGGTTAAAAATGATCCAAAATCAATTTGAGCAAGTACATAACCAGCCAGTGTTCAAAACTATCTCTCTACCTTAGCCCGATTCACAACAGTAAGCTTGTAATAATGATTTAAAATAAAATGTGCACTGGTGGGTTTCTGCAGGAAATTCAAGCATGCAGCAATTCGTCTTTGCGTCATTACGTCACGTCTGTTTACATGAACAGGGATGCAAGAGAAGTTATTTGCTTTACATGTTCATTTGTAGTTGCTTTAAATGGATTTTCTCATTTATTTTTTATTACCCTATATGTCCAAAACTGCTTTTCTCACAGCAGCTGCAGTAATTAAATTGATCATTTTGATGGTGGATTGTAATCCAGAAAGGTCCAAATGACAATCATCAGTGACAACTGGAGATTCACCCATATTCAAAAGCAAAAGACTTTGGACTGCGGAGTGAAACGGAAATCTACAGGTAACGCTAATACACACTAAATACACAATGTTGTTAACATTAACAATTTGAGAACAAAGTATAGCAATAATAATAATTTGCACGGTTTGACGTGATCCAATCGTTAGATTTAATCACCATTGGCAGCGTGATTATAATGCTTTTTTCCTCAGCTGGTCAGAACAAAAGTGGCAGACATGTTACTTACTTGTTCAGATGACATTTTCCGGTGAAAATTCTTATTTTGGTCGTACTTCCAAGATGTAGAATCTGTGATTCCGAAGTACAGTATCCACACCGAAACATTAGATTCATCTGCACTGAGGAGCCGTGCCGATGCACAACCCACTTAAAGATGATAATTCCACAATTAACTGCAATTGCAGGTTTCAAATGGAGATGGCAACAAAGAGGCAAAACTTACAGACTGCAGCTTTAAGATAACTGTGACATTGCCTAAAAGTTCAAAAAGTTATGATTCCTAATGCCTGACTTATACTTTTTGCATGTTCCTGTAGACAATGTGTGTATGTTGGTGTTATGCTATGTGATATTGCAGGAGGGAAGGTGTTTGGTGTAATTAGGGCAATATCAGCGTTATCGCCTTACTCTCTCCTCTCTGTGATGATGAGCCGTACTGCCGGGTCTGTTGTTGCCTAATTCCTGCTAACAGCAGCCGGTGTAATCACACACCCCAATTAGCCACCCCTGCGCCCCACTTCCCCCAACTACTTCCTCTGCACGCCTCTCCTCAACACGCTGCGTAATGAGCTTTCATCTGTCGCTGCAGTCCTTATAGGAAAAGAGCAGAAAAAAGCACAGTACAATAAAGTTATTCACGAGAACTGAGACTTGTATTCACTTGGCTTGATTTTTTGCCACTTACTGTAGTGCTACATTATTTTGTGTTGAATAATTGTGTCTATAAAACCTTAGATTCTTAAGCTTATTTTGAAAGAAGCCCTGGATTACCATGTACAGTAACAATATGCTTGTGTAAAGTGAGTGAGTTGCACCCTCAAGGAGGGAGAACCCCAAAGAGTGATCAATATCAGCATGCTCATCTGTATTCAAGCACCTCCTCCATTTTCACTGTCTGTTTGTCCTCTTATCTCTGCATGTCCTCGACAAATCAATGAGCCAGTCGTTAGTACTGGCTGGTCTACAGAGTCTGCCCAGTACAGAGAAATGTCCCATTTTAGAACAAGCCCCAACGAATCTCCATGATTGTAAGCTGTGTTTCTGAATGATGGATGGTGGGTTGGACTAACAGACAGTGGCTGAATTAATTCAGAAACAACTCACTGGTCTTTAGCTTTTGATGTATGCTATAATATGTTATTGTATGTATATGTTAGATTCATTTATATTCATTTACAATTTGCACTTCTGGTTGGATGCTAACTGTATTTAATTGGCTCTTGTACTCTGCACAGTGACAATAAAGTTGAATCTAATCAAATCTATGCACAGCGTTTAACCTTCGGTACAGCAGGGGGGAGAAAACGAAACAAAAAATTGCTTCTTTTTTAATTAAACAGTGGTTTATTGAACAAACGGAGTATCTCTCTTTAAAAAATGTAATTACAATTAATATTTTCTTTAGGATAAAAACTATCTATCTTTATCTATCTATCTAAACTAGTGTTATTCACTTCACCTGTCAGTGATCATAATGTTATGCCTGATCGATGTATAGCGATCTATATCACTTTTCATTGCCAATCCTGTGCTGTGAAACAGAATGTTTGATATGATGGTGACTGTTACACTTTATAACACCTCTGCTACTGGCAGATCATAACACTTCATTGAACAAATATTAACTAGTTCCTTCGAACAGTGAAAAAATGGAATTTCATCTGATGCAAGCCACCGCTGCTGTAGAATATAGTGTGGAAAAACTAAGATGGAGGTCTTCACACATAACATCTGCAAGTCTTAAGGCGCAACAAATGGTCATATTAAAATGATATGCAAATATTAGATGCTGAGGGTTGGGTTTTGTCATTTGTGTGAAGATTGAGTGAAATGATGCAGGAATCATTTTTCTTTGATTTGTACCATGAATATGTATTTTCTGAAAACATTATTAATGACTCCTTGTTTACATATTCACGCTCATATGAACGCCATTTCACTAATAATGTGTGAAAAAAGTTTGTTAAGTTTGTGACTATGTTGTCTATCAAGGGTAATGGCGGTTAACGGATATGGATGAAGAAAAACAGCATTAATCTTAACGTTTTGGCTATTTCCACAGACACGGCAGTGCTTCTAAAATAAAATTGTTGTTTAAACTAGACTTTTTTTTCCCTCCCTTTAGAATAACAACTTGTTCATCAAAAGTGAGGAATGACACCACCATGTACTTGCCTAAAAGAATTAGAACAGAGAGCTGCTTTCATTTGCAAATCACTGCAGCTATGTTATTCTGGTGGTCACATGTTTAGGGCACTTCCTGTTTGTTTTCCTTTTTCGCTTAGTTTTCATCATAACTGCATGTGTTAGTCTTTAAGTGATTACCCCACAGCACTGAACCCCACCCGGACCATTAGAAGTGTGAACCCAGAATATCACAGTGCACCGTTGACCTTAGAATGCAAAAAAATGTCTGTTATCTTAATAAATAACCCTGGGAAGAAGAATACTGTTTAGTTATAAATGGGGGAAATTATAAAAATTCTCCCCATCTGCCATTGGTTTAGAAAAACATATTCCTGCCTCAAAGTCACATCAATGGTTGAGCCATCATTGCCATGTCAGGCTGGTTGGACCAATGTTTGGATAGGCACTAACAAACTTTTCAGGGAAACAAACATATAAATGACTTAAATGACAAACGTTCGGTGCGAAAACGATCTAAGCGCATGGTCTGAAGTGCATGGCGTGTATCCAAATCCACTTTTGCTAGTTTAACAAAGGAAAAAATGGTTGTACCTTGTCTCTTAATGAGTCATGGGTGTGTTTTGGGTGTAATGTGCAATAAACCAATCAGAGTGTCATCTCCTATTCCCTTTAAAAGCCAGGTGTGCTTGGAAATGACAAACACGCCCTTTAAATAACAAAAAAAAACTTGACTTTAGAGCAGGTTTTTGTTGGTCAAAGGCGCAGTCGTTTTCAGTTCCTCAAAATAGCAACATGGCAAATTTGCACCTTGTTTTCAGACCAGCACGCCCATGGGCGAACAGATGGCCGTAAGTGCATTTGCTATTTAAACAACGTGGCACTGGACGTAAAAATGATAACTGCGTCGGGCTGAAACTAGCAAAAAACACTTGCGGCGCAATGCTACGCCAGGCGTATGATAGGACCCTTAATGTGTCTGTTCAGACCAACACACCAATTTTTGCATGTCAACAATGCAACAGAATTTTTTTTTTATAGAGAGGTTCTCATTTCTTTTCCAACACACTGGAAATAATCTGACCTACCAATAAGATTTGCACTTTTTGTCACATGCATTGCCCAGAATTGCTGCTGTTACATTCAACCACAACTTAGTAGCACTCACAAACAGATTAGTGACAACATAGCAAATAAAAAAATTTTTTTTTACATTTTTTCGCATTTGGACTGAATTTACATACTGCACATTCATGTTGGTCTGAACAGGATTTTACTTATAGTTGTCTCCGTACAATATATTGGATGAGATAAAGTATTTTAACTCCAAAAATAGTAGAAATTTCACCTTTAAGTTTTTATTTAAAGCTACAATGGGTAATTCAAAGCCTCATTTGAAGCGTAGTGAACAGAACAGTTCTGCACAAAATCACTAGTACTGTGTTACTGTCGACATTACTGTATAATGACCGGAATCAATACGAAAATTAAATGACTTCAATGTAGTAACAATTAATATTTGACATATTTTAGATCATTTCCACTAAGTTGCATTTAAAATATTCAAACACACATATCCTCCTTAAAAATACATTAGAAAAGAGCAAAAAAATGGCAGACAGCTAAAGTTGCTAAGGCAGGATTACTCAATTATGTTTTTTAAGGCAGGGCTTAGCAAGGGGCTAATTATAACAAGATCAACAAGCTCTGGAAACATCTGCTGTTATAGAGTCTGTGCTTTCAGGTTATAGATTCCTTGTTCCGGCTCTAGTATGTTCTTTTTGTTAAAGGGTTAGTTCACCCAAAAGTGAAAATTCTGTCATTTATTACTCACCCTCGTTCCACGATTTTTTAATGAAAACTAACCCTTTAACTTTTTACAGAAAACAAACTATTTTTTTGTTTTGCATATTGTTGCAGGTTACACCAAAGCCAGCCATCCACCAGCACCACTCACCATGGCACCTGAACCATGCACACACAGACTCACATACACGCACAACACACCATCACCTCCCAGCCCTCTGCTGAGCTGTTTGTTTAGGAATCTTGGTCTGAAAATTGTATTCCATCGACCATGCTCGCTATCAACACACAATTATCTGGGTTAATCATGTGGAACAGTGGCAAATTCACCTGGGGCTTAGGAACTAATGACATTCGCGTCTGGCCTGCTTTAGTGAAATAGCCCCACACCTGCAGCAGGAGAGACAAGATTGCCAAAGAAAATTTGGTCTCATTTTGTCCCCCTCCCATCAACCGCTGCACCCTCACTCCCTTTTTTGCAACATTCTCTCTCTCTCTCTCTCTCTCTCTTTGATTTCCCTGCTCTCTTTCTCCTTTTTAAATCTCCCTTTTTGCTCTTACAACTGTTTACTCTCCCATTTCTTCACCTGTTTCCATTCATACATTCTCTCTGTACTTTTCTGTTTTTATCCTGTCACCTTTTCTTTCCTTTTTTATATTGTGTCATTCTTTCCATCACCTTCTTCCACATACCCATTGCTATCCTTCAGGTGTCACCTTCGCTGTTTCCATTTTTAAACAACGAGTCCACCAGAATACATCAGCAAAGGCGTCAAAGTTGTCATTGTCAATAGGGCGAAGAATACCATTCTGATCAGCGTATCAAGACTCATCAGATGGGAAATGCATAAAACACCAGAGATGCTCACATGCGCGCTGGACGGCGAGATGTGCTCACGCTGCATAATTATGGCGTGATTGTGAGCCAGCAGAAAGATGCTGTCACGACATCACCTCTCCCACAATCCCCCGGCTTTATGAAGTCATTTCAGCCAACTTCCAATACAGGAAGAGAGTCTCATCGCTCATAATTATTTATCGATACTGTGACATACTTTTCTCATCACAGGCCGCATCCATGTGTGAAATAGCAGCGTGCAACTGGGAGATTATTACCTGTGTGATTGTGATAGGCTCCCTGTGTGCTTGGGATAATCAGCAAGGCACTGCCACAGACAAGGCTGCCAATCAATGCAGCCCTGAATCAACTCAACTCTTTTCCTCAATCACATGGGTGTTGCATCTAGATCTGGGTAAGTTGGCATACCGTCTTGCATGCAAACTGCATTGCCAGCACCCATCACTTGCACAAAAGAAGACATGCATTTATGTTATTCAATATGTCAGATGCCAAGCAAGTAAGAATAGAAAGCTCTTGTGTGGCTATTCAGTCCTAGAACGCAGAAACGGTTCACACAAGAGGCCATCAAGCACTCTTGTATATGCTGTCTTGTTATGCACATTTCACATAAAGACCTTTGCAAGTCAACTCCGCCAAGACGCTTCAATTTAATTGAAAACTGAAATAAATAATCAAATTTAAGGCTTAAAGGTGCATTTTAGCACACGTGAAGGAAGCGTACACATAGGACCGTGGTGGTGTTATCCTCCAAAGTCCATGACATGGTTTAACAGTCTCATAGAATTTATAAAACGCCCCTGAAGGCCCACATAATCTCTTCTTTTTTCCGCTTAATGGGAGATAATACAGGAGCATACCCTGATGAATCAACATGCAACAGCAGCTTTAGTTTGATAATTAATACCGACGTTGGAAATAGATTTGTGATTTGGCAGCGCAGGTCTCTCAGTCTGATACGGCACAAGCCAAGCCCCCGTTCCAGCCGGATCTGCATCCATTGAGCTAATCTCATTTTTTCAATAGTGTTAATTCTTTGACTAAAGCCTGTTATCTCATTAAGAGCCCTGCCATGGGATCCGATGGCACCCTGACATCTGTATTCATTCGCCTCAAAATTAGTCCTGACACAAATTTAATGAAAAAAATTTCTCCAAACACAGGAGATTAGAAGACGGGCCAGGAATATCAGAAAATTTCCTTTCTATAGAAAGGGTTGTTTTACTATTTTTTTCCTTCAGAGGTGGTTTAATAACATTTCCATGCTGCCTCTGTATTCGGTTGTTTCATTAAAACCTCATGTGTATTGAGGTCAGATGTAAATCCCTCCTTCTAAGATCCTTAAATCTTGAAGCTGAACCGGTCTTTTCTACCGCGAGTTCGGGATTCTTCGTGTCAGTCTCCGATTCAATGATCAATGACATATTTGATTAGACTGTCGCATCACTTTCTGTATTAATCTCGTGACCAAAACAATTCCAAACAAAAGAGGCGGGCGCTAGTAAAATCCCTCTTCATCAGGAACCTTACTTCCTCATTGTTCACACCTCCTCCTCCCATCAGTCCCTGCTGCATGAGTACCAGCACTGATAATTCTCTGCTTGAAAAAAGACATGAAAGCACTCATGGATGAAAGAAACTTGGATTTAATCTTTCTCTCGCTCACACTTCCAGTACACTGTGTCGATCATTTTTCTCAGGAAGAGTGTGGAGAGGATGGGATGTGAAGGGGGGAGGAGGACAGAACAAAAGAGTGCAAACTCATTCTGATCATTAGCAAGAAGCAAAAAGTTTTCCTTCCCCAATGTATATGGTGACAAAAAAAAAAAAGAGTAGACATATTTCCTTACATCTTGAATACATGCACTCTAAAAAAAAAAATGCTGGGTTGTTTTAACCCAAATTTGGCTCAAAAATGGACAAACCCAACTGTCGGATTAAATTTTTAAATTAAAGGCACAATATGTAAGATTTTTTAATAAAAAAATCCAAAAACCACTAGAACAATGTTATATATTTTGTTGACTTGTGTACTTACATTATCCCAAATGTTTCCAAGAATGTTTAAATTCAGAGAAATAAGCAATTTTAACCAGGACACGGACTGTGTCAATGACATCATACCCTCGATTTCTGGTTTTATTTTGTAGAAACCATGGAAACACCAAAGACGCTTTAATATATTATGTGTTTTATTAGACAGGTGAGCAACTGTTTGGATACATTCATCGACAGAAAACTAATCATGTTATATAGCTCAACAAAGTAAGTCTCATTGTTTAAAGCTTGTTTTCTTGATTGATTTACCGCAAATTAACCATGTTTTACCATACCTAATATCGATCTAGTTTACTGCAGTGTGCAACTAGTGTCTCATAGTGTCGAGCGAACGCAGAGTAGCACTATATCAACTTTTAACACTCAAATGTATCAAATATGATAAACAGCGCTGCTCTACCCCACATACACTTGATCAGAAGAAGCAGTGACTGTGGCATAATAAAAGTCCTGCTGCTTTTTAGGTGTGTGTTGCGCTCGTTTCTCATTAGCAATCGCTCCAAATTAGCAAATCACTCGGCCCTGCTCTGCTTCATACTACAGTAACATTAATAATCTCATCCATGAACATGATTTCTGCCGAGTCCCGTCACAATTCTTTTCCACCGGCTGTAGACGTGAAGACAGCACTTCCCATGATCCTGCGAAATCAAGGCGTCATCAAGCTATGCCTTTGTCTTGAATAAGCGACCTCTAGCGGGGGGAAAAAATTACATATTGTACCTTTAAATTTTGGGTTTGTCCATATTTGACCTAAATTTGAGCTGAAACAAATCCAGCATTTTTTAGAGTGTGTGGGTGTACACATCTTAATTTTCTAAAACGTTTTTAAATTTTTTTTTTTTTTTTTTTACAAATATCTTGAATTAATAATACAATATTATGTTTTTGGTAAGTAGCACCACAAAACAACCTGAACTAACCTTATCTTGTCATAAAATGGTCAAATTATTTGATATTTTTAAGATTTATTGACACACATTCTATAATATAATTTCCTTTTTTATGTTTTGTTTTGTTTAGTGTTGTTTGCATGCTTTGCACCACATGATTTGTTGGGTCAGACCAACTTGACTTTCATTAGGCAGACGAAGTCTTTCAAAAATTAATAAGCAGTGAAGCAGTTTTCTTAAAATATTTTTTTCTAAGAAATAATAAAAATGACAAAATAGTTCATTTTTTTCCCCTCAAAAGTATCAAATACATTAAAAACGGGAGAGGTGTATTTAAGTCTCTGTATGAACGAACTGTATTTTTATTGAATTTTTGAATAAATTAATAGTTCCAAACAAAAAAAGGAGCATCATGTCATAAACTCTTGACTGACAAAGAATCATCAGCATTGCTACAGCTGCTGCATCCTTTGTTATTAACATTCGGGCCTAATGTTAATAACCAGTTGAGATTATAAATATAAGAGGAGAGATCTGAGCGAACTTTTAAATTCAAAATATTAAAGGACTAATATATCAGCAAACAAGGAAAAATGAAATAAAGAAAGCACAGTATAATGCACTACATATGCAAATATTATCTCTCCTAAAAAGAGTAGCGGGCAGCCCTGGCAGGGTAAAAGAGAGGAGGGTCTGCCAGGCTCAGTGCCAAAGATGGACAGGGGTTTGTTCAACACCTCAGCGTGTGTGACATGTCTAACAGCGGCATGCTGATCTCTCCGATCCTCATTAACCTGCCGCAGAGCAGAGAGGGGAAGCACGGGGCACAGGGGCGCACAGCAATCACAGAACTCATTATGGACCCTAAAAGAGTTGGCCAGAGCGAGTAAGCAGAAGAGAGAGAGAGAAAGACAGAATAGCCAAAGGAATGAGAGTGCTGGCTAGCATCTCTGTAAAACTAAAGAACAGCCTTATGCTGAAGAGTTCTCTGTAAATGAGATATAAGTGGGATTCACACAATGCAGAAGACATTCACAGCACCGCAGATTGTGGCCCCTAAATTCGATTCAGATCAACTGTTTTCCTCCCTGATAATATATAAAAGGAGCCATCCAATGCCCTCTCCAGGGACAACATGCCAGGCCCCAGGCCCTTTGAGCAAAAGCCCAGACAAAGAATCATCTCGGAATATGACCTCCGGAGGGCCCACTCATAAACAGACAGCACTCAAAGGAAGAAGGGAGCATAATTGTGGAGGGGACAGTGGTCCAACACCAGGTCCCCTGGTTGAGAGGTCTTGAATCCAGAAACAGCCATTTTCTCTTCTTGGCTAGCATGTGTAGGATGTAATTGTGCCCCCTGGGTGTGTGCTCTAGATGAATAGTATAATTCAAAAAAAATAAGGGCCATGTATACAAGCAGTCTATGGCCTGCATTGAATGAAATCATATGGAGCAGCTGTCACAACAAAATGTCATGCATAGTGTAACCATCAAGAAAAAAAAAAAGAAAAATTACCTTTTAACTTCTTTTCTTCACTTCAAAGTGAACAGTGACCCATTTTTGCAAATATCCTGAATTATTAATTAATAAACAATATGTTTTTGGGGAGTCGCAACATATAACATTCTAGTACAACCTGAACTAACCTTGCCTTGTCATAAAATGGTCAAATTATATGTTATATGTGACCCTGGACCACAAAACCAGTAATAAGTCGCACAGGTTTATTCGTATCAATAGCCAACAATAGGGTAAAAATTATAAATTTTTCTTTTATGCCAAAAATCATTAGGATTTTAAGTAAAGATCATGTTCCATGAAGATATTTTGTACATTTCCTACTGTAAATATATCAAAAAAATATTTTTGTGAGTGGATATGCATTGCTAAGGACTTCATTTGGACAACTGTTTTCTCAATATTTTTTTTTTTTTTTTTTGCACCCTCAGATTCCAGATTTTCAAATATTGTCCTATTATAATAAACCATACATCAATGGAAAGCTTATTTATTCAGATAATGTATAATTTTTAATTAAAAAAAAATATATATATATATATATATCGACCCTTATGACTGGTTTTGTGGTCCAGGGTCACATATGGTCTTCAGGTGTCCTCTCTATCATTTCCTTTTTTATTGTTGTTTTGCTTTCTATAAAAAGTGTAATTTCACGTCAAAAACTTTATCGTTTTATATACTTTAAAATATTACTAATATATAATATATACTAATATAAATATTTTATTTTTTAAATTATTTTAAATAGGCTCTATTTTAAATTTGAAGGAAACAAACATTTTTCATTAATATTCAGGCGAAATGAGAGGACGCCAACTTTTTGCTTGCTTTGCAGTAAACTTTGGCATAGTAGTTTTTATCTATTTGATTTATTTATTTGTATGTGTGTGCGAGTTTAAAATGTCAGGTATGCCTATTTGCGTTTCATCGCCTCTTTTATCCGTGTATCTCCAAGAGAAACTGCAAAGAGATTAAAATGCTTCACCGCTTGTCGTTAAAGCTTCTGAGGTAATTGTTCTGGACAGTTCTATCTCTCTGGGACAAAGACCCTTGGTGATGAGGGGGACGAACAACTGCGCGAGCCGTGCGGGTGACAGTCGAGCCGCGGGAAAATCTCGTGCGGGGGGTTGTGGGCAAGCACCAGTAATGAATCTGCCAACAAACGCCATGGAAGAAAGAAAAAATTGAATCTGAGGTGATATGACCGAAACCGACTCCCCCTTATTCATTAAAACCTACCTTAAAACATCAATTCATCGCGGTGGTTTGACGAGGGTCGGGCCTGACAGAGATGTTTAAGTTGGTTGCGGCGGCGGAAGCGGATGTGACAGGTCCAGGTGTAATTATACGCGCCAAGCTCGCGACTCAGATTAACGGTGCGGCGCTTTGCTTCAAATATTAAAGGCAGATCTGCGCTAATGAGGCGCTTCGTTTCATCTAAGTCAAACTCCACCATCTCTCGGAACATCTCAGGGGTCTGTTTGCCTTTTCCAATTATAAAGGTGTGACAATAGGCCGAACGAATGTATTGTAATTCTTTCATGCAAGAATCACTGTAGAGGAAAATGGAGAACATCGAGGTTTAGATCAAAATGTGCTAATTTCATTCATGTTTATTTCAAATGTACAGTTATTATCTGAGCTCCCGTGTCTTATTCATAAAACAGTGATTTATTTTTCAATCTCAGCACTGTTGTTTCAGCTATCTGGGATCAGCTTTTGGATAAGACCCACAGTTCCCTGGGGTGAACGCTGCTTCCATAATGTGACAGATATCGAGATCTGAAGCAACACTGCTCTCTAGTGGTTACTTTCTGTAAGACAGTCCTTATTTTTGCATTAAACACATTAAATGCATAATCGTCTTGCAAATGTACACTTTTGGTCAAAAACTTTTTTTCTTATTCTCTCCAAAGCTTTAGGCCTATTTGATAAAAACAAAAAACTACAGTAAAAACGATAATATTGTGAAATAATATTATAATTAATCTCAATTTTCAAATTAATATTTAAAATTACATCATTTTTAAATGTAGTTATCTACGTTATGGCAAAGCTGAATTTTCAGCATCATTAGTCTTAAGTGTCGCGTGAACTTTCTGAAATCAATACGCTGATTTGCTGCTCAGTTATCAATTATTGTTGGTGCTTATTAATAATGGTTCTTATTATCAATGTTGAAAACAGTTTTTGCTGCTGAACCATGAGACATTTTTTTCTCAGGATTCTTTGATGAATAGAAAGTTCAAAAGAACAGCATTTATTTGAAATAGAAATATTTTGTAATGTTATAAATGACTTAAGTGCCACTTCAACTAATCTTTTTAAATCTTACTAACATATATATGTGTGTTACTAACATATACATACATGTATGTATGTATGTGTGTGTGTGTGTGTGTATATATATATATATATATATATATATATATATATATATATATATATATTCTAAATTGATAATAATAATAAAACAAAAATATTTTGAGCACCAAATCATTTGCACATAATACAGCAGATTTCTGAAGGATCATGTGACACTAATGACTGCTGAAAATTCAGCTTTGCCATCACGTGAATAAATTACATTTTTACAATATATTAAAATAGAAAACAGTCCTTTTGATTTGTAATAATATTTCACAATATTACTGTTTTACTTGATTTTTGATCAAATAAATGCAGACGTGGTGAGCATAAGAGACTTTTAAAAAACATTAGTGTATGTTTTCCTTTTGCACAAATTCATATCTAATTAAAACATTATTATTCTCCAAACAATGTCCATATAGGTACCACGCAAATCATCATGTTATGTAATATTACAATAATAATAAGTACGGAAACCCAAAGGGCCATACTCTTTTCTTCTGCCTTTTGTTGAGATCACAACTTAATTTTCTGCATCATGGATTTTTTCTGACAGTGACTGAAATAGAGGTCAGTGATAAACCACTTCCAAATCATTGTTTGATATTTGACCTTATCATTATAGACGTTATAGTGACTCTGAACATGTGGTCAATTTATTGCAGCCAAATCTTGAGACTGGGTCATCTGAATTGTTATAGAATGTTTGAGGGATGCTCATTAAATAGTCTGCCGCAGCCCAGAGAAATCGTAAGTGACATTTCTTTTTCTCATGAGAAAGTTAAGTCGAGATCACAAGAAACTTTGTTCTGTTGAGGTCACATACTTATTTTTGCAAGCAGCTTTTAAATCACAAATATTTCATCATATTATAGTTGTAACGTCTGAAGATGATGAAGGCAGATTTCAAATAACGACTTTAATTTTAATAAACAAAAGTAAATAATCCACAGAGGTTTCAACAGAACAATGTGCGCTTTAACACATTTAACACCAGACAATGAAGGAACTAAAACAGGGCATACATACACAAGACAATCAACTAAATACAAACAGGTGGGATCTAATTAATGAGTAACCAAGGAAACTAGTGGCGGGAAACTGAGAACATAGGAGAAACATTTTTACACAAACGTATTGTATTGGCTGTTACAATGCATTAATAATAAGAACAGGTGGATAGTTTCTACACTTAATTATTGTGCTTAATCAGAGTGTTTACTGGAATCTGATTTTTTTATTTTTAGTAATAAGTCATCACATCTCCGCAAAAGGATAAGTTTATCAATGTTGGAGCTGCTATTTTCCATAAAATGAAGGTGAAATAGTGTCTAGGAGCGTCTCAGAGCTGTTAAGCTCTGAAAATGACAGACATCACCATAAAAGTAGTCCATACAATTTGTGGCCTCTATTTAAAGTTTTATAAAATCATATGATACACTTTTTTTCACAAAAACAAAATAAAAAAATGCACATTTGTTATTAAAGGTGCAATAAGCGATTTCTGAGAAACACTAGCCGGGTTTCCATTACAGATTTTTTAAACTACACAGGTGATTCTCAACTATGTTTTGAAAGATATAATGGAATGAATAAACGAATGAACCATTTTACTTCATTGGGTAAAATGGCCATACATGGGTTTTCCCATTACTATGTAATCTGCATATTAATGTGTTGGAGCAACGTAATAAAAAAAGGATTAATAGTTGGCAACATTTTCATAATAATATCTAATATTTGATATGTAATTTCTTTCCCTATTCACTCGTTGTGTCTCCTAAAATGTCTGATAAATAAAAAAATTAAGTCCTGGTGTCCTCTAGAGGACATGTATGAAATCAATACCCTGTTTTGTAACATAAAGTCATATTTTTATTAGAAACCCCATACAATTTTTCCTGAGATGCTGATTGTGCTAAATTTGACCATTCGGTCATTTTTACAGACCAAGAAGAAGTTGTTGTCCTGGTGAAACCTCCAAACATTTGGTATCTCTTAAAAGCCCTGAACTGTGACATGTATGGTGTCAGAGAAAATCACTAAAATATAATGTCCTCGTAACTGAACAGTGAGACCCAAGAGGTTAAGGCAGACAACCATAAACAATATAAGAGAGAGTGAATGATGACAGAATTTTCATTTTTATGGGTATATTGGGAAAGAGTCATTCTCAACACTACACGCATTCTTCTCGCAGTGATAATGGCTGGTTCTCTGTGTCCCTGGCCAATGCTCTGCTGACTGATGGAATGAGCAGGAGAAGTAGGCCAGTGAGCAGGCAGAGAAAGGCAGCAGTGGGAGCCAGCATAAAAGACAGACCATAGTGCACACTGAGTTGCAGATGGGGGCACACTAAGTGTCTGCGCTGGAGACCGTACCGCTCTAAAGAGTCCGAGACCTGCACCCACACAGCAAACAGCAGCACTACAGACATGATTAAGACACCTGTGTATGAAAGGACAGAAAACATTTGAGTAAAATCACTTTAAAATCACTACAAAGTGAGTATTTTGACAAAGAATGTTCTCACCCCCGGTTATAAAGAGAGCCCCTCCAGCCTCATAAAGGCGATGGCTGGTCCCAGGGGTTGCACAGATTGTGACAAACCCCCCAATCATCACAGAGAGGACTCCCAGCACAAATATAACGCACCAAAAGGCCCTTTGCACTAACAATGGAAAATCGAGTCATATTACTTTGACTACACAGTAAATGAGAATTCCATCATATTGGCAATGTATTGTTGAGCAAACTGCTGGAAATCTCACCTGTGACAGAGTCGGAGGTTAGAACGCTGTTGGGAAGTCCTGAGATGGGAGCATGAGACAAGTAGGCTGGCATGCAAACCTTCTGGGATGGCTGATTGGCTGGTGAAAAACGAAGCAGTGTGTTTACAAGAAAGAGCAAACAGTTAGGTATTGTGCTTCCTCTGTAGAAAAAGTTCAAGTTTATTTAATTTCAGACATGTTTATTTAAAAACAAGTGTAGCACCTGTAAGAAACCCTAGCTATCTATAGAAAGGAGGAAGTGAAGAGCAGATGTGTGCAAATTAAAAAACTATCAGTGCATTCAGTTTTTTCATATCCAATCTTTTCACAACATGTTGTTTCCCATATGACAAAGCGCTCTCTCTCTCTCTCTCTCTCTCTCTCTTCAAATACAGGCAATTTAAAGGGATAGTTCACCCAAAAATGAAAGTTATCCCATGATTTACTCACCCTCAAGCCATCCAATTTGTATATGACTTTCTTCTTTCAGTCAAACACAATTGGAGTTATATTAAAAAAATATCGTGGCTCTTCCAAGCTTTATAATGGGAGTGAATGGTGCCATTTTTTTTTGAAGCCCAAAAAAGTGCATCCATCCATCTTAAAAGTAATCCATACAGCTCCAGGGGCTCCACCAATCACAGTGAAGAATCATCAATATCCCATCAAGATTCTGAAGCGAAGCGAAAAATATCCGGTAGCGGCGAGTTCCGGCGTATGACGTAGGCGTAGCGTAATCTTAAGACTTTATTTATTCTGAAGCATCCTGGATAGACACACGAACGCACCATTTTAAGACGAATACAAATCTAATTCCTCCGTTTTCCTTTGCTGTAAACAACACGTGCTTCTGCGTTTGTCACTTTTCACCGGAGCTTATGCAACATCATACGCCGGAACTCGACTCTCTCGTGAATGTGTGGACAGCTGTTAGCGAAACACAGTTATTATAGTTTATAACGTTAGAAATATAGATATTTTTCTCAGAATGCTTCAGAAGGCATTTATTAACACCCGGAGCCGTATGGATTACTTTTATGATGGATCTGTCATTCAGAAACATGGTTTTTCCTATCACTGTTATGCTGACACAACTCTACCTCTCATTCCAACCAGATGATCCGACGGTTGCTGGTCGTATCGCAGCCTGCCTGACAGCCATTTCTGCCTGGATGAAGGACCACCACCTTCAACTTAACATTGCAAAAACGGAACTGCTTGTGGTTGGTGCCAACCCAACACTTCATCATAACCTTTTCATTCAACTTGGGTCGTCAACCATAACTCCTTCCAGGACGGCCAGGAACCTTGGAGTGGTGATGGATGATGGTTTAAGCTTCACAGATCACATCGCTACAACGGCCCGGTCCTGCAGATTTGCTCTATACAACATTAGGAAGATTAGACCCTTCCTATCGGAGCATTCCACACAAATTCTTGTCCAAGCTCTTGTTCAATCTAGATTGGACTATTGTAATGCTCTCTTGGCAGGCCTTCCAGCATGCACTGTCAAGCCCCTACAACTGATCCAGAATGCTGCAGCAAGACTGGTCTTTAACGAACCGAAGAGAGCGCATGTCACACCTCTCTTCATCAGTTTGCATTGGCTGCCAATAGCTGCTCGCATCCAATTCAAGGCTCTGATGTTTGCCTACAGAACAACCACTGGCTCTGCACCACTATACCTAAACTCGCTACTTCAGACTTATGCGCCCTCCAGAAGCTTGCGTTCTGCAATTGAACGGCATCTTGTGGTGCCATCCCAAAGGGGCACAAAATCACTCTCACAGACCCTCTCCTGGTCTGTTCCTGGTTGGTAAAATGACCTGCCACGCTCTATCCGAACAGCTGAGTCTTTAGTCATTTTCAAAAAACTGCTAAAGACATATCTTTTTCGTCAACACTTGACCCAGTAATATAGCACTTTTTATTTATATTTTACTCTTTCTTCTTCAACTTTCTATTCTTTCTCCATCTATTTGCGTATATATTTATAAAAATAAAAATAAAAAACCTTGCTACGAGCACTTTACTGATGAAACTGTGACTTGACACGGCACTTACGTACTGTTTTTGTATTGTACTCATGTTGATTCGACTGCTTCTACTATTCTCATTTGTAAGTCGCTTTGGAGAAAAGCGTTGGCTAAATGACTAAATGTAAATGTAAATATAAATGATGGATGGATGAACTTTTTTTTGGCACCATTCACTCCCATTATAAGGCTTGATTTTTAATATAACTCTGATTGTGTTTGGCTGAAAGAAGATATACACCTTGTCATATACACTTTGGATGGCTTGAGGGTGAGTAAATCATGGGATCATTTTCATTTTTGGATGAACTTACCCTTTAACACAAGTAATAGTGCAGTTGTTTAAGTTGCAAGTTGCATGCCAAGTACAAAAGAAAGAGTTGACCTACTGATCCAAAAAGCCAACATGCTGTGCTGCTCTTCATTTGTACTGCTATAAGAACATCTCCAGAAGAGTCCCTCATGGTAGAACAGTAGGGGATTTTCAACCTGAATGCTACTGTCTGGCTGTGTTTGAGACATATCCTAATGGGGAAAAAAAAAAATATATATATATATATATATATATATATATATATATATATATATATATATATATATATATATATATATATATGCACGATGCATGTAAACTCAATTCATTCTTTATTAGCATCTGTGGAGAACCATTAACATCTATGGAAATTTTCCAATGCACAAATGGTACTTTATGGTGGGAAAAGGTTCTTTAGATTATTCAAATGCTCTTCACACTAAAAAAAAAAAAAATGGTACTTTTAAAGTGTCACTTTTATGCTATTCTAAATTCTAATTTTGTTTTGGAGGTCTCCAGCAATAGGTTTACATGCATCCAAGGTCAATAAACACTTTATTTTTCTCATATACAGTGCAGCATCACCTTTTTTCTCACAGTGTCTGAAATGACCCAATCAAGATCCGGTCTCCTCATATCCCTCCCTTTTGAGAGCCTACTCTGCTCTGATTGGTCAGATGGCCCAATCTGTTGTGATTGGTCTATCGTTTTCAGGAAACAAAATAGCCATTACCATTACCATAGTGCTGCTGCACAAATAGCATATATCAATAAGGTTTTTAGAGGAACTGTGTTGAGCAACAAGCTCATTGGCTGCAGATGCAACATGGACCAATCAGCTTGTGCCAAGTAATTAATGCTGTAATTATCATCAGCTTGCGTTAGAACCATCAGCCTGCGCCGTCTAGAGTTTCATGACAGAACTATGTATTTATCGTGCACTTTAAAACTTTTACATTCAGAAACAGCTATATTACACACTACATGGAAGGTAATATCTGAAAAAAGGGCTATTCTCTGAAAGGTTCTTTGGGGAACCCCAAAAATTTGTTCTGTAGCAAAAGTTTCTTTCTTGTTGTTTCAATGAAACATATCAACTACAATACAATGCAGCCTTCTGATTCTGATCCTTCTGATTCTAATGCTCTCAGAAGGATTCATTTATTCTTTGTATGTCTGAGGGTCTGTATTGCTGAATTCTCTCACAAGTCACTTAGCTGTGCAGTTAAAATCTAATGAAACACATGGACAAATCTTTTTAACACATGGCAAATATGTCCTTACCTCTGTGACTCTGAAAAAAGCCGCATGATCACAAGATTCAAATGCTAAAAGCCAGTAATCGGACCCAAGAGATCCCAAGATGAACACTGAGCTTACAGCTCCAAAAAATCCAGCCAGGAACCGTAAAACTGCAAGACGCATAGCTGCTGAAAAATAATTTTCTTGTCAGTCTTTCAATCAAATTTAAATGCTCACGTTACTTGTTGGTTTGTGTTACCAACACTGTCCAGCTGGTTTGTTAATCATCTGTCTACATTATTTCGTGTCCTTCAAGCAAAATCTCCCACTGGTGTGGCCACTGTGCAATGACCAATGATAAAAAAAGACCAGACGCCACTATTCTTAGAGTCTAGCTGTTAGGGCTCGTTTAAAACCAGATGTCTGATTCAGTTCAACGAAATAAATCTAAATAGCTAATAAAAAATCATCTTTTTATGTAACTGAAGAGACCTATGTGTGACTGATATGTTTACTCACTGACTGTAGCACTTCTGATATCAAGTTACACTGTGCAATCAGAGAACACTGGATTTTCATAAACTGAATCTGGTCTGGTGAGGTAATGGAATAGAAAATAGCATCTGTCATCATGCATTACTGGAGTCAGTATTTGGTTTCCTTCTTTAATAAAAATAGCTGTACGACTGTGAAAAGTTTATTTAACTGTGAAATAGATATACACATATCTCAAGACACTAATGTACTAATTAAATGCATTCATGTACTTGAAAAAAAAAAATATATTAACTTGTGCTGTATGTTTTAAATAAAGTGAAAATAAAACACATAAGTGCACTTACACCTGCATGACCTTGATCTTTGCCAAAGTATAAGGTATTAAGTTTAGAGCACCATACAATTCTGAATGTTAAAACATGGTATTAACATACTGAGGTTAATGTGTCTGCAAATATAGTGATTTATCACTATTATAGTTACTCAATATGAAGATACATAAATATGCAAAATATGTTTGGTTTAAGCAGCTTACCCTTGTTTTACATGAGTGGGAATATGAAATAGATATATTAAATATGCATCCATATGTCTGCACGTATTCACAAAGACACAGCACAAGTCTGGCTGGCTTTCAGAAATTTGATTGTTTAAATTTTTAATACCATAAATGTTACTACACTACAGTTGCTTTTAAACCAAGATTTCCATAGTTGGGGTTAGGGTAACCCAACCACACCACTAAACATACCCATTGTGTATTATATAATATAAAATATAACAGGCAGATACGACTACAGGCACAATTTATTTAAAAAGTACAAATGTTCCGAGGCCAAACGACTGACTTGTGTGAAGAAAAGACCCAAAAGCGATCACTGTCTCCCATCCGCTATACTATGCACACATTCAAAAATTGCCGCCTGAAGAAGCATTACGTCAGCTTTGATAGTGAAATGCCATTGGCTCTCGTGTGTCTCATGACCGATTGCATCATTAGATATGACTGCATGCGTTCACGCAGTGGCGGGATAATTTCATCGATTAAAACATTAAGATCCACTCTGTTCTTCACATAAAGCTTCATCTGAATTAAATCACAAAATCTTAATTGGATGTTTAAAATGTAATATTTAAAACTCATAGGTAATTTTCTAATATAGCAGTAATAGGCAGAGCTGCGAAATGACTTCATGCTAAATGACACTAAAATGTCTTCCTACGTACATGTACATTGGAAAATGTGGTATTATATTGTTAAATACCAGTGTCATACTGTTTCTGGTCAACACGCAATTTGAAGCGACCAGTTCTCCCATAATTCATTGCAAAAAACAGTAATGTCTCGGTTACTAGTTTAACCCTCATTCCCTGATGGAGGGAACAAAGGCATTGTGTTGAAACCGACACTAGGGGTCACACTTGGGAGCACCAAACACCTCTGATCCTTCAGAAAATGCCAATGAGAATTGGTGAGTGGAATTTGCATGGCACTCTCTCCCCATATGGGTATACAGGTGCATCTCAATAAATTAGAATGTCGTAGAAAAGTTCATTTATTTCAGTAATTCAACTCAAATTGTGGAACTCGTGTCTTAAATAAATTCAGTGCACACAGACTGAAGTACTTTAAGTCTTTGGTTCTTTTAATTGTGATGATTTTGGCTCACATGTCCTTACAATTCACTATCTCAAAAAAATACTTCATAATATCAATTTAAAAAAAGGATACTGAAAAGTATGTTCATTTCTATGCACTCAATACTTGGTTGGGCCTCCTTTTGAATGAATTACTGCATCAATGCGGCGTGGCATGGAGGCAATCAGTCTGTGGCACTGCTCAGGTGTAATAGAAGCCCAGGTTGCTTTGATAGCGGCCTTCAGGTCATCTGCATTGTTGGGTCTGGTGTCTCTCATCTTTCTCTTGACAATACCCCATAGATTCTCTATGGGGTTCAGGTCTGGTGAGTTTGATGGCCAGTCAAGCACAGTAACACCATGGTCATTGAACCAGCTTTTGGTACCTTTGGCAGTGTGAGCACGTGCCAAATGAAATGAGCATCTCCATAAAGCTTGTGAGCAGAAGGAAGCATGAAGTGCCCTAAAATTTCCTGGTAGATGGCTGTGTTGACTGTGGACTTCAGAAAACACAGTGGACCAACACCAGCAGATGACATGGCAGCCCAAATCATCACTGACTGTGGAAACTTTACACTGGACTTCAAGCAACATGGTTTCTGTGCCTCTCCACTCTTCCTCCAGACTCTGGGACCTTGATTTCCAAATGAAATGCAAAATTTACTTTCATCTGAAAAGAGGACTTTGGACCACTGAGCAACAGTCCAGTTCTTCTTCTCCTTAGCCCAGGTAAGACGCTTCTGACGTTGTCTTTGGTTCAGAAGTGGCTTGGTACGTGACAGTTGTAGCCCATTTCCTGAAGACGTCTGTGTGTGGTGGCTCTTGAAGCACTGACTCCAGCTCCAGTCCACTCCTTTTGAAGCTCTCCTAAGTTCTTAAATCGGCTTCGCCTGACAATCTTCTCAAGCCTGCGGTCATTCCTTTCACTTGTACACCTTTTCCTACCACACTTTTTCCTTCCAGTCAACTTTCCATGAATATGCTTTGGCACAGCACTCTGCGAACAGCCAGCTCTTTCAGCAATGACCCTCTGTGGCTTACCCTCATTGTAGAGGGTCTTGATGATCGTCTTCTGGACTCTCAAGTCAGCAGACTTCCCCATGACTGCTGTTGGTATTACTGACCTAAACCCAGTATTTATACCCTGATAAAGGTAATTTAATAGAACAGTTATTAACATAATATTCTATTAGTTTGAGATACTGTTTTTTATTTTTATTTTGATGAGCAGCAAGCTGTAATCATCAAAATGAAAACAAAAAAGTCTGGAAATATTTTACTTTATGTCTAATAAATCTAGAATATATTTAAGTTTTACTTTTTGCACCTGTAAAGCACCTGTAAAGGAGCTGCACCTGTAAAGGAGTGGCGTGGTTTAGTCCCTAAACTATACTATACCAAACGCCACAACACAACTGAGTTACGAGAGCTGGCGGCGCAGATGCTAGTGGTGCAGATGCTAGCTAGCAATGCTAGCTTGCTACACTGTCTCGCAACCTTCCAACACCCAGGGTAAATTACCTCAGGTCTCCCTATTAAGGGGGCCTCCTTACCACTTAGGAGAGGTCATTCCAGCCATAGGGCCTCTTCTCTTTTTCAAAGAAAATATATATATTTTTTACTTACGGCTGAGTACAACTGGTTGTTTATGTTGGGGAAGTGTTCTCTTTTCTCTGCCGAGAAAGGAACACTGCAGAGATCACATCCTACCCAAAGGGGGAGGTTAGTATGTGGAAAATACATTCTAAGGACTCACCTAATGGGGAGTACTACATAGGGAAGAGAAACCGCCTCAGCCCCAGCCTGTGTTGGAGGCATCTGTTGTGACAACAACATGCTGGATTCTTGTTCTAGGGGAACACCTGCCCGTAGACATGCTCATGCATCCAGACTCCGTATGAGAGGCATCAATGGAACAACATCCAGGGTACCCGGGGTGGGAAGCTTGCGGTGAGGCAGAGCAGGTTCCGCCACGACGGAAGACCCAGCATCCCAAAGAAACCGTGGCGTACGGTGTAGTGGCACACCTACCTGGCTCTGGGGGCCTCCACGAGGCTCATCACACTTACCTGTCTCTTTGCGCAGGCCCGTGGCAGCAGAACACGGGAAGGTGAAGTGTTCGCATCCACCGGGGTTCTGATGCAGACACTTGACATACAGCCATTGCAACATTGAGAGCCATAAACCTTTAGTGTCAGGGGATGACCCAAGAAGAGAGGAAACTGCCCTTTGTTGACTGTGAAATAGTCATCGGCCGCCTGTCGTACAGCAGACAAAAATCAGAGTGAAAGAGTCTCCTCCCGTCCCTCCAGAGGGAGTGAGACCCGTCCTGTTTTCAGTCTTCTCAGCTCGTCTTCTCGGCTCCGAAGAACAAATCTGAATGAGTGGATGCATGCCACTCCTTTATGCCAGTATGATGGGGGAGTGCCATGCAAATTCCACTTGCCAATTCATATTGGCCTTTTCTGAAGTATCAGAGGTGTTTGGGGCTCCCAAGTGTGACCCCTAGTGTCGATTTAAACAAAACATCAAAAGTGACCAATAGAAATGGAACTTACTGTTGTTACATGTGAATTTACAGTATTTTTTTTACAGTGTAGTCAGTAAAAGGGGAGACCCTAGTATCTTTATCACTGTACGCATTCATATACTATGCATTTTAAAGTTACTTAGTCACTTATTATCTTCAACTTTGGTTGTTAAATTGAAATTATAACTTGTTTGAGATCAATAATTGTTGACCGACCCCTATATTTAATTCTTCTCTTGTGAATGTAAATACGTGGTATGAAGATCCTCCATCCACCTTAAAAAAAAAAAAAAAAAAAAAAATTGACCCAGTTTAGGATATTTATAGATAAAATAAGGTTACAGTATTAATTTGATCCTGAGGCTAAGAAAGACCTTTGAAGTTCACCTCTTTCTCTATGAAAACAGTCTGTTATTGAGCTCATCATGCACCTATTATTTAACGTAATCAACTTTTTTGGTTCTTTTTTTGTTCATAAGTACCAATGCATCAGCTGTATTACCTTTCTGTAATATTCTATCAATACACAAATGCTCTTCTTCCAGAACATATTATTTTAATCTTATTTAATACTTATATAATATTGTTGTACTTTTTCCTGAAAATGTGTTCATAATGTGTGTGCATTGATATTTGTTATTTTTAAAATATCTTTAAAATGTTTAATTTGGAACCAAACCCCCCTTTTTTTTAGTGTGAATTCGGTTTTTGAGAGATTCAAACATTGTAGCAAACACTGTAGTCCTACCCTATGTAGCCTATGATATCACTCCAAACAGAAAGTGAAATAAAAATTAAAACTGTGACTATTTTTACAACCCTCCACATGATGGCAATATAGATCTTAGAACCCATGATTTTGCGTGGTACGAAATAGGCTGATGTTTGCAAAAACATACTATTAATCTGAGAATTAGAACCTCCAATGTAAGGTACTTACATTAATTTGTAATCATAATTAGAGATATAAGAACTGCATTTCTGCACCATGAACCAAATTATTGTCCAATTTAAATAAATGTCTCGCTTTATTGGTCCTGCAGAAAGGGATGTTGTTCCGCTTCAATGCATATAATTGACTATGCACATAAACAAATAACAATATTAAAGGTATTATGTTTAGAATTCTAAAGATTCACAATTAAAGGAACCAAGCCACTAAGTTAAACTATTATACTGTTTTAAGTTTTAAACAGTTGTTAAAAACATTATTTTGTGTTTTTGCTTTCACGTGTAGTTGCGGACAGAGCGCGTGGGAAAGGAGGGGCCGGGCACGCCGGCGTCACGCATTAGGGCGGGGCCACACTATGCAGCAACGCGAGGAAGAGCAAGAGGCAGCGCGCTGGAATTTGGCAGCTGAGATTCGTTTGCATCACAACTCTTCCGATGGCAATATGGATTGACACAGCGCCAACTGAGATGTGAGTACATTTGATTTGTGAAAGATTCCGAAGAGTCAGTCTTGAGGCTCTTTGTTGATTACACAACCAGAGAAATGAGCATAAAGTATCTATGTTGTGTGCATGCTTTGAAGTGCGCAAGGAGGCGAACTGGACACAAGTTACATTTGAAAGCTGTTTGTATGACTTGGCTGCGATGCCATTTTATAATCGCTTCCCTATTGTGAGATTGGCATTGGAATTGGAATTGTACGTAAAATAACAACCAGACTCTGCCTCTGCCAAATCGAAAGCTACAATACTGTTTCTTTGGGGGGAAACACTGAAATGTCTTTCAAAGCAGACGAAGGTGAAAGTATGCATGCGGTGTGACCTGAAGGGCCAGTGTTCGCGTATCTTATGAAAGTGAAACAGGGCCAGTCAGCTGTTCATGATTTCCCCAAATCCCAGCAAATCTATAATTGCCTTGTAAACTTGTAAACATCCTCAATACATGTCATTATTAATTAGATGTTTAATGACTTAACCCTTTTTTCCAAGGAAAAATAAAATATGATTATATACTTTATCTCTAAATTTAATCTTAAATGAAAATATAATATATTTTAATAATTATATTTAATAGTAATTTCATTGGCTCTGAGCAGTAACAACATCCAGTTAATTATACATGAGTAATCTGTTATATATATATATATATATATATATATTTTTTTTTATTATTTATTTATTTTTATTTTTTTACAAAATCACCTGATTTTAATATTCCTGATTCATGTAAGATCATGAAAAACTTTATAGTGAACATAGAAATATTGCTGTTGTTATTACTTGGCCCTTGCTCAAGTGTACAATAGTATTGACTATTAAATCAAACTCTGTAGGGATTCGAACTTACAACCCTTTGGTGACCAATTCAGTTTATTATTTTTTCATAATGCTACAATACCCACAACTTGGCATTTTTAAAAAGAGAATTCTAATGAAAAATGTTGATGCAATACATTAGCCGATTTCTGTTGTTGTTAATGGCAAATGGTTTTGCTATCCATTCAATAATTTGCTTACATGTAATGTAATAAATAACTTAATCAAGACACTAAATATAAACGTGAGATATTAAACAAAAGTTCACCTAATAATAGGCTCTGTACAATGGCTGGTCAGTGTTTGTCTGATACCCAGACATTCCTTCCATAAACAAAGTCAGACCTAATAGGGTTTGACTGGTTTACTCCTGATTGGAGTTGATATTTCATGAAGCTGGCAGGCTGTTGCATAAGCACGGTTCAAATGCTGCACTGTGCTTGTTCACACTTCGTTAGGGGATTTGTGGTTTCACTCAGCTGAAAGGAAAACACGAGCCATGTGCAGGCACCACACAGCAGCCTGCGTTACAGCAGCAGTGCCGTTACATTAAGACTTCATCATGTCTGTACAGGCCAGGCCTTTAAGAGCAAAATTATAGATAATGAATTTCTTTGTTTTATGGTCTTATTTTTTCAGTTACTAGTGGTGTAACGGTTCGTAGTTGATCCGTACGACCCATTCGCAGTTTATTTGCAAAGTTTAATACAGTGAAATTTTATCGTTTACATGTGTTTTTTTGTTGTTGTCAATTTACATATTCAAGCGATTTTTAAACCATTCAAGCGCAAGAAGAGGCGATAGAGAACTCACTTCTGTACTCGCACGCTGTTATCTGTGCGCACTATAAATACCTGCTGCTGTCTGTGTCATTAATGTTAATCAAACAATAAAACACAGCTTTAACAAGGATTAATCTTAATTTATACAGTGAACACTATAGTGTTATATTATATTCAATTATTACATTTCTGTACCTGAGCACTACTGTTAGACCTTACTTTATTTGTAATGATTCTATTGTATTTATATATGCTTTTACTGACTGTTCACTTGTCTCTAATAAGGAGTGAAGGCCCGTTCACACCAAAAACTATAACTATAAAGATAACGATAAAAATATAGTTCTAAAAATCGTTCTAATTATAAAAGAATAGCACTGTCCACACCACAGCTATAACGATAACGATATAGAGAACTATATCATTGGGATCACTTTCAGAATGATTTTTCTGTTAAACAATAAAACACTGACAGCCAATCAGAATCTGTTCTAATTTAAGGGCTCACGCATTTAAAATGGCAGACGACATTGCGGAGAATTTAATCGCCAAGGTCCAGAAAAAGCCACCACTGTTTGACAAGTCAAACCCCCTTTTCAAGGATACTTTAAAGAAAATGGATATATGGAAAAAAATCGGTCATACCCTCGGAATAAATGGTGAGAAGTATTAATGATGAGATCATTATGCCAGGCTAGCAAACAGTGTAACATAAAATTACCTCAGGTATCCAGCGCTAGTTTCGCCAACGTTGTCTATCTTCCTTTGAAGCTGCAGTTAAAAAAAACTAGGTGTTGTTTTTATTCCACTTCGTCAGCTAAATTCACTGTTAGATTAGATCGATTACACTAGCTATTCACTAGAAACATAGCATGCTGAGGACATCTGCTGGTTAAAGCCGTGCAAATGCAACAAGAACAGCAAAAACATGTTGTGCACACTTTGAAACCGCATATAATGCGTTAGCTTAGAATAAACAGTTCATCGTTATCGTTCGTTGGTGTGGACGCAAATATAGTTATCTTTATAGTTATCGTTCTTGGTGTGAACGGGCCTTAATGAATGGAAAGCAAATTTACACCCCCCTCCCGCCAATCCTTGACTCAAAAATCATAATATGATCTGAACCGTTTTGTGATCTGTTGCACCATTATAATTTGCCTTCATTTAGCAAAACTTCCACATCAATAAATGAGACAAAGAAAGATGCTTTATCTAGGCTCGTTCGGTTGTGTTTTAGATGGTCGATAAAAATGATCTCTTCACCCTCATTATCAGCATCGCCTCAACCCAGGTCACATGTAGCTCTGCTGTTTCATCCTCATGTCACAGTCAGTTACAGTCAGTTATGTCTGTGAGTCAGATACAACACATTCCTCTGGCAGTGTGAACTGTTTGATTATTCCCCTTCAGTACCTGAAAAGGCACCTTCACAAGATTTACAGCCTAAGAATTTCAATCACAGAGACATGTTTTTCTCTTAAAGATTGGCAGCGTTCTCAAGAGATTCTGTAGTCCTATTTTCAGAGTATTTATTTTTTCTTCCTATATGGCTTCGAGAGACCATTAGGCCCAGACCGGGAAGCACTTTGCAACTGAGGTTATGTAAACTGTGGAAGAAATTCATAAATCAGTTGAAAAAAAGGTTTATGTTCTAGTAAAGAGACTGATCACCTTTTTTTTTTTTTTTTTTTTGTTATCTTGTAAAACTGATAACATTTTATTCTGTGGTTCTGTTTGCATTTTGAACAGCAAGGAACTCATGCTGAGCTGAGATGCATGATGGGATACATGCTGTGGTTCACATGGAATCAAATTAGGATCTGTCTCAGTCGTTTATCTGTAATGACTCAGCTTCTTCAACTCTGCCTGGAGGCTGGGAGCAGATCAGATCTGATCTGTAGAGCATTTGTTGTTGAAATTATACCGTGGTGCTTCCCAAGACTTGCCTGCTAGTTATGCAACACAGGCTTGCATTATTGATATTTCCTTGGAATTATGGAGCTAAAAGGACAGTCTGCTTCTATTTCTGTCCTGGAAAGGCACTCATATGGTTGTAAATGTGATGGTGTGGAAAGGTCCTCAACCATATGTTGAGGCAAGGATGTTACGTAATTTTGGTACTGATGTAGACCATTTCTATGAAATGTTCCTTCTCCAGCCATGTGGATGATGGGGTCTTGAAAGCAGTCTGGGATGAATAATAAATGTACAACTGTTACCAGAAACAGCTGCACTGTTTTAATGACCACTAGTATACTATTTATTGTATATTTAAACGAATTTTTCTAATCGTGATTATGATAATGGATGCCATGATTTCGTAATCATTCAAAGCCGCGATTACAAAAAAAAATATCCACTTACATTATTCTGTGTGCTTAAGAGGTGTGTTTAGAGCATGTTACGTTGTGAAAGGCAAATCACGACTACTTCAGAGTGTAAAAGGTCTAACCCAACACAAAAGGAGCTACCAGTGACGTAAGTGTACGCTGATTGGTCAAACGAACGTGAAACTCCAGCACCCGCCATTTTTAAAAAGCCATGCACACAGCCTATACTCCACAAACTAACTATACAAACATGGAAAACAGTGATAGATGGACCTCTCAACCTTACGCTAAGGAGAAAATCCAGCACGACTTTGAGCGGACTAAGCGAAACATGATTATGTATTTCTGCTCGGCTAGCAACATTGTGCATCAAGCACACGGCAAAAGCGAATACTTTTTCATATACTGTCTACTTTCTTTGTTTAACAGTTATATCTAATAACATATTAGACAGGTCTGTCAAACACATAAACTAATGAAGACGGAGAATGCAAGCATTGTGTGCACAGGCTCTGGCTGAGCTGTTCTCAGAATAAGTCAAAATAAATCACAACAACAAGCGCAGTTTACATCACTTCAGAGTTCCTACTGACGATGTGAATGCAACCAGGAAAATTAAGATAGGGGAATATTAGTTCTCGGGGAACCACACTGGTGGCTAGTTCCTATAACTAAGTTCCTAGAACAACATGGTGTGAAAGCCCTTGTTTTTATTACATGCATATGTTTACTTTTTTATTATTTAAAGAAGAAAGCAAACCAATGTATAGTTAACATTTGAGGCTTAATGCTATAGAAAAGCAATAAGAAATTTTCAGGAAGAGTGTTTTCAGCTTGTTTTTTATTTGGCATGGTATGCAGTTGCTTCAAAAAATGGTATAAAGCTATTCAAAACATCATTCGATGTAATTGCGATAATCGTAATTAATAATTGCAATTACAATTTTAAAAGAATAATCGACAATTATGATTTTTGTCATAATCGTGCAGCCCTAATTGTAGCAAATAAGTGCAAAGACACACAAAAATGTATTTGTTTTTAATGTTGGCCTGAACTCTGTATATGTATATAAGGAGGTCACATTCTTCAATAGTTTGTGTACTTTTAATAGCTCTGTATAAATGGAACAGTTTGGCTTTTTCACCAAGCATGCATTACCATCATAAATTATGGATTTTATTTTCCCCCAAGATGGACTAATTAGTGAGGTGCTCGATTGACTAAGGTCAGGTTTCTTAGAGGACGTTTATATTGAAACCTGTTCTTGAATTTAAAAACAGCTCGATAGAGTACAATGGAACAGAACAAAATGCTGTAAAATGACTTTTAACTTGACAAATAGTTATAAAATACAAAATAACATTAAAATAAATAAACGTTAAATGACACTAAAATGATCAAAACTAAACTAAAAGCAAAGAAGTATTTAATATATTATATACATATATATATCAATCACATTAATATATGAACAATTAACTGCCATGACCCATCCTGAAATCAAAGTAGATGTGGATATTTTAATTTATTGTGTGTGTGTAATCAATAAAGACATAACTGCATAGAAATGACTTAAATATAATGAATATGTATCCATTGTCATATATCTGTGATAATTAGCAATTAACATCTTCCTTTTGGACAAGGAAAATTAGGGTCTTGAGTGATTTCCTAGTGTTTTTCTAGACAGTTTAGGGACGGTTGCCCTTTATTTTTCTTCCCTAGAGGCTTTTAATACAACATCGCTGAAGAACCAAAAATATATATAAAGAGGCTGAATACAGTAATGTTTGCTTGCTCCATTTGATGCCAGAATAGATAAATGACACCCAGAAATCTCTACATTTTATTCTTCTCCCATTCAGATGCACTTCTGTGAAATAGGAGCTCAATACCTGACAAGCACCTGTGCATCAGTGCACAGCCATGTCATTTCCTGCTGACCTTCAGAGTTATCCTCCTTGTTAGTCATAGAGAAGCGTGCTGAACAAGTGTTTTAGATTCAGGGACTAGTAACACGATTTGAGTGCATCTTTTCTGTTTTATCATTAGAGAGTAGGCCATTTGTTATGGTCTAGTTAAAGACTTGTAGTCCCGTGAGCTCATTTTGGCATTCAATATAGAGTAAGTCGTTTAATCATAGCCCAGATTAGAGAAGGTGATCATCCTAGTTCAGTACCTTGATTAGTCTTTTAGTCTCTGATTAGACCATCTTTAGTACTTTCTTAAAGTCATGCTTCTGCTGCAAGTGTCAAACCACTTCCCTTAAGACCTTACAAAACAACCTGCTCCAGCTGTACTTAAACAGATCACCACTCGTTGCTTTTTGTTTGCTCATTTCTTGGTTAACACTTCTTGACCTGATTGAGCTGTTATCTTTGGCTTTAAACATCTCAAGCTTTGTGACAGTTTCACAGGGAGATCAAGATTGAATGATAAACATTTATGGCTGCAGCTTCTTCAACTGATGATTTACTGGAAGTAAAAGTTTTTTTAAAAAATTTGTTTAATGAAAGTATTATTAAATGAAAAATATTAATGAGACCATCAGACAACAAAACTTTTGTGTTACATATAGGTAAAGAGTGGAGAAATTCCCTGAGCATTCCTTGTGCATTTCCTGTATTCCGATCCTAAAAGGCACACGTTATTTTGTTTTCTTTCCTTAAAAACTTTTTTAACTCGTTAACTATGGAACAGGGTTATTTTAGTATTATTTATATACTTTTATAGTATTTAGTTATATTTTTGAATTAACTTTTATTTTTGTTTTTTGAGATTTAATTTTATTTGTAGTTTTAGTAATTTTATGTGCTTGTCATTTTTATTTAGTTATTTTTATATATATATATATATATATATATATATATATATATATTTGTATTTAGCTTTGATTCCTGTATAATTTTTAGATATAATAATCAATACTCAAAAACTGAGTTAAATTTCAGATAAGGCAGTTTTTTGTATTTAATTATATAATTATGTTTTTACTCCATTTTGTTATTGAAGCGTAAACATTTAAACAGTGGCTGTCATAACAAATTTATTAAAACTTACATTATATAAAACATCATAGGTTAAGTAAAAAAAGATAATACTAGTGCATATATTTAGCAAAAAATTCCTCTTTAGAATTATTTATACCAAGTTATGGCTCCTGAGGTAAATGCAGTGTTACATGACATATTTTTTCACAAAATATTTGACATCTTTCTGTGGTTGAAACACTGATTTCAATAAGTTGTACTGCATCTTTCAACATATTCTAATGTTTTTCATCTTTATTTTAGTGCTCTAACTGGTAGTAAAGTTGAAGGGATGATTGGTTCATGTGTGCTCCCGGCTACTGCTTGAAGTATTTATATCGAAATATGTCATGCCACATTAAAAAGCATCAAAACAACATTATTTTATTGTTTTGAATTGTATTGAATTTTATGATTAAAATGAAATTGAATTCGAAAGCGGAAACATTTTTATAATTTTAAGACGTGCTACTTTCAACCCAGCCCTAAATGCAACATTTATAAGTTTTCATTTAATATTTTATTACATTTCATATATTATTTTATTTTATTTCAGCTATATTTAAAAATAACAATTGTTTTTAATAGATTTAGATTTAGTTTAGTAGCAACAAATTATTTAATTATTATTATTAATATGCAAATTAATTAGTTGCAAATTATTTACACTAAATTATTGAATCTTCTGATAGGCCTGCTCTCTGGCTAAGGCTAATCTTAATAGAGGCTTGGGTTCTGTAAAAAAAAAAAAAAAAAAAAGCCTGTTATACTGTACATAAACAAAAGAATAATGATGCTTTGTATTTGTGTTTATGAGCTCATGCTGGGGGAAAGATGGCTGTTGCTCATTTTCATCTCAAAGGGTAACATCTGTGGTTGTCCTCTAAAGAAATTATGCAAGCTCCAATTGGATGAACAGACCAAAAGGATGGGCAGTTTTTTTTGTTCTTGAGCACAAAAACACATACACGCTCACACAAGGGCTCTCCCTCTCCCTATTTATCTCTCCATCACACACAATTCTTAGTGCAGTGTTTGCATAGTCTCCCTAATGCTAGTGAGGCCATCTGGAGATTTTACATACTGGAAGTTTCTCAGGACGTCCCTGACAGAAAACATTAGGAGAAGCGTATTAAAACCCCTATAAACTTACTGTTTTCCTGTGTGTGTGTGTGTGTGTGTGTGTGTGTGTTTCCTCCAGTTTCAGAGTTTAACACACTGGTATTCAAATGAGCAATCGCACCAGTATTAATCAAACCAATATTGTAATCGAACCAAACCTGCCAAGTGTGAACACACTCTAAAAGATACAGCAGTGATTTGATGGAAAAGAGGAAGTCTGCTGGACTTTGAGTTAGTAAACCATGCAAGATTGTGAGTTTGCTTGTTTAGCATTGTATCCTGTTACATAATCATTTGCACACCAAAAACAATTAAATGACAAAGCCTTTGTGTCCTGGTTCTGAATATACTACCCACTTTTGTGGCACAGTGTCCAGTGATTGAGTAATCCACAGCTCGCGTGTCACAGCAAATGAACTGTCTTGAGTATAATATGTGTATGGCACTGCCCATTGGCTGTCCTAGATTCAATTATTTGTTGAATTTAGTAACGCTTTAATGGTGCTTGTATGTAATGAAAACATGAACCCACTAATATGTAGAATAGTATATATTAGGATAAAAGCTGAAGGACCGATATACTCACGTCAACCAGATATAAACACGTTATTTTTAATTCTTCACTTAGGGGTAAAAAGAAGTTTGAAATACGTGACTAACGCTAACTGTTAGCAAACATCCCAGAGAGGCCGACACTGCTGAGAGAAGTATTAATATCATCAGTGTTTAGAAAGCGCATCTCCGCTTCCTTGACTATTGAAAAATGAAGCCAAAATATTGCAGAAACTCTCATTTACGTCATTCGGAGCCTTATCAAGGTCCCGCCCACGTTCCCGCAGATCAATCGCAAGCATGTCAATCATGACATTACATATACTATTTTTATAGCATCAAATAACTAACAAAAACCAAACTTATTGAAAAAACGAACACTTTAACATACGTCTTCATGATAAGAGAACTACCTAAAACAATAGAAACCAACTGTAAAATGTAATTACTGTAAAACACTTTACAATGAGGTTCCATTTGTTAACATTAGTTAACTACATTAGTTAATATGAACTAATTGTAACGATGTGGTAAGCACACATGAAGAAGCAGAAGAAGAAGCATGAAGATTTATAATCCAAAATATGTAGAAGAACACATAAATCATAAGATAACCGACAAGGAACTGGGGAATTTAAATACAAAACAAAACATGATGACTGACAGGTGATAATTATACATAACCATAGAAACAAATGAGGAGATGATTAGTAACCAAGGAAACTGGAACTAAACAGAGCAGGACAACAGGAACTAAGAACAGAATATCAAAATAGAACTGACAATGTAAAATACTTTATTAATCTTCGTTAATGTTAATTTCAACATTTACTAATGCAAAAAGAAGGAACATTCTTAACCCAATGCCATAATATGTACTGGATTGATTTAATAACTTAAATGTACTTGAAGTGTGCACCAAGTGCTAGGAAAAAAGTATCGGATCGGGACTCATTATCGGCAGATACTCCGTATTCAATGACTCGCATCGGACCGGGGGCACAAAAAACTCGATCATCCGTAATATTGTGTATCCCTAAAGTAAAAGACTATGACCAGAAACACAGCTGAATTACAAGGAACTGGCTTGTATAAAAAGCTGGATAAAATTAGGTTGTTTTTTGGTTTGACAAATAGTGGTATATTTGGTGAACTGGTCTATTGGTGAACATTGTAAATCAAAAGGATGGTTTGGAGTTGACAGCGCTTGAGAGAGGGTAAAAATGACAGTTTAAAACTGAGAAAGTTTTACCTGAGTGTGCGTGTGGGAGGGAATGATGCAGCTGTAAATGAGAGTGTGTGGGAAGAGGAAAGGAGATACTGATGTGTTATAGAGATGATCATGTTGAGCTTGGTTTGTTAACTCTCTCTCTCTCTGTGTGGGAAGTTTAACTAGAGATACAGAACATCTGAGGAGGTTTCACCTGCTTAATACCTTAATGTCATTATAGTGTGTGTGTGTGTGAGAGAGAGAGAGAGAGCTTGGGTAGAGGACTATGGGTTTGAGGTTTGGCAGTCAGACAGAAAGTGAAAACTGGGAAACTAGGTTTGCCCTTTTACGGTCTCCAGTCTCTGCTCTCCTCCTGACTCAGTGCCTGTGGAAAAAGAGTCATCTAAAACAAACACACTCATTTTTCTCTCTGTCATGGATATTTAAAAAGCATGGCTTTGTTTTGACCACACTCGTCGCTGAAGCAAAATAGCTCATAATTTCAAGCAGCAGGCATAAAATTCAAGGTGCCTTTGGTTTTAATACTTTGAAAGTGTTGATGGTAAGGCAGAGCAGGGACCACCTTTTGCATGTTGTATAAAATTGTTACATTTTAAACTTGGCCTATAACAATTTGCATATCATATCATATTGCTGTATATTCACACATTTTATTTATGATGCTTGCATTGCAAGGCCATTAAAATAATAATTACTGATGTACAAAGTAATATAACAACTTACGGAACGAACGAAGCGCCAGTTACATTTTTTCCCGTAAGTAGAATAGGGACGGCGTAGGACATACAGCGCAAGCTTTTTGAAGAATACAAAAGTACGGTTTTGGCGGAAGCACTTGGAAGGCGATCATTTGTTTATATAAAGCTTATATATTTAAATTTTTTTTTTTTTTAAATGACCGATCGTTTCGCTAGATAAGACCCTTATTCCTCGTCTGGTATCGAGGAATGCCACTGAAGGCCACTGAAGTTTATTATAAGGAGAATAATCCTCGAATGTTTTCATCAAAAACCTTCATTTCGTTTCGACCGAAGAAAGAAAGACATGAACATCTTGGATGACATGGAGGTGAGTAAATTATCAGGAAAATTGTATTTGAAAGTGAACTAATCCTTTAAGCAAATCACAAGAAAGAGGGTTGTTTTCACAAAAATGCAAACGTGATATTGATTTTTTTTTTTTTTTTTTTACCAATATTTAATAAACAATTTTATTTTTAAAACATTAATCTCAACATTGTACCAATTCAGATGCAACTTTCGTTCCACCTCTGCAGTGTAAAGATGAATTTTGATGTTAGAGATTTCAATTGATTTGTAACAGCTCTATTCTAATTGTAATTACTGATTAAAAATAAGACATTTCTCAGGCAGTAAATGTGGATCTTTCAGATGAATTTGAGGAGTGCTGGTCTGGTCTTGGTCTTGTCTTGGTCTCAACCCCCCAAAGTCTTGGTTTTGTCTTGGTTTAGGTGGTTTTGACCACAACGCTAATGTCAAATCATGATGCAGTGTAGAGTTCCACTTCAAAAGGGAATGTCTCAGGAAATGTTGCCAAGTTCGTGGTTTTCCCACAGAATTGTGCTTCTTTTAAGTTGCTGCCACTGGTAAAAAAAAAATGTTTAAAAATCTGCTGGTCGTATATTCCCCGTAAGTACGATTTTGGCACGCCAACACCCCCAAAACACTCCCCAGACGTACAAATTTAATGGAGAATTCAGCCGTCTGTATTGGGCTATTTTTGGGCTACTTTTGACTGGTTATATAAAAATGGGACGTAACATCATGATTGACAGTTGTGCTTGCAGTTGAGTCTGCTGAAGTATAGACGTGACCTCAATACCGCAGCTCCACCTCAGGATCCCTACTGCACAGACTCAGACTCCAAATAACGTAATCGGCAACGACTGTTTCTTGGATATTTTGGCTTCATTTTTCTACAGTGTAAAGAAGTGGAAACGTGTCCTTCGTCTTTTTTTACCGTCTGTGGTTCCCACACATCAAGCAAGTTCGTTTTAGCATTCGTTTACCATATTTGATGTGCTATATATATGTGTGGTGATTCATGTTTATGTGTGAATAAAAGTTAAAATCGTATCAAGTGATCATGTTTCAGATTTCGATTAAAGCACTCCATTTATATGGTTTACTTTTACGATCTCTTTATGACCTTTTAAAGTTATAGTTTTGGTGGAATAGGCTTTTGGTTGAGGGACAGAAATCTATCAGCTTTCATTAGAAATATCTTTATTTGTGTTTGGAAAATGAACAAAAGTTGTATTTATGGTTTTAGAACAACATGAGGGTAATTAAATGATGACAGAATTTTCATTTTTGGTGAACTAATCCTTTAATTAAAGCCTGCTGCGATCACCTCAGGCGGATTGAACAGAAATATCTCTGGCCATTTAAGTCAGTTTAGGGCAACCAGCTGCGTCTTATATCAAGTTCCTGTCTGTTACACATAAGAAATGCTGCAACCGGCAAGAGAGAAGTGAAAAGAGCTTTTACTTAAACTCTCTTTGCCCTCTGCAACACACTCAAAGAAAGCATATACTCAAACCAGTGCCTAGTGAAGCATTTCTTGCTGTTTGAAATGACAGTGGACTCCTACAGTATTACATACTTGCTTGGAGGAGTCTGTTAGAATTTGTGTGCCGTTTTCAGCAGGGCACATGAAGAAAAAGTGTGTCAGGTAGTCTGTTGGGATTATCTGAAAAAGCTCTCCCTGTTCCAGTTCATGTGACTCATAAATCTGGTGGGGTCTCCAGGACCTATATATATGGCACTCAATGTTGGTGTTAATGTCTCTTTCTGATCCACCGAGATTAAGAACAAGAAGTTTCAGTTCGGATACAACCAAGGTAGTCAAGCAATGTCTGTTTGTAATTTGTGTGTTCTTTCAAATAACTGCAACTGTAAACATTCATCTTCAAGCAGTCTTTCCTTTCATGTAGCACTAGATCATGTTTAAAGGTACATTGGTCAGACTGTGAGAGATACAGTACTGTACTGTAGGAAGTACTATATCTGTACCTTAAAACGGTGGTGCGTTATTATTTCAGTGTTAAAATAAATTCATCTTCAGAACACAAATTAAGATATGTTTGATGAAGTCCGAGAGGTATCTGACTTTTAACCCCCACTTTCAAGGTCCAGAAAGGTACTAAAGACATAATTAAAATAGTCGAGCGACTAGAATACTTTTTGTGCGCAAAAACAAAACAAAAATAACTACTTTATTCAACAATATCTTTTCTACTCTGTCATTCTCTTATGCTGTTTACGTCCATCACTTCCAAAAGAGGAAAAAAGGCCTAAAAAAGTTTGACCAGAAACTACAATCCATGTGCCATCTGGTGAGACTCTTGTGAAGAAACGGCATAAGAAAACTTTCTAATTCTAAGGAAGCATTACATTGTTTCCAGAAGCAATCAATATCTTGGTTATTAGCGCATTGATAAAAATGTTTTCCCATGTTTGTGTAGAGGCTGTAAAGGCTATTGAGCACAAAATTCATGTGGCAAACACAATTCTGTTTCTAAACAACCTGCCACCTTTCTTGTAAAAAGGTCCATTGTCTGTTTTTGGCAGTTTTTAAGAAGGTACAAATGTGCTTATGTTAGTCTAAAGTTAGTCTGTGCATCTCTGGAGTTTAAAAATATTACTTTTAGGGATGCACCGAAATGAAAATTCTGGGCCGAAGCGGAAAATTCAGGATGCATTTGGCCAAAAACTGAACGTAAATAATAAATGAACTCAATAATTAATCAAACTTATTTAATAATCAAAACTCAAATAGCTAAAACTAAGCTGTACAAACATTTACATTGCATATAAGGCAGTTTTATATCAACTTGTTGTTTTCATAATTCCTTGTGGCTTTTGCAGAAGCTGCAGAGATGGGTCATTGAGGTTGTGTCAATAGCAAGTGAAAGTTTGCAGCCCACTTGCTTTAATAATCTCCCACAGCAGGTCTTGTTGTTTTGTATTTCAGCAGCAATGAGAGAACAATCCCACATAGTGACAATACCATTAAACGCCATCTCCATGGAGACAGCCAGCTGAGCAGAAATTTTCTGTCATATTTCTGTAAATTGTATAAGTAAAATTTTTAATGTTTAACAAAAGACCATTAAAAACGATTTGTAAAGACAATTACTTAACATCTTTTGTCATGGTATCTTATATTTACAGAAAGGATAGTAAATAAAGATGGAAAGTAGTGAGATGATGAATTGAAGAAGGGAATCTCTCCTCCTCATGTTCTCATGTGTAAAAGGCACACGTGCTTGCAGCTCAACATGCATTAAACAAGCTGGCATACTGCATCCGAACACACACATTCATTATTCACACATTATCAATGTGCAATCTGTGGTTGAACTTCAGACATTCGTATAAGAGTACATACTGTGGTGTTGTTGAGTCTGAATCTTTACAAATTACAAAATTTAACAATTTTCTTAATTGAATACAAAATTTTTCAATATAAATTGTGTTTCCAGCATCACAATTTTAGGGAAACATTGATAAATGTGCATGAATTTCAAGAAGTTCCTAATTTCTTAAATTTGTTATGTTCTGCTTTTGCTTTAAAGGGGTGGTTGATTATGATTTCACTTTCTTTTTTCTTTTTTTCACTTGTTGCTGTTTGAGCATAAACAACATCTGCAAAGTTAGGACACTCAAAGTTCAATGCAAAGGGAGATATTTTCTTTTAAAGAATTCTCTGTTTAAGGACTACAACAAACAGCTAGTAGGGACTACAACAAGCTTCTTCCCGAGTTAGTGACATCACTAACCCTAAAATTTACGTAAACCCGCCCCTGGAAATACGCGACAAAAGGGGTGAGGCCATGTTGGGCTGCTTTAGAGAAGAGGAAGAGTTGTTGTAGTAGAGTGTTGTTGTCATGCCGTCATTTTACGCCGAACTGCTTCACAAACGAGGGTCAATTCAACGCTGGATTTGCACAAGAGATTAACATGACGGCACATGCTAGTGGATGAGTTGGATCAACTCCACAGCAACTACATAAATTTATCCACTAACCATTCAGAAACGTCCAGTTTCATTCTAAAAGTTGTAAATTCTTCCTGAGTCTCTCCATCAGAGTCTCTCCATTTCTGGACAATGTAAGGCTGAACACCGTTACTGACAATCCTCATTTTGTGTGCGTGAGATTCTCCAGCTTTGTTGTTGTTGAGCAACCGAAGCGCGAGCTGTTAAAGCTCCGCCCTCTTCTGGAAAGGGGGCCGGGAGCAGCAGCTCATTTGCATTTAAAGGGACACACAAAAACAGCGTGTTTTTGCTCACACCCAAATAGGGGCAAATTTGACAAGCTATAATAAATGATCTGTGGGGTATTTATAGCTTTATATTACATCTTGTAAAAGGGGCATTATAGGTCCCCTTTAAGAATGCAGCACTTGAGCTAAAATGCAGTGAAATAGGAAATTTAGTAAAATGCATGTTTTTCTTCATTTGCCTTATGGCCTTTCTTTGTTTTAAAAAATATGTATATGTTCATGTCTACAGGAAATAAATCCCAGATATAAAATGTAGTAGATTTATAAACATTTGTTGAGATTTGATGCATCTGTGTGTGTGTGTGTGTGTGTGTGTGTGTTCACTTTAACATCAGCTCCTCTTGTTCTTGTTTGACTCATAGAGGATGATGTGGGCAGGCGAGGTTCTGTTCATCACTCATGTCTGTTAACATTATGAAGTTATCTATATGCCTACTAGAGGCACAAATGATTCATAAAAGGTCTCTCAAATGCTTCAAAAATCTGGATGGATAAGCAGATATACAGTATAGAGTAGTATAGGCATATTGTCCTATACAATCTAATAGCTAATGGTAATTTTTAAAACTGTTCTCAATAAACCCAGGTTTCTGGTCCTCTACTAAATAATTCTAAGAGTTTCCAGTCCTCTCTTTCGGATCTAGTAGATTTAATAGTGCATATTCTGGAAAAGAGAAAAGCAGTGGCGATTTTTTTTTTACTTTTCTTTTTTTTAAATAACGAGAAACGATATGTTTTTATGTAATGTAGTGGAGTAAAAAAAGTGCAATATTATGCTTTGGAATAATATTATAATAATACAATATAAAAAGTGAAGTAAAAGTTTCCCAAAATAACAGTGATAAAGTACAGATACCTGAAAAATGTATTGTTTTATGGTGCGTCTCTAAACACCTTTTACCTTATTTTTTTATTATTCTCAGGTTAGGTAAGTAAGTCAAATCTGATCTAATTTATAAGCATTTTAAAACACTTCCAATCAGACAGAAGACTTCTCCGTGGTCTGTTCACACTCACCGACTTAAATTAATGCCACATGAGGCCGAGTTTAGTTATAAAGTTATAAGTTCATTTATTTATTACATTAGTATTTCTAGCATTACATATATTCTACAAACATTCTATACAAGTAATTAAATAAAGTATAAGTATTAAAAAGTTCTTCAGTCAAGGCATCATCAGCATTGGTTCTGGTGCCGGAGAAGCAGCCTCAGGTGCGAAGCAGACCCTCCTGTTCTCTTCTCATTCCAGCCTTTTATAGACTATCTGACCTCTTGAGGTCATCTTCTTTGGAATTCCCCTCATCTGAGTCTATAAATAAAGGCTTGTCTCTTTGTTCTCTGACTCTTCTCCTCTGCTGTGTCCTGCGCTTCGTCTTCAAGACATCCTTCAAAAGTAATGATTGCCTTTCTTACTAATACATGTCATATCCTTACTATTCTACTAGCATGCTTTATTAAAATCTTAAAACAACAATTGTAGTGTCTTCCTTTATAAACATATTCTTAATAAAGCTTTACAACAATAATGTTTTGTCTCTTTTCTTTATAAACTACATTCTTATTAAAGTACTTTTACAATAACAGTTGTCTTGTCTTCTTTTAATGAGCTATTATCTTATTAAACACTTTTATAAAAACCCATTTGTCTCGTTTTCTTCAATAAACAGTTATCATATACAAATTATCATACATTTTTTCACTGTTTACACACAAACAAGTTATCAAACATGTCTTTTCTTCCAAGATGTCTCTTTTACAGTTGTTTTTAATAAACCGGTATCTCTCATAACTCTTTTTCACTATAAATCAAATATCTGTTTTTTCTTTATCTTCAAATCTTGAAAATGTCCCCACTTTTTTGAGAAAGTAAAAATGTGCACAGTTTTGTGTGATGGGTAGGTTTAGGTGTAGGGGTAGTGTAGGGCGATAGAAAATAGGGGGTTTTTTTTAGTATAAAAACCATTACGCCTATGGAATGTCCCCATAGTTCACAAAAACAAACATGGGTGTGTGTGTGTGTGTGCGCGTGTGCGTGATTAGCAGCAAGCATAATATGTCTCTAGCGCAGACAAGCACCACTGCACATATGTGGTAAAAACTAAACTTACAATCAATTCTGAAAATTCAGAGTTATTGAAGTCCCAGCAAATCCCCACAGGGATTGTTTCTATATAAATGCAAGTAAATCACTTGCATATGTAATCAGATTTCACGAGAGGCTACTAAAATGTATTTAATCAGCCAATGACTAGTAAATTGTACGAATACAGTCGCCTGTAATTGAGTTTATAGGCAAAAAATAAGTTTAGATATAATTTCATTGCCTACTGAGCTTTATCAAAGACTATAGATATAGAAAGATGGTTAACTCCTATTACTTGTGAATGGGAGAAACTGCAACACACAATATGGCAGAATATATGTCCCGCCTTCTAAGTAAAAGAGCCAATTACTGATTAATAAAGTGATAATGTCACTGCAGTTCCCATAGAAACCTGAGACTTGTGCTTAGGACTGCACATGCATTGGCTGGCCTGAAAAATATGCTTCTTTTTTTTACGCTATTTGAGCATAAGGAACAACATTTATGGGACAGCTCATGTCAGATTTTGTTGCTGATTTTAAATATGTTATTTAATTGTGAGTTCACCAAGCAGTTTGAGATTTCAGGATTCCCCCATTCAAATAGATAGGACTTGGTCTTGGATGCCTGAAATAGCTGCCCGGAGGCATTGCAAATATGGCCGCCAAGTGAACGGACTTTCCTTAAAAGGGACTTTGGCCTTACGCACTGTCGATTGGCTGAGAGTGCCTTCTGTCGCTTTTCTCTCACATGCGCGCACTTGACGAGCATATGCAGGTCTCGTTGACCGAACTGTTGGACCAGTGCTTCGTCGTCATGAAAGCTGATCATGTGCAGCCATTCTTAAACCTTGCTAATTTAAACATTCAAGCGAAAGATAACTCACGCGTGCTGTGTGAGAAGTTTTGTGCTTGCGAGCTGCACATCCGAAGCAGGCGTTCAGCCGTGTCTGACAGCACACGAGTACTGAATTGAGCTCTCTTTCACGTCTTGCATTTGAACGGACAATTTCACACAAAATTATGTCAAAATGCCCGTCTTGGCGAGTATCCTAGTAAACATAGTCGGTTATATCTTAAGTGAGTGAAAGAAAACACGTGTAACAGTATCAGTATATTGGATCAGTGCATTAGCTTTTAAAATAACAGCAGCCTAATATTCGCAGCAAAAAAATCACTCAATGCTTCTGACTGAATCACTTTTGTAACTTTATATTTCATCTATATTTAATTTATAAAGCAAAGACTATGCAGTGTTATTTTACATTTGATTACTTTATTCAATTTCTGGACCTAATCTACATCTAACTACCATTAGATCTACCTGAAAAACCTGAAAAGCACTGTTTTTTCATTTGCATCTTTGTTCTATTGTTGTTTATTTTTGCTGTTGCTTGTAGTTTGATTCATTCTTATTGGTGATTCGAGCTTCACTGTGTCCGTAGAGGGTTGCTATAAGGAAAAAAAAGTGATCCGTGAAGTACTCCAAAGTTTCTATGTTTCCACCAAATCTGGAAAAATCTTATTTGTCTTTCTCTTTCAGATAACAGAGGAGGAAACGGCCACACAGGAGTGTGCCTGGCTGTGTGTGGGTTTCCACCACTCCTGTTACTCTATCATCAACACACACAAATATCCTGCCACAATGCAGCGGAGGGAACGGCCATGGTCGGTGTACAGGGCAAATACATTAGAGCTTTCTTCCGAGATGCTTGGACTAGCATTGGAAGGTATACAGTTGTACCCAAGAACTTCTCTTGTATTACATTTACTTTACATATGAACTATTTCAGGTCACTCTCTTTCTCCTCTTTGTAGGAAACAGTCAAGATCCAGATGAGCCAATACTGGAGTTCAGTCTTGGTCAGTCTTGTTTTTTTTTAACGGTCACACACTCGAAATGTTCTAAAGTAGCAGAAATGGCACCAGAAATGACCTGTTCTCCATTAGCAGCCAAGACTGCTGGGGATATAAGGCTTCAGCTGACTATCAGCTCTGATCTTTAGACTGTAAATGACACTGAACAGGAGTGCAAATATTTCTGTGTCCTACTGTATGCTTACGTGAAGTTAACCGCTAAAGAAGCTTTGTTTAGATTAAGTGACTGCCTCTATCTCTCATCAGTTGTAAATAAAGTGTTTTAACTGTGGAGGTCTGATTATATCTCAGAGAATCAGCAAGTCTTAGCAAATAACACTTGAGGTACACTTTAGCTCATTCATATATACAGTGCTTCTTGTGGAAAATCTTTACACTTCTATGACACTCAGCGTAAATGCATTTGTATGTGGTTTTGTAGTCTGCAGTGAGCTGACAACACCGTCCCTGGACCGAAAACCTAACTGTTTTGTTGCTGTGAGCTGTACCACACCTCCTCAGGCTTTCTGGACCAAGCATGCACAGACGGAGATCATTGAGGTGAGATGGACACAAATGGACAAAAATGTGCCTGTTTCATTGTCAGCCCAGGTCAACGCTCTTACCCAAACCCAAACTATTCCCACCTAGTATTAACATCTGTCTCGCATGATCTGATCACAAGTGGTCAGCTGAGACAGATGGAGGTAACACCTGGTTTACAACTCTGAATTTTGTTTCAGTGATTAAAAAACTGTTTTTATATCTGTAATTTAGTAAGGTTAGTGCAGGAGAATGTGGTGTTTTTATATGCTTTAAGACAAACCATGTGCAAATTCATAAGTCAACACCATTGCTGAGTATTTTCTCTTTAAAACTGCAGTGATCTAAAGACAGTTTCAAAAACACGGTTTGAAATCACGTGTTTGTGACCTCACAAACTACCTTGTAACCAATCGCGGCAACGTGTAGGCAGGCTTTAGCATATCATTAACTGACCATGCAAGGGAGTCTCAAAAGAAGCCAGGTTATCCCGATTTATTTTTCTGTTGATATGAAAAATCGTGTATATTTAACAATATAGCGGGTGTATGATGTACACTACATTGCCAAAAGTATTAGGACACTCCTCCAAATCATTGAATTCAGGTGTTCCAATCACTTCCATGGCCACAGGTGTATAAAATCAAGCACCTAGGCATGCAGACTGCTTCTACAAACATTTGTGAAAGAATGGGTCGCTCTCAGGAGCTCAGTGAATTCAAGTGTGGCACCGTGATAGGTTGCCACCTGTGCAATAAATCTATTCGTGAAATGTCCTCACTACTAAATATTCCACAGTCAACTGTTAGTGGTATCATAACAAAGTGGAAGCAATTGGGAACAACAGCAACTCAGCCACAAAGTGGTAGGCCACGTAAAATCACAGAGCGGGGTCAGCGCATGCTGAGGCGCACAGTGCGCAGAAGTCGCCAACTTTCTGCAGAGTCAATAGCTACAGACCTCCAAACTTCGTGTGGCCTTCAGATTAGCTCAAGAACAGTGCGTAGAGAGCTTCATGGAATGGGTTTCCATGGCCGAGCAGCTGCATCCAAGCCTTACATCACCAAGTGCAATGCAAAGCGTTGGATGCAGTGGTGTAAAGCACGCCGCCACTGGACTCTAGAGCAGTGGAGACGTGTTCTCTGGAGTGACTAATCACGCTTCCGTGTCTGGCAATCCGATGGACGAGTCTGGGTTTGGCGGTTGCCAGAAGAACGGCACTTGCCTGACTGCATTGTGCCAAGTGTAAAGTTTGGTGGAGGGGGGATTATGGTGTGGGGTTGTTTTTCAGGGGTTGGGCTTGGCCCCTTAGTTCCAGTGAAAGGAATGTCAGTGCCAAGACATTTTGGACAATTTCATGCTCCCAACTTTGTGGGAACAGTTTGGGGATGGCCCCTTCCTGTTCCAACATGACTGTGCACCAGTGCACAAAGCAAGGTCCATAAAGACATGGATGAGAGAGTTTGGTGTGGAGGAACTTGACTGGCCTGCACAGAGTCCTGACCTCAACCTGATAGAACACCTTTGGGATGAATTAGAGCAGAGACTGTGAGCCAGGCCTTCTCGCCAACATCACTGCCTGACCTCACAAATGCGCTTCTAGAAGAATGGTCAAAAATTCCCATAAACACACTATTGTGTATTTCCACTTTGTGGAAAGCCTTCCCAGAAGAGTTGAGGCTGTTATAGCTGCAAAGGGTGGGCCAACTCCATATTAAACCCTACGGATTAAGAATTGGGTGTCATTAAAGTTCATGTGCATGTAAAGGCAGGCGTCCCAAAACTTTTGGCAATATAGTGTGTATTACAATTCTTTAATGAACTATATGCCTTTCTCCACTGATGTTCTGAGTTGTTAAAAGCGTTTCTAAAGATGTTGATTGTTAAAAGGCAGCTGTCTGACTCAGATAGCAAACGGGAACATGGTTTGTGTAACATTAGCAACACATTATTAGCTGTTTGATTAATTTTACCGTCATGTGTCCGACGTTGTAAAAAAGCGATACCATTGTGCAGCGTTTACCTAAGTAAGTTGACTGAGTGGATCTCTGAGCTCGTGTGAGTGAGTGGAGGCGGGGCTAATTAGCATATTCATTGATCCACATATACTAAATGAGGCAAGGGTGTAGAGTTACATTCAAGCTATTTTCACCGGGAAAAACGCTTAAATATGTTATTTTGGTGATCAAAAATGAGTTTTAAGGGGAAAAATGTCCTACTTGGGGACTTTAAGAATGATCAAGTTCAAACACAGGTCACAATTAATCAGAAAATCTATATTTTTTACCCAGCCTTAGTATTAACACTTGTGATCACCCAAGATGGTTATTAATTTTCTGTTATTTATGCAAAAATGTGGACTGACTAACCAAAACAAATGGTTTGACCTCTGTTTTGCAGGGTACAAATAATCCCATGTTCCTCAGCAGTGTGGCTTTCTTCCAAGACTCCTACATTAACCAGCACACACAGGTCAAGCTCTGTGTGTACGATGTAAAAGATCGCTCACAAGGAACGGTGAGATACATACCACGCAGGGCTCTGATATGAAAAACAGCTCAGACTATGCTGATTTGTCTTTTCAATACTCTTTCTCTCTGTCTAGATGTACCTTCTTGGCTCGGCGATGTTCCCAATGAAGGACCTTCTGCAGGAAAAGAACCACAGACTTAACTTACCTCTCAGGTGATCCAACCCATCTTTGTTTGAAGTCAAGATACTGTGTATCCTAGAACAGTCTGGTTCATTGCTGCATATGCATGTTGTCCCTTTTCCTCAGGTCAGCAGAAAACAAGAATGTGGGTAGTATTACAGTCATTGCCTGGCAGCTAGAGGAGAAGAGAGATCAGCATACACCAATTAAACAACTGCAAGACACCATCAATGGCAGGGTGAGCATGACTATGCCCCAGTGACCCAACTAAAAGCATGTTTGTTTACTAGTTTTACTTATTCTGACGAGAGTGTTTTCATTCTTTGATGTGCCGTTGCTACAGACAGTCCTTCCCGTGGATGAGAGTCTGACAGAATCTGTGGGAGTACGAGTGAAATACGCCTCTCTGTGGAAAGACTCCTTTCTACGATCCGGTAAGAATATCAGTCACTAGAAGAACGGCTTCTTTTTCACACCCTATGAATTATTCATTGTGATGGAAATTAGGGACGTCATGGTGAGTACGTTTTCACACCTTTAAATAAACGGCAACACCGGGCGGTATTAACGATAACACGCGTAAACACAATGGCCAATCAGAGGTGTTTAAGGATATGCTCAACAGCGCTCAAAAAGCTAGGGGGAAGTAGTGTTGTAATACTCGAGACCGGTCTGAAGGTCTAGGTCTTGTTTTGGTCTCGGCCGCATTTGGTCTCGGTCTTGTCTTGGTCTCGGACTAAAAGGACGCGGGATTTTGTTTCAAGACCACGACTGCGGGGATATCGCAATTGCCGTTGCATTTTCTGATTTCTTTGTTAACATCATTAATTTGATTGGATGTAAAACTTTTATTTAAAACATTTGTAATTGTACAAATCCACCTCTGCAGTGTAAAGATGAATTTTGTTGGTGATTTTAATTGATTGGTAACAGCTCTATATAGTGTCTTATTGTTCTAATTGTAATTATTGATTAAAAATAAGACATTTCTCAGGCAGTAAATGTGGATCTTTCAGATGAATTTGAGGAGTGCTAGTCTGGTCTTGGTCTCGACTTGGTCTCGGTTTAGGCGGTCTTGACTACAACACTAAGGGGAAGTGCTGGTATCGTCACATTTTTAAAATTTCAGTACCGATGTCGGTACTTTTGACAACCCTAGTCTTGATATTGTCAAAGGCATCAGCCATAACTCTTACTATCGCCGATACACAACACTATCGGCTATTGGCACAACCCTAGTTGCACAGTATGTTGTTGTGTGCAGCCTGTGTAGACAACTCAATAGGAAGTCATCTTTTTTGCTGTTATTTTACGGCAAAAAACAGAATCTGTCGCGCACCAAATCCTCCACCATCGTCTTGTCCTTCATCTCGCCTTCCACTCGTCACATGATTAGTCAAATCTGACCCCTGCCACGACTCTGCAGCTCGTGCTGTGTGGAGCAGAGCTGATGCTTTTAGTTTAAAATTGTAGCATGATTTTTATTTCTATAAAAAAGCAAAACAACAGTGGGGGCAGTAGTACAATAATGTTTTAATTTAAAAAAATTATTTTTCAATGAAAATAACATTTTCTAAAGTGTCTTCACGTTTCATTTTCGCTAGAGGAAAACGATAGTGTGATGAGGGGTGAACGCTGCGAAAACTTTAACGTCTCGTATCGCTCCCACATCACATAACAAAGAACTGCAAATACAGATATGATGACAATCTATCGGTAAACAAACACCTTGTCCTCTGCTTCTGATGCTGACTGAGGAACTGACTAAAAGACGGGGCAGAGCAGAAGCCTGTCGGCGTTTTCATATGAGGTTTAAAGGAGACTGATGCGAATAGAAAAAGGGCCTAGTGATGCCTCTGGTACCGGCAACATGTGAGACGTACGCAAGAAAAAGTGAGGGTACGCTACACCTTAAAATATAGAAGTGCCGGTACTGCGTACCGGTGCGTTTCGGCCCACTTCAAGCACTGATATTTTGCCTTAACAAGTGGTGAGTGACATCTTCCTCACTCTTAAAAAAAGCACCGGCCACCACTGGATACATGTTGCTTAATGGCTCTATGAGAAATATTGACAGAAACATTGCTGGTACTAAGAATAACTAATGATAATTATGTTTTATTGTTATAATAGTGCTTTTCCCAAGATCAAGGGCACTTAGTTGCATTTTTATTGACAGAAGTGAAATCCAGGGCCTGGTCATAATATCATAAATGCTCACAAATTCAGTTTTAATGCTACTGCCTTGCACAATTGATTTCTTTTTATGGTTTAATCCTGTTTCTGCCTCTCAGTGTTCGGTGGCACCATGTCGCGCATGTACCGTTTTCCAACCACTGATGGGAATCATTTACGAATCCTGGAACAGATGGCTGAGAGCGTCCTGTCACTTAACATCCCACGACAGTTTGTCAAACTCTTACTGGAAGAGGATTCTGCCAGGTGTACATCATTACCTCAGACAGCGTGCACACTATGACCATTTTGATGGTGTATATATACAAAGAGCAGTCATTTACATGATTGTGTTTTGATGCTCGTAGAGTATGTGAGCTGGAGGAGTTGGGCGAGTTATCTCCGTGTTGGGAGAATCTCCGGCGGCAAATCGTAACGCAGTACCAGAGCATCCTTCTGACCTATAAGGATACAATCACAGACCTGCAGGACTACAAAGGTCAGTCTGCGCTTTGAGGTTGAAGAAGGTGTTCCTGGTGTATTACTTTATTTCAGGACTTTCAGATGTTGAGTACTTAAGCACATGTAAGATGTGGAACGCTAACAGGTTAAATAATGCTGGATAACATGATCATTGGAATTGCACTTGTTACACTTGATTTACAGAAGTATCATATTTTGCTGTGTCACATTTTATATTAGGGTTCAATTCTCACTTTTAACTAAATCACAATAAGCTGCGAAAAAGGACTCAACGCAGTGCTCAAGCTGACAGACACACAGCCAAAGCGCGATCACAGAAGCCGCGATCTCGAATTCAGTTCTCTTTCACAGCTTATTGCACTTGCATGGTTAAATACACACAAAATTATATCAAAATGCACATTGTGTGGAGTATTTACATAAACACAGTCTGTTACGTCCTATGTAAACGTTAACCGTTAGGAGAGGATCGGATGTGTAACTATATTAGATCCATGTATTCATTCTTAAAGGGACCGCATCCTCATAAACTGTTGCTGTCTGTTTCATTAGTTAATAAACAAGACTGACTTACAAGTCTATACGCAAACAAAAATACGGATTATATATAACAACAGATGGCGTAAAACACAGTCAGCATACTGTTTTATTTGATGCATTTATTTAAATTTTTTTCATTTAGCAGACATTTTTATCTAAACCTAAGACGATTCAGTCCAGTTCATCTTAAAATATTATAAACAATATAACATTTATTCATGCGTTTATTTTATACATATTTGTAAAGATTTCATCTGTACCACGACCTGAATGTGGACATTTTTAGAATAGTACTAAAAGACTTTTACGACAGAAGGCATGTAGTAGTTCAGCTATTTTAGTCATGTTGACAATTTAGAGGCCTTAGAAATGTAAGTATCAAATATGATACAGCAGGCTTAATATGGTTAAACTGGCAGAAAAAAAAAACTTCTAGATGACCTAGAATTATATGAAAGATTCTCCAGTGACCTGGAAGACTAAGAATAGTAGACATGTCTACCCTATTTGAATCATAAAGGGCTATCAAGAAATTTCTTTTCTATCTGTCTTGTCTCTTACAGGTCCATCATTTAAAGCCAGTAATCTGAAAGCAGAGAGGAAGTTGGAATTTATGCCCACCAACCTCCATGTGCAGAGAATGAGGGTTCAGGATGAATCTGGCTGTGGTTAGATCTCTTTCTTTCATTCTGTGTTCTTATTTCATTAGTCATCCCTTGTTATTATTCAGAGCACTTAGCACATGTAAATAGTCTCTCATACAGACTTTTTCATGCTCTCAACACAAACACACACACACAGTTTTGACCCCCGGTCTTGAAAATTACATTTCCAGGCTATAGTGCTTAATATTTGTGACATTTTGTAGCATTTCAGTAATCTCCAATCACTGAGTAAAGCTGGAAAAAATAATAATCAGTATTAATAGATAAAAGCCGGTGAGTTTGTGGTAATAAGAAAATGTATCGCTGGAATGAGCAGCAGTGTATGGAAACCTGCATGGAATTATTTTTTTGTAATTGCAACTTTATATCTCACAATTTTGACTTTATATCTCATATTGTGACAACTTTTTTTAACTTAATTGCAACTTTTTATCTTGCAGTGTAACTTTATATTTCTCAATGCAATTTAATTTCACTTATTTTGAGTTTGTTTCTCACAGTGCGACTATATCTCACACTTGACTACATAATTCGAATAGCTCGCAATACGAGTTTTTATGCATAATTGCAACTTTATTTTTCACAATGCAACCTTATTTTTCGTATCTCGCAGTATGACTTTGTATTTCCCAAATGTGACTTTATATCTCACAATGTGACTTTATATGACACAATGCAACTTCACGACTTTTTTTCACGTAATTTCAACTGGTCTTGGGATGCAACTTTTTTATTTCTCATATTTGCAACTTCATATGTCACATGCAACTTTATATCTCACAATGTTGACTTTTTATCTCACATTGTGACTCTCACAATTCAGCTTCTCACAACTTTGTTTCACCTAATTGCAACTTTTTATCATGCAGTGTAATTTTATATTTCTCCATGCAACTTCATTTCACTTATTTTGAATTTGTCTCTCACAGTGTGACTATATCTCACACTTCTGACTACATAATACAAATATCTCACATTATGAATTTTTACATGTAAATGCTACTTTTTATCAGACTTTATGTACCACATTGAAACTATTTCTTGTATTTGCGACTTTATTTTTCACAATGCAACTTTATTTTTGTAAATGCAAATGTATATCTCGCAGTTTGACTTTGTATTTTCCAGTTGTGACTATATACCTCGCAATGTGATTTTATGACACGATGCAACCTCTCATTTTTTTTTTTTACATAATTTTGACTTCTCTTGGGATGCACCTTTTTATATCCTAGTGCAACATCGCAGTTTTTATACTGCAGTGTAACAACTATTTCTCATATTTGCGTCTTCTTATGTTACATGCAACTTTATTTCTTGTAAATTCATATCTCAGAGTGCAACTTTATATTTTTATATAATTTAATATTAAGAACTTGTTGTTCATTTGTATTTCTTAGTACTTGTGTAATGTAACAGTAACATAACTGTTTATGTAAAGTGTAACTTGAAGTGGATGTGTGTGTTTGTGTTTCTAGATCACACCTATGATTTGGTGACTATTGGGGCCCCTGCAGCTCACTGCCAGGGCTTCAAAAATGGTGGTTTGCGGAAACTCCTACAGAAATTTGAGGAGGCAAAGAAAGTGTAAGTAAAATTTGACACTGCCTAGGTTTAGAAAAGATCCAAAATCCAGATTGCGTGTACTGTACGTGTGTGTTCGCAATGCATGTACATGCATGTGTTGCATGTGAAGGAAGAGCTATCATGTGCATTTAGTTTGTGGTAGTGAGATAAGAGATAAAGGTAGTTTATATAAGGTGCAGACAGAAGTTTTTATATCTTTTTGTTAATCAGCTGTCTGATAGTTTTACCTAACTAGATTTTATCTTTCCTTTATGCTATAATATGTGTACAAGAAAAAAGTGTGATGCTTCACTCATTAAGGATAAAACTATTCAAAAACATCTTACTGAGGGAGCAGGTAGGAACATTTAAAGGGGACGTATTATGCTTTTTTTATTTGCCCTTTCCTTTAGTGTTTAATATAGCTGTTTGTACATGTAAACAATCTGCAAAGTTACAGATCATGAAGTTAATGCCAAAGGGGGTGAATCTCTCCAACAGAAAACACCTGCCTTGAACTTCTCATCTGTAGTCCTGACATTATTTCCATTATGTGGCTACATCACTATGTAACACATTTGCATAATGCCCACCCACTGGCTACTTTGGCTGGCCCTTAAACAAAGATAGTTATAAGTCCAGCAATAAGGCCCACTACAAAGGCCAGACATTATTACATGGACTTCCAAAGGCAGAGGAATTGAAGAATTAGTGATTAAAATAATTTTTTAACACTGTTCCCCATCAGTACATCCACAACTTTTTGTTGTGTTCTCACCACAAGAATTATAAAATAAAAAATAACTACTGTGCCCTGCACAAGTCACATTTGCAAAGGTGTTTTAGGTCAATCGGCTTGTTTTTCTTAACTGTCATTATCAGACTTTGGCTCAAACTGATACAGCAAATGAAATATTTATAGCACCTGTAAATACCTTTAGGGCCATTCAGAGTAGACTGAGCCTGATTTTAAAGAAACCGAAACTAAAACCGAGCATTCAGACAGAGGATGAAAACAAGTTAAATCACGTAAACCTATCCTACTAGACCACCTGAACAAAATTATAAACCTGTAAATAAGCATAATAAGGGCCCTTTAAAAGCATACCAGAGCGTTATCTAGCTAGCTTTATCATTACATGTTGCACAAACTACTGTATTTATTATTATAATTTTATTTTGCCTTTTGATGTTTATGTGCCTCTTTTATGTGTTGGTTTGCTAAAGTTACATCAGTAGCAGTTTTCCTTTAAGATATGCTCTTAGTTTATTTTTCATATGTTTTAATTGCATTTTTGCTTTCTAATCAGCATTTATGAAGAGGAATGGTGAGTTTGTTTGAACTTATTTTTATTTGTTTTTTTGTGGTTTGTTAGCATTTTATGCATGACATCTCTGATCCAAAACCTAGTGAGCTGCATCACTACCTAGTGCATTGTGGGATTGCCTTCAGTGCAGCCTTAAAGTTTGGATGCAACATAATTAGTTTGCCTATGTTTTGGAACTTCATGCCGGATGAGCACCTATGATGCCTAGACTGCCTCACTCTGTTTTGGAACAGAATGATATTCATTATACTGTGATTCCATCATCCCTTCTCTGTGGTCGCTACAAAAGAATAATAGCCGTGTGTGTGTGTTGGAATAAAGTTATTATATAATTGTCTTTTGTTAAGAGCACACACACACATATGTGTGTATATATATATATATATGCAGTGTACGGTGCTGAGCTCGCATGCTACAAGATAAGACATTTATCAGACGCTTCGGCTCTGCCAGGGTCTCGTCAGTCATCTCGCCTTACTCTCGTCACAACTCTGCAGCTCGTGTTGGATAAGCTGGATGGGATTGAAGCAACCGCTATCCTACTGAATTAAATGGTTTTTATTTCTATAAAAAGCAAAACAAAAGTGGAGGCATAAACGTAGCGGTGGCGTATTCTATGCTAATTTCACCCTCACGCTACGTTATGGTGGTATCAGGAGACAGCATTTCACCTCGATGATAAATCTTGTCACACTTTAATCTTCCGAGATCTCTTCACACCCCTAAAATATATATATATATATATATATATATATATATATATATATATATATATATATATATATATATATATTCCCTCCTTACTATTTGATCTTTCCTTGTCATTCAGAATCAGGTCAGTTGTTATTTTTCTAGGCTGATATACTGCAATAACTGGGGAAATTGTCCAGGTCCCCGTATTTTGTCCCTAAAACAAAAAGGAAATTCATTTAGCATAAACACATTTAATCCTGTTTTTAGGGTCATTATGGGGTTTTTTTTCTCTTCATTGTGACACAATTTTCATGAAAATGAAACACATTTTCCCCCAAACTTCTAATTAAAATCTCATTCTCAGCTTAAATTAAATTCAGTACCACAGTGCTGTGTTGAGATTTTATATATATATATATATATATATATATATATATATATATGTATATGTATGTATATAGATACACACACACCTTACTTTAAAGATAATATACTGTATGTAATCAATAATTAAAACAACAATAATCAATAGGATTATTTTTGGCAGTTTTTGCAGTGAGAATACCACAGTGCAAAAAAAAAGGACTTAAGTTAAATTAATCTGTCCCTAATAACAGATTTTATGCTAAATGTAATTTCTTATATATTACATTTAAAATATAGGTGAAATATATCCATTTCTTCACAGGTTTGGGAGATTCACCAAACCATATATATATTTCTCAAAATTATGCGGTCCGCTCATGAAAGTACAAACACAATCTACTGTTGCTGTACATTGTAATGCACAGAAGCACTTAATGAAACAGTTCTGCCATTCAAAGGACTGATGGCACTATTCTCCTCTTCAGGATTGAGGACCTGGAGTGTTTGGTGCTTGTCAGAGTCTCTGGAGCGTCACTGTTTGAATGAAATGCACAATCATTATCTGTCTGTTGTTGTGCACTAATGTTAGTGGTGTGTGTGCGTTTATTGCGTGTATGGTGTATAAGTAATCAAGCGCTCTCTGGTCCAGCAGCAGCGCTCTGTCCAGCTCCCAGTCCATCGTCTACATCCCTCAGGATATTGTCCGTGCCAAAGAGATCATTTCCCATATCAACACGCTCAAGACTCAGGTCAGCTACTATGCTGAGCGGCTTTCTCGCGCTGCTAAAGAGCGCTCCGCTAACGGCATGGAGAGAACCCTCGCCATCTTAGCGGATAAGGTGGGTGTAAATATAGCTCCTGCCCATTTAGTGCCACTATTAGATCCATTTGAAGTTACAAATGACCACATTTATATTTCTATCTCGTCCCCAGTATGGTCTGAGACTGACACTATAACCCCTTTTTCTCTCTCATTTTTTCAGACACGACAGCTGGTGATGGTGTGTGACTGTAAACTGCTGGCGTCTGCAGTGCAGGCCCTGAACGCAGCTAGACCCGAGTACATAGCCTCTAAAAACTCACCCTCTGCTGACTCAGAGCAGGTTGTGCTGAGGAATGATCAGGACACACTGCTGGCCAAATGGAGCGGCAGGAACAGTCGCTCATCCCTCCACGTTGATTGGCATGAGGAAGAGTGGGTAAGAAAGCTTTAGGGGCCTGTTCACAGCAAATCCAACGAAACTAAACTATAAAATATGTAAAATACTTAAACTGAACTTTAACATTTTTGTGAACGTTGTTTTTGGATTTTCACTATTCTCTGACAGGAGTTTGCTTACCTGATTTAATATCAGGTTCAGATCTAGTGTAAATAACACATCATTACACATTTGAAAAAGTCTTTTATACCAACAAAGGTTATGTTTATTTGCTCAAAAATACAGTTAAATAGTAATATTGTGAAATATTTTTACAATTTTAATGTTTACTGTTTTATTATATATTAAAATGTAATTTATTCCAGCAAAATTTTCAGTCTTCATTGTCACATGATCCTTCAGAAATGATTGTAATATGCTGATTTTGTATTTAAGAAACATTTCTTATTATTATTTTTGAAAACAGTCGTTCTGATTAATATTTTTTGTGGAAATCATTACATGATTACATTTTTCGGGATTCTTTAATGAATAAAACAGTTTAAAATAGATTTTATTGTTACAAAGTAAAAGTCTTACAGTCAGTTTTGATGTAATTAATGTGTCCTTGTTAAATAAAAGTATGAATTTGAAAAAAAAAATCATACTGACCCAAAACTTTTGAACGGTATGTTACTTACAGCCGCATATTGATTTCAAACCTAGAAGAAGAAAATACTCCCTAAAAAAACTAAATTAGCTGTTTTCCTTAAAACAATATTTTTTAAATAATTTTATTATAATCATAAAAAAAAATGTCCGACTCCAGTTTGAACAATGTAAGGCTGAACACCGTTACTGACAATCCTCATTTTGTCTGCGTGAGATTCTCCAGCTTTGTTGTTGTTGAGCAAGCGAAGCGTGAGCTGTTAAAGCTCCGCCCTCTTCTGGAAAGGGGGCCGGGAGCAGCAGCTCATTTGCATTTATATAGGGACACAAATACTGTGTGTTTTTGCTCACACCCAAATAGGGGCAAATTTGACAAGCTATAATAAATGATCTGTGGGGTATTTTGAGCTGAAACTTCACAGACACATTCTAGGGACACCAGAGACTTTATACATCCCCTTTAAAATAAAGTGTAACCAAATGTTTTTGTGCCCAAAATTCGCATTTTGCACAAATAGTTTCTTTGTTACAGGAAAAGGTGTGGGGGAATGTTGACAAAAGTCTGGAGTGTATAATCCAGCGAGTGGACAAACTGCTGCAGAGGGACCGTCTGCACAGCAACAGTAGTGAGGACATGTTCCAGGCTGAGCAGCAGGGCGGCGCCAGTAAGAAAGGTAATAGGAAAACAAAAGCCTTCTGGATCAACCCTGTCTGCACGGAAGAGTCTTCCTCGGCCCCTGAACCACAACAGCAGTCACCTTCACCGTCATCATCATCACCTTCATCCTTACCACCCGATCTGAACCCTGCATGCCCGGTTAATGCAGTAATGCATGCCCGTAGGTGCCTTTCACTGGCTTGTTCACACTTTCTCTCTCTCTTTCTCAACTATATTTTTGAGAACAGCATGAGGTCTAGTAGGCAGAGTCAATTTCATAAGTTATGTTTTTCTGCGTCACATTCCCTGCTGCTTGCCCATTGCATTTCCATTGTAGTACAAACACTAACACATGTACATACTTATCTCTTTTATATTCTAGTTATCACCCTTTCTGTATCTGTTTCAAACACCCTGTCACCTGTTCATCTTCAGACAGGTTTGCATGCCATAGCAACAAGCTTTTAAATTGTTTTTACTTGGTTGTGGCTTGAATTTTTTCTCCCACTGTTTCTAATCCACTTCATCATCTGTGTATATATTTTTATTATTTTTTCTATGGTACATCGTGTATGTTGTCTGATTTTAAAGAGTCTTGTAATATGTGTATATTTGTATATCTGTTTTCAATTATCAGTGCCAAAACGAGCAATATTATATGCATGGAATTGTATGGAATATTGTATGGAAAATCTGACATCCAAGTGGATTCAGTGCCACAGTTTGTGTTAATGAGCGTGAGTTGACTCCGTGTGACTCTCTGTTGATGTGCCATGTCTCTGGAATATGTTTCTGGAACATTCTGTTGTTTGACCCAGCATATTTGCCTACTGTGAACATGTGACCGGGTGCTCTCGTTTGATTGGCTGGCTGACTAACATGCTCACAGGCTGTCTGTCTGGTGCTGGCTTTATGTGCCAGTTAGTCACTTGGCAGTGCCAGCATGCTGTGATTTACAGTAGTCATTTCCATTATATAATGACTATAAAAAGTGCAACATTCCTTTGCAACATTCCAATTTGGGAAAGTAGTAGTTGACTTGTTTTAACATTGTTGTATCAGTGTCTGTGTGAGCTGCGTGTGCTGTGCTTGTTGCACTCGCTAAATAACTGTTGCAAGTTGCACCTCCATCCCTCTAGATGGCAGCAGCAGCAGCGGAGAGGAGAGTTACCCAGGTAAGAGCCCCTCCCCCTCCCTTAAGCTTATGCGCTTATGCTAAATAGGTGTTCACTTTTATGTCACATCTGTTGTCTTTTGTCATTGTTAATGACGTTACTTGATGTAAAACTGTCATTGCTACTGTTTTCTGAACGCAGTGCATCCATGTTTACTCTAAAGTCCCTGTGAATTGGCTTGTCGAACACAGATGTGCTACTGATGTGATATTTTTTGATTGAAAAAGGAAGTCGGGATGGGACACATTGAAGAGCTTAATGTCTCTTTTTTTTTAAATAGCCAAAGGCATTTAGTTTATACTAAAAAAAAAAAAAAAAACTATAACGTGTCAAGGCTTTATTTACTCTGATGTGAAGCATAATAGTCTAGTGTTTTTTATAATTTAGGGGGGGAAGGGACATTCCAGTTCTAGAAAGCATTTCTTTGGACACAATTCAGCTTTTTGGGTCTGTATTCCTGGAAGATTTGATTGTAAATTTTAAAGGCATATTTCTAATAAAAGCAAATTTGTCAGTGTTTACAATAGCCTTAAAAGGATATTTCATCCAAAATGTGAAAATCAGTTATGAATTTATGTTGTTCCAAACCCATAAGACTTTCGTTCATCTTCGAAACACAAACAAAGATATTTTTAATAAAACATGAAGAGATTTCGGTAACACTTTGTTATGGGGAACTGATATTCACTAATTAGCTATGACTTTTGCCTTAATAAACTCTTAATTTACTGCTTATTAATAGTTAGTAAGGTAGTTGTAGTAGTTTTTAAGTTAAGGTATGGGGTAGGATTTAGGGATGTGGAATATGGTCATGCAGAATAAGGCATTAATATGTGCTTTATAAGTACTAATAAACAGCCAATGTGCAAGATAATAAGCAACCAGTTAAAAGTGAGAATTGTTCCCCATACTAAGCTCCATTGAAAGTCCGTTCCCCTAAAATGTTGATGCTTCAAAAAGTTCATAAAAACATTGTAAAAGTAATCCAAGTCTTCTTGAAATTGCTTTATATGATAAGCAGATTTAATTTCCGCCTTTATTCACATATAAATATTGATCAGTGTATGCATTTTGATCAATATTTATATGTGAATTTTTTTTATATATATATAAAGAGATCATGTTTTAAACCCCTCAATTCATATGGATTACTTTAACAAGGTCTCGATACACTTTCTGAAGCTTGAAAGTTTGGTGGAATTAACTTTCAATGGAGGGACAGAAATCTTTCAAGTTTCAATAAAGAGCTCTGGTAACACTTTATTTTAGGGTATTTTAACTAGTTGCTTATTAGCATGCATATTACAAGAATATTAGCTGTTTATTCGTACTTATTAAGCACATATTAATGCCTTATTCTGCATGACCTTATTCTACATTCTTAATCTTACCCAATATCTAAACTTAACAACTACCTTACTAACTATTAATAAGCAGTAAATTAGGAGTTTATTGAGGGGAAAAGTCATAGTTAATAGTGAATACATGTTCCCTATACTAAAGTGTTACCAGAGCTCTTCATTTGTGTCAAAGATGAATGCAAGTCTTATGGGCTTGGAACAACATGAGGGCTTTTTTAAGTTTTGAGCTAGTAAACAGATTAAAAGTAACAAAACTTAAATTTGGATTTCATGGGGTCTTGAAAGTGAAACATGAGAATTTAAAGCCCTGACTTGAGAAGCATTATAATATGTGATATTTGATACTAGCAGTAGATACTCTGTATGTGTGTCAGGTGAGTGGAGCGAGGCCCTGTATCCCCTCTTGACGACCCTAACGGAGTGTGTGGCCATGATGAGTGACAAAGCCAAGAAGTCAATGGTTTTCTTGCTCATGCAAGACAGCGCACCCACCATCGCGATGGACCTCAACCTGCAGTACCGCCGAGACGTGGTCTTCTGCCAGACGGTTAGCTCTCAAGCACACACATTAGTGAACACCCTTACAGGGTTGGTACACGCAAAAATGAAAATCGTTAATCACCCTCACGTCTTTCCAATCACGTAAGACTTTCGTTCATCTTCAAAACACAAATGGAAGATATTTTTAATAAAATCTGAGAGCTTTCTGTGACTCCATTAAAAGTCAACTCACCCAAAACTTTGATTCAAAAAGTTCATAAAGAGATCCAAATGAATCAAGCAGTTTAACTCAAGTCTTCTGAAAAGAACCGCCAAGCAAGCACGTTAGAGCGGCTGTTTACCATATTTGATGTGCTCTATGTACGTGTGCTGATAAGTCTTTAAATGTAAATGAAAGTCTAAATTAAATCTGTTTATCACATAAAGGCCCTGTTTCCACCTGATATTAAGATGCGTTTTGGTCGATCGGATCACAAGTAGACGAGACAGACACGTACCCGTTTCCACCTGGTATTTTAATCCGTCTCTTTTACCCACTTTCAACCACTTCTGTCCTGATTTCTTCGAGGTGAGGGTCTATGGGCGGCTTTCAGCATCAGCTTTCGTTTTTGGTCTGACAGACCGGCCAAACTTTGTGAGTGTGTGTTAGAAATCAGGAATGGTGAAGAGAACATTGTACTTGGTACATTTTTCATCTTCAAATTGGGGTCTTCAGCCCCAAGTTTAAAGATTAAATCCCGTCTGGCTAGCGCGCTTCACATAATGTTTACAGGTTAGGTCAGTAGGCATCTTTAGTGGCTGTTTGAACACATTCGACCACATGAGCGTTTACACTACAAAAACGAATGAGTTTTCAACTACTGGAAGTGGTTGAAAGTGGACAAGCTCAAAACCCATTTACACCTGTATTTAGCGCTGTCCACTTGTGATCCGATCGACCAAAACACATCTTAATACCAGGTGGAAACGGGTCCAAAGTGATCGTGTTTCTTCAGATTTTTTTATCTCGTTATGAACTTTTTGAAGTGTCAAAATTTTAGGTGAATGGACATTCAATAGAGGGACAGAAATCTCTTAATTAAAAATATTTTCATTTGTGTTTCGAAATTAAAAGTCTTATGGATTTGGAACGACATGAGGGTGAGTAAATGATGACAGAATTGTCATTTTTGGTTAAACTAACCATCCAAATATATTTGAAATTAGGTTTTAAGAGATCCTTGCATCTCCACATTAATAATTGTAATGATGACCTTTAAAAGGGAAGTTCACTCAAATGAAATAGTTCATTCCAACCCTGAATCTTGTTACCTTTTCCATTAAAATTTTTACACGTTCTTTCCATAAAATTACAGTGCATACAGGTTTGAAATGACATGATGAAGATGAAATAATTTTGGAAGAGCTATTCCTTTACACCCATTTTCTGTCATTTTCTGACACCAGGTCTTGCTCTCTATTTTTTCTGTCTTTTTGTCTCTCTTAAGCTCACAGCACTAATTTGTGGCTTCATCATCAAACTGAGAAACTGTCTCCGGGACGACGGTTTCCTGAGACAGCTTTACACCATCGGTCTGCTCGCTCAGTTCGAGTGTCTATTAAGTACTTACGGTAAACACACACATTTACGCACATGCAGCATTTGATTCAGCGGTCACTGTGTATCAAGGAGAAAAGTTCCCTTATGTTATGTAAACTCATTATTCCTATGTGAGTAAAGCATTCTGTTTTGAATCACGTGTGTGTGTGTGTGTGTCACAGGAGAGGAGCTGGCCATGTTAGAGGACATGAGCATAGGAATAATGGACCTTCGGAACGTGACGTTTAAGGTGACGCAGGCCATCTCTACCTCTTCCCCCGACATGCTGCCGGTGATCACCGGAAATCGAGACGGGTTCAACGTTCGTATCCCGCTCCCAGGAAGCATGTTTGATGCATTGCCAAGGGAGATCCAGAATGGCATGCTGCTGCGGGTACAGCCGGTGCTGTTCAACGTGGGCATCAACGAGCAGCAAACGCTCGCCGAGAAGTGAGTCTTGATTATGTAAAACAGCCCTCAAGAGTGCTTGCATAACATCAATAAATAACATTATACCATAATTGTTTTATCTGTCAATCCGGCTTACACTTTTGTTCAAATTGAAAATATCAAAAGGGAAATTGAATTGTTTTGTGTTGTAGATTTGGAGACACTTCGCTTCAGGAGTTCATCAACGGGGAGAGTCTGGCTCGTCTTGACTCTTACTACCAGCAGTTCAAGGAGGTTTTACCAGAGGACTGTAAGTTAGCGTTCTCTCTCTCTCTCTCTCTCTCTCTCTCCGTTTTTCTCTTTACATATGAAATTAAAGAAGATTTGAATGACACAGGTCACTCTGGTTTTAATCCTCTGTCTCTCTCAGGTCTTCCTCGCTCTCGTAGTCAGACATGTCTCCCAGAGCTGTTGCGGTTCCTTGGTCAAAATGTTCATGCTAGGAAAAATAAAAATGTAGACATCTTGTGGCAGGCTGCTGAGGTAACAATTCTTCTATTTAAAGGGTGAAATAAATAAAATGAGTCTAATTAAAGAGTGTGCTTCAGGAATTCTTTAAATATTTACATTTCAGCATTTCTCGTTAAATTTTTTTACCTGAATTCCTGGTAAAAAACTATATTACCTGTGATGTTGCACAAAAAAAAAAATTACACCAATCAGAGTGGAACAAATAAACATGTGCCAAAATGGCTCTTTTGATCTGCCCATTCCCATGAAGCACTGCGAATGACATAATCGAGTTGATCTCTCTGCCCTCACAAAACACTTAAATGTTTGTATATATATTAGGGTTGTCAATATATATATATATATATATATATATATATATATTTTTTTTTTTTTTTTTTTTTAATCGCACACAATGTGAAATTAAGCATACACCATTTATCTTGTTTAACACGTCCGTTTGGCCATCATTGCCTATATCCAGCAAAGTAAACCATCAGATTGAAGTGTGATTCTCACAAAACTGTATTTTTTCAGCTTTTTTCAAGGTACATTTAGATGTCTTCCCAAAAAAGGACACCATGATATTTTTTTCATATAATTCATACATTTATGTACACCAAAGCACCCATAAAAAAATCACAGCAAAAAAAAAAAAACGTTTCAGAATTCACAGTGTATAGTACGTGCAACAGCAAAGAGCTTGTTTTAGACAAGTAAAATTGGGGAAGTTATTTTAATTTAAACAGGATCCATAATGCCCCTTTCACAAGATGTAATATAAGTCTCAGGTGTCCCCAGAATGTGTCTGTGAAGTTTCAGCTCAAAATACCCCACAGATCATTTATTATAGCTTGTCAAATTTGCCCCTATTTGGGTGCGAGCAAAAACACGCTGTTTTTGTGTGTCCCTTTAAATGCAAATTAGTTGCTCCTCCCGGCCCACTTTCCAGAAGAGGGCGGAGCTTTAACAGCTCACGCTTTGGTTGCTCAACAACAACAAAGCTGGAGAATCTCACGCAGCCAAAATGACGAACGGTGTTCAGCCTTACATTGTTCAAACCGGAGTCGGACACTGATGGAGAGACAACTGTTGTTGTAAGAAGTTGCAACTTCAGCGTTGAATTGACCCTCGTTTGTGAAGCAGTCCGGGGTAAAATGACGGCATGGCAACAACACTCTACTACAACAACTCTTCCTCTTCTCTAAAGCAGCCCAACATGGCCTCACCCCCTTTGTTGCGTGTTCTCAGGGGCGGGGTTTATGTAAACTTTAGGGTAGTGATGTCACCAGAAGCTCGTTGTAGTCCCTACCAGCCATTTGTTGTAGTCCTTCAAGAGCGATTTCTGTAAAAGAAAATATCTCCCTTTGCATTGAACTTTGAGCGTCGTAACTTTGCAGATGTTGTTTATGCTCAAACAGCAACATTACACACTAGCTAAAGTTAAAAAAGTGATATCATAATCAAGGATCCCTTTAAGATTATGAGGATAAAAATAATGATGGCCACTGATAAATCATTTAGAATAAATACTGCAATATTTCATTTAAAAAAATAATTTTTGAGAACTTTTAAGGATGAAACTGATTTCTTGTAGCAACATAGTTTGCATCTAAGTTTTCCATTTCAAAGGACACTTGAATGCTGAACTGGAGTAAGTGTAAATATGTGGTTGACTGTAACACAATATTTTCCCCCTCCACACTCAGATTTGTCGGCGACTGAATGGAGTGCGTTTTACCAGCTGTAAAAGTGCGAAGGACCGCACTGCTATGTCAGTGACTCTGGAGCAGTGTCTGATCCTGCAGCACGAGCACGGCATGGCCCCGCAGGTCTTCACCCAGGCCCTCGACTGCATGCGCAGGTAAGACACCTGAACAACTGCCTGTTCGTAAGCACTGCATGCTTTGGGGTTATGCCTCTATCTTTCTCTTTTCTTCCTCTCTTTATACTTCTCTCTCAGTGCATCATCCCTCATTGCTTGTGGCTTCTTGGTGTTTGCAGTAACAATTTTCTGTCTTTATTGCTTTGTGGCTTATGTGACCTAATATGTTCATTACTTTTATATTTACTCACTTGTTTAGGGACATAGAGTGTTTATTCCTTCCCACTCCACCTTTCCATCTTTCATTCCCTCTCTCCACGCTCTACGAGAGATGTAAACACAAATAAATCGCTCCTGTAGAGTGAGGAAACTGCTGAAACTTAAACCGGCTGATTTGTTTGGCTGTCTGCTTGTCAGATGTTCTGTGCTTTTAAATAAGAGTGTGGAATTGTCGGCTTTGTCCCATAATTTTCTCCTGTGCAATCTGAGGACAGATCTAAACAAACTTATGTAGCTACATTTGTACTGAAAACTGTTTTTCTATAGACCTTATGCGCCAGAGAAACAAGTGCGCCACCATCTTTATAATTTTGTCTTTGAACTTCCGTTTTTGCGGTAGTTCTGTATATTTCTATGGCATCGCTGTCAAAGAATAACTAGCTGGTGAAGTGGATTTACTTGTTGTAGGGTTAGTGAAAGTTATCATGAGCATTGTAATGTTTAAAGCAGATGTCTTAACAAATGTCAGTAGACCGGGAAGATTCATAGATATAGTAGACCAGTTGACCAGTTCATTCATAAATATGTAAGGTCGCTGTGGAAATATTTTGGAAGTCAAAAGACAACGAGCACAGCGCTGAAAAGGGGCGGGGCTACATAAGGTCTATATACACTGCTGTTCAAAAATTTGGGGCCGGTAAGAAAAATTAACACTTTTAATCAGCAAGGACTAATGCTTTGATCAAAAGTGTCAGTGAAGATAATTTTACAAAAGATTTCTACTTCTTTTGAACTTTCTATTAATCAAACAATCCTGCTAAAAATATCATGGTTTCCACAAAAATATTAATCAGCACAACTGTTTTTTCACAAGCCATGGTGGGGGAAAAAGAAGAAGAAAAAACTTATCTCGTTATTTTGACATAACTCATTATTTCAACATAATCACTCTGTATTTCGAGATATTAAGTCATTATTTCAAAATAATAACTAGTGATCGACCGATATTGATTTTTTTTTTTTTTTAGAACCGATAATTTGTGTGTTTGTGCCCGAGAACCGATATTTATTTACTGTTACACTTCTGTTTTTGACACGATTACTACACCACTGAACTGAACAAACCATTTTATTTATAACAATCACTCCCTCCTTGCATAGAAAACAAAACAAATCAAAAGTATTTATACACCAATAAATTTAGTTAATTTTAATCTTCATATTACAAAAATAATTTTATTTATTAAAAGCATCAGCAGCAACACTAATGTTAACAATAAGCTAAAGAAATGTAGAATGTCTAAAGTTTTCAAATAAATTAAAGACAGGAGTCATATCAACTTTGCAGAAATGTAATACTTCATTTTAAACTACAGTTTTTGTAGATTTATAAGCTGTTTAATAGGCTAAAGAGTGAAGAATAATTCGCTGGATAATGTTAAATAACTGAATAATATTCTCTGAAATATTGGAATATAACAAACAAAACATCGTATTTTATTGCATTTCTCAACTGGTATGTTATATCAGAATTATTAATAATGTTTTTGTATGAAATATCTGCTGACAAAGCACTCTTTATCTATGCATTTACACAGAACTATACTCAAACCGCTCGCGGAGATAATAAATAATTTCCATAGAGTTGCGTTTACTTAGATGTTTATTAGCGAATTAATGGAATATAGTTAATGTTTATATAATTACGGTGTTTTAAACAAGTGAATCTTGTTAAAAGTTACATGGAGAATTTCCTGAGCATCAACCTGCTGAGTGAACCGCAAAATGCAGACAACCTCACGAGACTAATGATGAGCATAGACAACAGAGAGAGAATTAAATTCAGCGCTTTTATTTCCAACATGTGCACACGACAAAAGGTGGATTCGAACCCGCAGCGATCACAGTAAAAGCTGGGACTGCGAGCCAACACGCTACTGTTGCACCACTGAAGACGTTGAATTGTACGCATCCTTTATTACACTATATATAGAATAACAAGTTATCTCAAAATAATGACTTATGTTGAAATAACAAGATATCGTGCTGAAATAACAAGATATTATGTCGAAATAACGACTTAATATTTCAAAATAATGACTTATGTTGAAATAACGACTTAATATCTCAAAATAACGACTTATGTTGAAATAACGACTTAATATCTCAAAATAACGACTTATGTTGAAATAACGACTTAATATCTCAAAATAACGACTTATGTTGAAATAACGACTTAATATTTCAAAATAATGACTTATGTTGAAATAACGACTTAATATCTCAAAATAACGACTTATGTTGAAATAACGACTTAATATCTCAAAATAACGACTTATGTTGAAATAACGACTTAATATCTCAAAATAACGACTTATGTTGAAATAACGACTTAATATTTCAAATTAACGACTTATGTTGAAATAACGACTTAATATTTCAAAATAATGACTTATGTTGAAATAACGACTTAATATCTCAAAATAACGACTTATGTTGAAATAACGACTTAATATTTCAAAATAATGACTTATGTTGAAATAATGACTTAAAATCTCAAAATAACGACTTATGTTGAAATAACGACTTATGTTGAAATAACGACTTAATATCTCAAAATAACGACTTATTATGTTGAAATAACGGCTTAATATCTCAAAATAACGACTTATGTTGAAATAACGACTTAATGTCTCAAAATAACGACTTATGTTGAAGTAACGACTTAATATCTCGAAATAACGAGATACGTTTTCTTCTTTTTTTCCACCATGTGGTTCAGGGCTTCTGTAGTTTTTAACATTTATAATAATAATAATAAATGTTTTCGAACACCAAATCAGCATATAAGCTATTTAAAATAACAATAGTATTTTAATAATTCACAGTATAGCTGTTTTACTGTATGTTTTGATCAAATAAATGCAACCTTGGTGAGCATAAAATACTTTTTAAAAAAATCTTACCAACCCCAAACATTTGAATGTAAGTGTATAGTTAAAAAAAATAAGTGCCTTAAAAAGTTTTCTCTTCGTTGTTAGTTCATAATATTTAATTCATTAACTAATGTTAATGAATTGGATGTTAAGGTAAAATATTACCCACAATGCACTGTGCATGATCTTCCACTGCGCTGTGCTGCTGTCGCCTGTGTGCGCGTGAGATTGAGTGAATGCATCTCAAAGAAAGCCAGCAGTCTATCTATACCTGTATATTTGCCTTTCTTAACAAGCCTGTATTTAAAACAGCTGGATCTCCTTCTAGATGCAGAGACGCCGTACACAAGTTTTTATTTTATGATGGATCTGTTGCATGCTGGGAGGATGCTTGATTTGCATGGCCCAGTGCTGGCAGCAGCAGCAAACCCCTTATACGCCCACTTCTGTCCAACATGGAGCCCTTTTTTTTTTTTTTTACTTTAAATGGCAAAGATGCAGAACATCACTCTTAATTTTCTCTTTCTTTATTCTCTCTTTTTCCCTTCTCTGTGTCTGTACTTCTTTTCCTACTTCACGTTGTCTGTTTTATGTCTTTTGGAATTACTTTTCGTTTCGCATCCATATCTGACGGATGGATTCAACTCAACACCATGTCTCCACTTAATCTTGTAATTTCATTATTACTTTGCATTACTGTTGGAACCACCTCCATGGTCACGTCACCCCATCCTGTGCATGTCACCCCATTCTGTTTGTCCTCTCTGGCCTTTGCCGCCGCTCCCTCGTCCCCTGCCCCTCTCTGCAGCATTGGGACCAGGGAGGGGGTAACTCAGAAGAACCTGAGCGGCTTATTGCCCATACGTGACTTCAGGCTGGACCCCAGTCTGCTCTACTCTCTGCCCCTTCTGGCCCTGAGCCCAAACCTGCTCATCGTCTGGGTGTTCCTCAGCATAGCCTACCTGCTGGCCAAACTCCGCTGCAGCTGAGCCCGAGACCCCCTTCTTTCATTTTTCTTTCTCTCTCTCTCCCTCACTCCAGCTATCTCAGCACTTTCTTTCTCTTTTTATTTTCACTTTTTCCTCCTGTGGGTGAGGAGTTGTTTGCAGACAACACTGAATTCTCTCTGGTTCATTTCAGCTCTTTTCTCTAAAGGCCCGATATACTCATGGCAAAGATCTATTTCTTTCTTCGCTTGGGGATAAAAGGAAGACCGAAATACCCTAGCAGGTATACAGTTAGCGAACAATCCAAAACTGTGAGCGCGTTTAGATGAATATCTAAATGCTGCGCGCTTTCCTCTCACTAACAAGCAGTGAGAAAACAGCAGTTAAGAAAGCATCTGATTATAGTGATTTGGATGTTTTAGGGGTGTAACGATATATCGTTATATTGCAATATAAAAATGCGACGTATCGTTGATGTAAACATTATGATTCACGTTTTATTCAAGACTCGGCTTACTGTATTTATAAAGTATAATTAACTCGAAAATGTAGATTCTGTCATCATGTACTCACCCTCATGTCGTTTCAAACCTATACGATCTTCCAAACACACTTTTTTTTTTTTTTTTTTTTTTATGAAATCTTGTGAGATTTCTGTTCCTCCATTTAAAGTCAATTCCCCTAAAACTTAAAAGATCTTAAAAAAAAAAAAAAAAAAAGGTCATAAAGGCATCGTAAAAAGAATAAACTGAGCGGTCTAATCCAAATCCAAGTCTTCCTAATGGCGCTTTTCCACTGCGTGGAACGACTCGGTTCAGCACGGCTCGCTTACTTTCAGTTTGCTTTTCCACTGCAGTTTAGTAAGTTCAGTTCAAAGTGGGTGGGATTATAGACAGATTGTAAGAGTTGCGCCACCTTTACTGCCGTGGATCCGCTCCTCGGCTACCAACGAGTCTGCACCTCGTCTACTGACCACGATACAGCCATTTATTTTTTCAAGTTCGTGTAACAGTCGTTTAAAAAAGGTTGCGCAAAACAAATGATACTGTGGTGGCTGTTACTGACTATTTAAATCTAGCAGGTTTGGTGTCTCGTGTTTCAAATCCAATGACGCTAGTAGTGACGATTTTCTCTGACCAATCAGTGATCTGCAGTGTTTACACGTCACATTTGGTATCGGTTTGGCATGCTTGGAACCTCAACCGAGGTGATACTATTTAAGCGAGCCGTACCATTCCGTACCGAGCCGTCCAATGCAGTGGAAAAGCGCCAAAAAGTGATCCGTACCGAGCTGTACCGAACCGTAAGAGACACGATGGCTTTATATGATGAACAGATTTACAACGACACGCATACTGTAGTAAACACGGACGTTTAAATGTACGTGTGCGTGATGCGCAAAAACGACATGAGAGTGAGTAAATGAAGAGAGAATTTTAATTTTTGGATGAACTAATAAAGTTTGGGAAAAGTCATTTTTACACGCTTTGCAATTAGAACTGTTATTGATCATCTTAAGCGATACTCGCTGGAGTAGAAACAGTTGGAGGCCCCCCATCATTCAGTCAAATGATTCGTTCAAAACGTGGATTCATTCAGAAACGAAAAATCACTGTGTTGCTCAGAGACACACAATGGCTCTGTGGAACATTTTTCTTTTGTGAAATAGAGGAAAAATAGACAATGTTCCAAGTCTGAAATGAAAGTCACCTAACATTAGCTTCTTGTTTTTTATACTGTTGTATGAAATCAATAGGTTGTCACATTTGCAATCGTGCTGATATTCGGGAAAACAGCACTCTATACCCTGTTATAAATATTAAAAACAAGAACTCATACAAGGACATTTTTGCCCCAATTTTTATTACATTTGGTGGCATTTTTGCACCTAGCACCCTTTAATTTCCGTGATAGTGTGGGGCAGGGCTCTTTTTCGAGGCCCCTTCTGTTGCGAGGCCCGTTTCAAGTGAAATGGATAAGGCCGCTACTGCTGAAAGCACAAACATCATTTAAAGTGGCACTCCTCGAAGTGAAATCACGTTTTTAGTTTTGGTAGTATGATGATTCAAAGCGTTTTATATTGTTTATTCTTATCATGTAAGTATATAATCTGTGCAGGTGGCTTGTCTGTATAAAAGAGATTCAACAAATTCCTGCAGTGAAAGCGCGAGTGTACTGCGTTAGAAAAAATTAAAGTTTCCGTAACAGTACTACTATATTTAATGTTGAATATAATGTATAATGTAATGCAACGGGGCAATATTTGTGGGTCCTGATAATGCCAAATGTCTAATTTTACTGATTATTTTTATATGTATAGTATAATTCTGTATTTTCAGGTTCAGAATCATGAATATTTTTATTCTGATGTCACCATTAAGAAGTTCTCTCTTAGGTTTCAGCTATCCTAATTCTAATTTCATGTTAATATTCAGTTTTAATGTTCAGTGACAATTGTTAATTTTCAATAAATTTTCATACAGAAAGTTCAATTAAATCTTGAAATATTGTAAATTCTTTATTAAGTTGTATGTACAACTAAGAAAGTTATTTAAAATTGTTAATGTTTTGGATATAAATCTGTTATTTGAATTTTGTTCAAAATATTGTGATATGTATCGTATCGTGAACCCAGTATCGCGATACGTATCGAATCGTGAGCTGAGCGTATCGTTACACCCCTGCATCAGCTATGCAATTTGGCACTCCTGTCAAGTCACGTTCGTTTATATAGCACTTTATTCAGTATATTGCTTCAAAGCAAGCAGCTTTACATTATTAAATATTAAAAACAGTCAGTGTCACTTTCAATTACTATAAAGCAGCTCTCCAGTGTGTTCATGTTTTTACTCGCGTCTGACCTCTGAAAGCAAATGACGTAATCACCAATTCGAAGGTGTTTACCAGCCAGAGTGAACTTTTCTGGAAAGTTCACTTTGGCAAGCTTTTTCAAACTTTCGAAACGAACTTCATTTTGACCTGATTTTGTTCATTCTTCGATTTGGCTTGAAGTATATCTGGGCCTTAACAGCCAGTCTAAAGGTCTTGGTGTTTCTATCTGCCTTACCCCTCTCTCTCTCTCTCTCTTTCTCTCTCTTCTTAAGTAATCTTGGATGACATAAGAGAAAAGTTTGTACATTCATTTGTGACATATTACAGATATTCTGAATTATTTTAGAGGGTACATTGAACATATATATTTAAGACATTGATTTATTTATTCAATACTAAATATTCTTATAATATAAAGCTGTTTTATTTATGTTATTATAATAGCACGCATATAGTGTGCTGGTGGTCCGTACAATATTTATAATAATGAGATACTGTTTCTGTAACAGGATCGTGGAGTTTTCCAGTGATTTTTGTGGTCGATTTTTGTGTTATGTCTTCCATGTGTTTCTATCTAAATGCAAAGCTAAGGCCTAGCCAAAGCTAATTTCAACTATCATCGCACTTGCTTTAAAAATGTATTGCACTTTAGGGTGTTAAGCGTGTCCGTGTCTTCCCATGTTTTGCAGGAAGAAAACATTTAGTTCTTTTACCATGATTGGTCTGCACTAGCCTGTTTGCAGCCTTTCCAGTGAAACTGTTAAATTTGGCCATATAAGATTGTATTTTCAGTCAGGGAAATCTAAATATGCACTTGAGAATTACTTTTTCACTGTCAGCTGATAGAACGGCAATAGGTTTAATAGGAATTTTGTGTAAAGGAATGTTCCAGGTTCACACACGTTCTGTTAAACAGAAGACAGACAATTTGGAACTCGTCACTCAATTCGTAAAAAGAAACAAAACCTTCTTTACATTAATGCACTAACAATGAAAGTCTATGGGGCAAGGCACTAACATTAAAATACGCAATTTTGAAAATACAACCACTGCTTCTTACAAATTGAGAGACGTAATCAATGTTTCAGATAGCTTGAACTGAACCTGGAACAGTCCTTTAAAGATGTATCTGTTTAGATGAGAAGAACATTTATGTGTTGCTTTAAGTAAAATGTTCTTATGCAGAACTGATGAATAGAATGTATGTTCTTTTGCCAAAACTAATCATGACGTACAGGCTGCAAATCTTCAGAATTCTTCCCTTATTTATATGTAAATATATATTTTATATGTAAATATTTACCACAATGATTACATCATTTTAAAGGACTCCCAGTTTAATCGTGCTTCCCTCTGTGCCAAATTAGAAATGGCCTCTCTGTGCTTTGTAAAATTTGTCTGGCCACATGCCACGGCCAGTACATCTGCTGTTTACAAGCTAGCAGTGCTTGAGTTTACATGCCCTAAAGAGCTGTCCATTACATGAACGTTAAAAAAATTAACATTCAGCAGGCTTTAGAAAAGTGTAGATTTCATTTGACCTACAAAAGAAATTGACTGTCCCAAAATATCTCCATTTGAGATGCTGAAGGGGTTCGTTTATAATGATGTTGCGGCTCTGTGAGTCTGTTTTTGCTCAGTTTGCTTTAAAAACGTCAGAGATGACTTCCAGACTTTTTCCTGTTTGTTTTAAATCATGTTGGATAATGTTACTAGCTGTATTCTGAGTATTTGATTACATCTTATGCAGTAAGTTGGAGAAAGGTTTTGGTGACTGATTTTAAAGTCTGTTTAGACAGTCTAAGATACTGCCTCAGGTTTGGCTGAATGTCATCGGTAGGTTTTAACGAATAGAATTTAAGGATAGGACTCAGTTTAAGTTTGATAGCTTTAAAGTTTGATCATTGGTTTTAAGTAGGGCTGCATGATTATTACAAAAAAATGAAATGATCTGAATTATTTTATTATTAGTTTTATTATTAATTTGAATTCACAACATTTATATTAAAACAGCTGTATGTTATTACATATAGCTTGCCGTGTAAATTTGATGTTACTCATTGCGAACAATCTGTGCAACGTTTATCCAAATAATTGCAAACTGTGTTTTTTGCCTGTGTTCATGTGCTTCTGCAAATAACTTGTTCATTAGGATCTGATCTCTGATTCGCACAACATACCAGTTTGTGATTGTTCAAACGCTGCAAGAAACACATGTTGTTCTAAATGGAATGCCGTGTAGACATTTATGATTAATCGTGACAAAGTCCCTTTGAGACGAGTAATTTCACTCGGCGGCCATCTTGAAATGCCTCTCGCTCTCGGGCGTCCAAGTGCAGCTCCAATTTTTTTGAATGGCGAAACATCAAATTCTCCAAAACAAAAATGCTTACGATTAAATTTTATTTTTTAAAAACCCCAATGAATATCTGACAACAACAGTTTCATAAAGCTTGTTACTTATGTCGAAATAGCGTTTAAAGCTTGTTTTTCATGTTAGACCAGCCAACGCGCATGCACAGCCATGAACGCGATGACTTGACTAATCAATGATTGGCTCTTTCACTTAGAAGGCGGGGCTTATTCACCATATTGGGTGTTGTTGCACTTTCTCCCATTCATAAGTAATAGGAGTGCACCGTCTTCCTATATATACAGTCTTTGATCGTGGCAGCCATACTCATAATCAAAACTTTTTGGATTGATTGTGCAGCCCTAGTTTTAAGGATCAGTTTTAGGTTTAAAGCTGTATTGGTGAATGTTTTGGGAACAATGTTTTTAAATGAGTATCTTAGATTAGGGAATAGTTTTGTGGACTGGTTTAATGAATTTGCTTGATTAATAAATAGGCTCAGAGCACATGCTCTTTTGATTTATATTGAGCTTTCATGCTCAGAGAATCATATTTTATAAACGATAATATACAATATGCAGTGTTGTTTTTATGCTTCCTCTTACAACATTTGTACATTTTTAAATATTATTTCAATATTTTTAATCAATATTTGAAAAATATAACCTTTTACTCGAAGATCAAAGTAGATTTCTTAGTTCTACCTCGTTTTACACTTTAGGCTTGTGAACTGAGCATACATGCTCATTTAGTCAAAAACTACAAGGTCTCTGCATGGAAAGGAACTGGTTTGATTTAGAAGGGGTTTTTTTAGCTATTAAGTTATCAAAATATAGATTTCTGTGATCATTTACTCACTTTGTTTGTTTCTTTCTTCAGTTGAACTTAAAAGTAGATATTTAGCAGAAAGTCCAAGCTGCTCTTTTTCAGACATTTTTCTCGTACGATTTTTCAGTGAACAACTTAAATTTCATTCGGTTTATCACACTAAGCTGCCGTATAGGGGTTTAGAAGACTTAATCCCAAAGTTTACTTCGTCTGTCCTCATTCCGCGATGGTCTGTCTGCGTGACGCAATTTTCATCATCGGGTGGGTCCGCAGATGTCTGCGCACACCGTCTGGAAAGCCACTTGAAGGCAAGCCTGCAACCTTAGCCGAAAAAAGTGTAACCCCTGCTAACACTTCATAATAAGTTGGCATACACTTGCTGCATGTCTCGTAAAACGTTCAAAAATGTAAACGTCTGAGAGAAAGAGAAGATCTGAAAAAGCATGACGACACAAAAGAGAGCTCTATTCCGTGTGCTTTTCTGTGTGCGCAGACACTCAAAGCATGCAGCCGCGTACACAGAAAGCTAGACAGCGCAGGAGTACTGAACTGAGATCTCTTTTGCATCTGAACGGACAAATACAACATCTCAAAATGTCACTTTTGGAAAGTATTTACGTAAACAGCATCGGTTATGTCTTAAGAAAACGTAAACCGTTGTGAGAATATCGGATGTGCATCAGTGTATTTGATGAACGCATTCAGTCTTGTGACAGTAGCCTAATAAACCTGCTGCCGTCTGTGCCCTTAATAGTAATCAAACAAAAGACAAAGAGAAAAGCATTCACTGCTCTTTAATAGCTTTATTAAGGATTAATAAATATTTCTGCTTGAAAGAATAAAGAATGATGTATGCAAGTTGTTATAAAGAATCCATATATCATTCATTGAAACGAAGATCATGTTCTTCTTTAGGAGAAGTGATTTTATTTAATTTAAAGATAATTAAAGGCACGTTATATGTCACGGCAGTTAAATGTATCTGTATTGCATGTTCAAACTTTAATATTCATATTAACAGGTTAATAGATGTTTTCTCCAGGAGTATATAATGGGTTAGGAAAATTTACAGGAATTCTTAATTAATGCATTACAGTTTAACTAAACCCATTAGATTTTACTCGACTAAAACTAAAACAATTCAGATGACTAAAATCAAAGCAGCATAACCTTCTCTATCTAAACTTTGCATGCAATGGCTGATACGCTACTTTTCTTCCTCTAACCTTCCGAGCGAACATTAGCTGCGTCTCATTTCGAAGGCTGCATCCTCCGGAGGTCGCATTTGAAGGCTGCATACATCATCGAGGTGGTCTCATTTAAGAAAAGTAGCCATTAGATTGCAAAGTAAGAAAGAAATTACAGTATTTTACAACTCATGAGGAATAACAGTCAAGTTTATTACGGTTACTTTTCTTGATGATGTATGCAGCCTTCAAATGTGACCTCCGGAGGAAGCAGTCTCCGAAATGAGATGCAGCTGTTGTGTAAATGATACGACTCAGTGCTGCCCTCTGATGTCTGATTGAACCTTGAACCTAGAGTATAAAAAAGGAATTGTACTGCGCATGTGTCGAACGCACCCATCCGTGCTTATCTGCGGTTGAGTATACTTCGAAAGCTGTGTGGACTCGGAACATGGAAAATGAAGTATACTCTGGAATACTTATGGTGCTTTTTTTTTCAGAGCTTGATAGCCTCTGCTGCTGATCCACTTTCATTGTATTGGAGCAGCATGAACATTTTTCAGAATTTCTACTTTTGTGTTCCACAGACGAAAGCATAAGTCAAATGAGTTTGGAACGACATGAGAATGACACATTGCACAGATGTTTAATTTCTAATTAGACAGTTTGACCTGAAATAAACCGTTCCATATCATGCTTACTGATGTCATTTACATTTACATTGCAACAGTTGACTCATTGAAGAATTTATTGGTCTTTTTTTTGAATATCACTAAGATGTTTATGTGTAAGCACATTTTTGAAAGTTTCAATGATTTCTGTGTATATATATATATATAAAAGACAGAATTTGTGGAATCTCAATAAGAGGGACATGTGCAATAGTCGCCCTGATCAAATGTAATTATTTAGCGTAAATAATTGTTTACCACACCCTAATACACAGCCAATGTAGCATGCTGATCTTAAAGATTTCTTTATATTTTCATCAGAGCATTGACTGCCTATGTGCTAAAGAACTTTTAGTGACCCGCTTTTGTTGCATTTTCAGCAACGTGACGTGTTTTTTTTGTTTTTTTGTTTTTTTTTTTTGATGATGACTAGCTTTGGCCACCCTCATTCTCTGTTCACCCGTAACACTCATGCTCATAACACTGCTGAAATGTCTGCTGCCATCTTTTGTGGCTGTGATAATTTTTGCTTGTGATTTTTCTAAACATGGCTTCATGTTCTGTTTGTTTTCTACTTGTTTTTACACACTCAATCCCGCCCCATTCCCCCTGCCAGCGAGGGCTGCCGCCGTGAGAATACCACGAAGAACATTGGATGTCGCAAGTATGCCTTTAACTGTCTGCAGCTGAAGGCCTTTCCTAAATATTACAGACCTCCCGATGGCACTTTCGGGAAAGTGGAGACTTAATGACTCTTGTTTGGATGTAATACAGAAAGATTATCAGTTATGAAGTCCTGCACATTAGAAATTCAAGCTTCTTCGAGCTAAGCTACAGTAAATCTGCTCAACACAAATGCTATATCAGTTTTTTCCGATGGTTATCGCACATTTACATTTCAAGCATGAACTTGAAGTGGAAATGTTGACTGCGATGATTTGTATCAGTAGATGCAGTAGATACAGACTACATGTCTGATCAGTTCTCTTTCATAAGCTCACAAGTATCATCAAACACATATGTATGTATTACATGTAATGTTGTATTTTATCATATTTGCTCCTCTGTAGTGCACAATGAAGGGTTTAGTCATTTTTGCTATGTATTTCATAATCCTGGCCCTTTATAGTGCATAATGGAGGGTTTAGTCCTTTATGCTGTAGTCTTGACTGTCTATCACAAACTGTTGTGTGTTTAGTACGTTAAGCTACACCTGCTGCAGCATAATAGTAATCAGTCTCACGGCTTAGTCACATGACTCTTCTTGCCTTGTGTTCGTACGTCGAGGCTCCACCATTTTCAAGTGTCATTTCCCATAGACCAGTGGAAGAACTTTTGGGAAATATGTGTTTTATTCATTTTTAAACCTCGTACATTTATCCAAACCTCTCAGTTGCGATAACAATGTCCTGTTGAAGTAAAATAAATGAGCTACTGGCAAGTTTCTTCTATGGACCAACGTAAAAAATGATAAAGGCAAAGTGAGATCAGTGTATCACTGTGTTCGGCTGGCAGCAACGACTCTGACAACATCTTTTTTTTTAATAGATGACGATGCTGTCGTTCTGTGCTGTGCTTGTTTTTAACAAGAGGTACATTCATAAATGGAATATGGATACATTGAGAGAGTACAGTGCAGTGCTAAGAAAATGTGACAATGTGAATCTGTTACGGTCATGCAAATTATTTGTTGGTTATTCTTTTGTCATGTGTGTATCACTGTTGTTTTTGATGCTGTTTTTGACACTGATGTTGACTTGATTATTGTATGCTTATAGGAAGTTATTTAAGAGAGATATGCTCAGATTTTTTTGGATTGATTTTGATTTGTATTTATTTCTTTTTATGGTAATGATCTTGTATCTTTTATGATGCCCTCTTAGATATATTATGTCTGTCTAGAACAGAGTTCTGCTGTATTAAAATGCTGTCATCAATATCTGATGCCATTAAAGAGAGAATATAAGACCATTGACGTCGATTGTGTTCTTTTTATCATGATAAAGCTTTGGGGATCTACACTAGGTTAAAACCTGGTCAAACATTTACTGTAATATGTTTGTTCATTTATTTTTTTTTGCAATTTACATGTTGGTTGAAAAACTTTTGTCAATATGAATGGCCGTCAATGGGGAAAGATGCTTTCTGCTCATGATGTTCTACTACTATTACTATTAGATTACGGTCCAGTTCTCACTATTAACCAACTATTAACTATGACTTGCCTCAATAAACTCCTAATTACTTCTTATTAATAGTTAGTAAGGTAGTTGTTAAGTTTAGGATTAAGGATGCAGAATAAGGCATTAATATGTGCTTTATAAGCGCTAATAATAAGCCAATATCCTAGTAATATACATGCTAATAAGCAAGTAGTTAGAATTAGTGAGAATTGGACAATAAACTAAAGTGTTACCATAATAATAATGATGATGCTTATCCAAGTACCTAAAAAACACAATAAAACAATGAATTATAAGTGTAAGAGGTTTAAATTAATGACAATAAATTGAAATGAACACAGAAGAGAAAATTGTAACCTAAAAAATGTGCTTTGTGTGGTAAAATCTGAATTAATTGATTTTGTTAAAATAAAATAAAAATATTTAACATTACTGAATCAACCTAAATATATTAGGTTACACCAGCAAAATTAAATTTAAGGGTAAGATCAGGCAGAAACAGCTCTTTAATAAATAGCAGGTTACAGGTTACCACATTTTACGGTGAAAGATGCTCCAGGCTTGTTTCATGGGTAACACTTTAACACATCTAAAGCATTTATTATTCATAGTTATTATTAATTTCAACATTTAGTAATACATTATTAAAATCAAAAGTTGGATAACACTTTATTTGGTTACACTTTATTTTAAGGTGATGTAGTTACATTGTAGTTACTCAAGTACTGAGTGAATATGAATTAACAACATGTACTTACTATAGATTTAGGGTTTGGTTTAGGGGTTCATTACTTGTAATTATGCATAATTTACTGTTATTACTATAGTAAGTACATGTAACTATGTTACCTTAAAATAAAGGTGACATATATTGTGGTGTAATTTCGGCATCTGCTAGCAAGAGGGGAAAACGCTGACCAGCCAATCCCAAGCCCACTGGACCGTGTCACCTGATGAGCTGCTGCTGCCCTCTTGTGTTCTGTAGCACCAGAACAGACACGGCTTGCATTTAGAACAACCAAAGTCTATTTCCAAGGAAAGTAATTGAGTAACTTGAGCTTCATTCAATAACAAACACTTCACATTATTATGGTAGAGACGAAAAAGGATGAACATGGATGTACTACACTTAAAATCAATCAAATGTCACTACCTGTACAAAATAACCCTGCTTCTGATGAGTGTCATAAGAGTCGCCGCCCACTTCTGTACCTCAGAGAGTAGGAAACAAGTGGAAAATAAAAAAACTATACCAAAATTTACATTTATTTCATACTAAGTATACTTAATCTATTCACATATTTATTGACATATCACTTAAGACTTACTGATATCAAATTATAATTAAACTTTATTTGGAGCGTTTCTTTATACATTTATATTATGCCTAATATTAAGCCTAAAAAGTGTTTTAATATCACTATTAATAAGGATTGCATGATCTTTGTATACTATTTATAAGATATTTAATGTTTACCTAAAGTATACTTGCAATAGTTCCACTTTAGCACAATCAAACATACTTCAGTATATCTTTAGTTGATCTCAGCACTACTTCTGCACAATTAAAGTGCATTAAATACTTCAAGTATACCAGTTTATATATCAAAAGTACAACTGCAGGGTATTTTTATTAGGCACATAAATATGTAAATGTATTTGTAGTATACTTACTAAAAAGAATCTGTTGAGGCTCTTGTTGGTTGAATATAATTTTTTATATATATTTTCTTTGTATCTGTCAAAATAGTACAAGATTATCCTACAATATATGTGACATCAAATAAGGGTTAGCACAAAAGTAATCTAAATGTAATCCAAAAGTAGTCAGATTACGTTACCAAAAATGTGTAATCTAAGAGATTATATTACTGATTACAAATTTTGTCATGTAATTTGTAATCAGTAACTGATTACAATTCATAAGTAATCTACCCTGCTCTGATGATTCGTCACCCGCAGCATCCTCACATGTGATACTAGCTAGGACTCGTTCTTCGTGTAAACAGACGTGACGTAATGACGCAAAGACGAACAGCTGCATGCTCGAATTAACCCACCAGTACCGATTTTATTATAAAACATTATTACAAGCTTACCATTGTGAATCAGGCTAAGGTAAGGAGATAGTTTTGAACACAATGATTTTTAACCAAAAAAGTTACGAACTGCAGCTTTAAATCTGCTGTTATTACAATAACACCAAATATTTTACAAAACTATTGTTTATCTTTGGGTCACTTGTGTTAGTAGCTTTAACAACTCTTGTTTTCAATTAAAATACTGCCATTAAAAAAACAAGAATCACCCAAATTACAATGTTCAAGTTCATATATATACTTACATCACTCGTGTGGAGCAGGCTTTTCAAGATATATCTAAAAGGACTTCCACAATTCTTAAATAAAGATTATAACAAAATGTGCATCTTTTCTGTTATTATGAATCACACTGTTGCGAATGTGATTAACTAAGCTTGTTCAAGCAATAGCGCCACTATGTGGAGAAAGGGTGGTGGCGCTGTGCTGCTGCTGTTCCATAAAATCATAATGCATTTTTTTTTTTTTTTTTTGTCTTCATGGCTTTATTAACAGAGTAACAAAACACTTCATTATAACACATATTTTCTCGTAGTAAACCTTGTGCTTTATCAGTTTTTGTTTTTATTAGTTTGATGAAGTAGCGCACCGTTTAAGTCATCATTTGATTCTAACCAAAAAACATTAACTGACGCTCGTTGCGCCCACAGGAGCGCGCAGTGCTGTGGTGCGCGCGCACCTGACACCTGTCACACTATGACGAGTTTCTGGCTCTTCTGATGCACGGGAGCAGAGCGGATCTTCACGAGCGCGGGGTAACACTCACACACATCACCGAAGCTGGATCAAGCCGTCCGAAACCCTCCAAACTTCCACTGGGCCGGGCCAGCAGGCCAGCAACCCCCGATCTGGACCGATGTGCTGGCCGAGATGTCTCGACACATTTATATCAGGAATAAGATCGGCGAGGGAATCCAAGCGCCTATATTTCAGGTGACCATGTTAAGACTTGAGATGAGATATCGTTTTTAAAGTTCTTTGTTAATTTTATTGGATAACTTTATAGGATATATACAATCATTTTTGGTTAGTATTTGCTCTAGTGCGTATAAGTTCTCTCAGTAAAATTGTTTTTAAGGATATTAAACTGAAGTACACTTTGTTTTTAGTGGCTTCTGCAGTTGTGCTGTTTTTTGGCGTCATATCACTTGTTTAAATTGAGACTTTTACTACACTCTTGTGAATACAAGGTTCGAAAATAGAGGTTTACGCAGCGATGCCATAAAGAACCATTTTTGGTTCTACAAAAAAAAAACAAAAAAACGTAGAGTTCTAAAAAAGAATCATTTTTTTTTTTTTCTTAACGCGAAGAACATTTTAAAAATCTACAGAACATTTTTTCCCGCTATAAAGAACCTTTTGTGGAATGGAAAGAGTGTATCTTTAAGAGTGAACGCTAAACTTTATTAAATCACGTGAAATATTTGAAGCACAGGTAAATACCTACTATTAGAGAGTATTTGATAGTAATAATGAAGAAAGCTCACTTAGATCACCTGACTACAGCCTTAATGGTGTGAAATGAGCACACTGACCTATTTTTTGGTGGCCCTATTAAACAAACTTTAAAAAGAACAAGCTCTCTGTCTATCCTCAACACTACAGAACTCTAGAGACGCCTAGAAATAGAAACAAATCAGACCTGGCTAATTAATGTGTCCCTTTAGTGACTATTTTTTGTCAGCCCACCCTTCTGTCTCTCTCTTCCTCTTTCAAATTCCCTGTTGTTTATACAGCTGTGATTTTTTTCTTCCCAAGGATATGGAAGGGTTAATATCTCTGATATAACCTCAAGCTGAATGACCGCTCTGTACCTTTTCTGCTCCTGCTGTTATATCACTCCATTAATTCATTGCACTGATCATTTATATTGATACAAGTGACTCTCATTACAGAATGAACTTTCCTCATTAATGCTCACTATTTGCACTGTGCATTTCTGCATTTTCCTCCCTCCCATCACCCAAATTTGGCTAACTACTATGTTTCTACACAATGTATAGTCTAGTCATATTTTACCCATTTCTAATTTATTTTTATGCAACATTCAGTCTATATTTTAGTCTGCATACTGTACGTTTATTATAACCTTGATAGCAACTAGCAGGCAAATTCAATAATATTTGCCAACAAATTCAGTACTGATCCTGCTCCTTATTCTGGATAGATATTGTAAGATATTAATATCAAATATCATGATTCCATAAACATAGATGCAAATATTATATAATCTCAAAATGGTTGGGAAAGGATTGAATAAATGGTTGAGGATTAAAGAACAAACCTATCTTAAAAAAAAAAAATCATTCATGTTTCTGTCATTGCTCCCTCTACAGGTGAACAGGGGAACATATTCACGCCGTAGTCGATTGAAGAGGTCTGATGGCAGCACCACCTCCACCAGTTTTATCCTGAGACAGGTAAAGTAGTTGTCCATTTCTGGAAGTGATCAGGTAAAAAGCAGTCTATAAAAAAAGCGATATGCCCCTATTTTGGCTCAATTAAATTATTACTTAGAGACTAGTCACTTAAACAGTATAACTAGTAATCAGACACATTTTAAAGTCAATGAAGCAAACATATTCTGTTTTTATTCTTTGTTTTGTTCAGGCCTGATGTGTGATACATTGCCTGTTAAAACCTTTTTCTTTTTCTTCCACTTCCAATCATGGTCATAGATCGTAATGCAAGTGATGTTGATAATTTATTAATTAAATTTCTGTATAGTGTACACAAACATAAAGTATATAAATATTTACATCATCCAGACCTCATGTGAACATTACTATAGAGAGAGAGTATGTTAATAAAAGTGGAAATAAAACTTGATAGTTTAATTAGCAAAAAATAATTTCTAATCTTGTTTTGATTTTTTAACTATTATTTATAATCATATATATATATGTGTGTGTGTGTGTGTGCGTGTGCGTGTGCGTCTGTGTGTGTGAATGTGTGTGTGTGTGTCAGCGGACAGATGGAGACAACACAGGTAATATCGTTTACAATGTTTATTGACAATGGTGGCAGAGAGCAGGTGAATCAAACAGATGAATAGATAGAAGGTAGATCATTTGAATGAACTTAGCTCGGTAGTAACAGTCACTCTTTCTTTGTTGAGATGGAAGGATAGCAACCGGATGATCTGGACAGAAGAAGAGGATTGTGGAATACAGATGACGGTAAGAACCATTAGAGGTGATCAGGTGAGGATTCAGGAGAATGGACTGGTAAGTAGCAACATCAAGACCAGATTCAGTGGACCATGGCGGAGCAAGAAGGTTATGAAGCCATCGCGGTGCAGGAAGGTCAGGAAGCCATGGTAGTGCAGGCAGCTCAGGAGCCCAGGGTGGTGCTGGAGACTCAGAAGTTAGAGCAGGTTTCTGACTGAGCTATGGGGCTGAAGCATGCTCTGGACTGAGCTCTGGACTGAAGCGGGCTCTGGACCGAGTTCTGGGATTGAAGCGGGCTCTGAGCTGAGTTTTGGGGCTGATAGGACTCTGGATTGAGCTCTGGGGCTGAAGAGAACTCTGAAGTAGGTTTGTGGGCAGGAAAGGACTCTAAAGAGGTCTCATGGGCTGAAGAGAGTTCTAAAGCGGACTCATGGGCTGGAGAGGAATCTGGAGTGGGTTCATGGGTAGGCTCGGGGACGAAAGCGGCTCTGGGCTAAGCTCGGGGATATGATAGCAGACGTGACTCGGGGCTATGATGGGACTAGATTTTGGAATGGCGGCCATGACAGGACGAGACTCTAGAATAGCAGCCATGACGGGACGAGTCTCTGGCATGAGACTTTGGAATGGTGGCTATGATGGAACGGGACTGGTGGCTTTCTTTCACTGAAACCGTTGCGGAGATTTCAAATACTGGAATGGATTCGGAGATTTCACACACTAGAGTGGACTCACGGACAGGAACCATCTTGGGATCGGACTCCAGTATACCCATCTTCTGATGGCTACTTCCAGCAGGACAGTGCTCCATGTCACAAACCTCAAATCATCTCAAACTGGTTTCTTGAACATGACAGTGAGTTCACTATACTCAGATTGCCTTCACAATCACCAGGTCTCAATCCAATAGAGCACCATTTTGGGATGTGCTGGAACAGGAGATTTGCATCATGGATGTGCAGCCGACAAATCTGCGTCGTGATATTATGTCAATATGGACCAAAATCTCTGAGGAATGTTTACAGCACCTTGTTGAATCTGTGCCATGAAGAATTAAGGCAGTTCTGAAGCCAAAAGGGGGTCAAACCCGGTACTAGTAGTTACAAGATGTACCTAATAAAGTGGCCGATGAGTGTATATAAATACTATTTTAAAAAGTATTGAAGGATTTGTTTTAATATGTGTTATTTACAAAATTATTACATTTAAAAATATGTAAGAAAATACTATGGCTTTGGTTGTAAAAAAAAAAAAAAAAAAACATTTTAACAGTGGAGAAATTGTGCAGAATAATGATTAAATGAAAAAAATAGGATCATTGCAAATAAAGTGGAACATACTGGAGAAAAACTGATTGTACATTCAAAAGAAATGACAGAAGGAAAGAGAGAATGAAAGAGGCAGAGGGAGGCTCTCTCTCTCTCTCTCTCTCTCTCATCAGCGTTCACAGTCAAGGAGAACACACGTCAGCAGCAGCTCTGACTAGAAGGCTTCTCGACCAATCAGCATGCAGTTGGTCAACTGTGTCATCAGCCTGAGATTGAGGAAGGGTTCTCTCTCTCTCTCTCTCTCTCTCTCTCTTCCTTACCCTCTCTCTCTCTCTCTCTGATGCGGGGAGCAGCGCCGTGCCGTGTGTGTGTGAGCGTGTTGCTGAGAGATGATGAAACATCCGCGTCAGTGAGCCGTTGGGAAGCTTCTCCCTGCCTGAGGATGTGAGAGAATTGGAGGCTGAACGAGGGATCCACTCCATCCTGCAGGCCGAGCCGTCTGCACAGGCCTGCTTTCCCTCTTTCTCTCTCTCTCCATCCTCTCTCGTGAGGCATCTCTCACCCTTTTTTTTTTCCCCTCCTTGTTCTTCCTCTGTGGAGCAAGGGGATCGTCATCCCCCCCATCGATTCTTTTTTTGTGGTGGTGGCTCCCTCCTCCTCTTCCTCCTCCTCCTCCTCCCCCCCTCTCTCTCTCTCCATCTCCACCACCTCCTCCTCCTCTCTTTTTTTTTCTCTATTCTTCAAGAGGACCTCTTTGGAATAGCAAACCTCCATGTATGACAATTTGTACCTGCATGGATTTGAAGACTCGGAGGCGGTGAGTTATTTTTCTCGTGATCGGAACTGGCTACGGCTATATATAGTGTTTTCCCACTGGCTATATGTGTGCGTGCGTGAGCGCGCTCGTGTGCGTGTGCCGAACACTGGCTCAGCTGTGCTGCACATACAGGGCCTGCGAGACTCAGTGTACCATGATTTTCTAAGATGCAGCCCACCAATCTCCGTGGGTGTACTATTGGGAGATGCTATCAGAGGCTTGTGTGTGTATGTGTCTTTCTGTATGTGTTGTTAACAGCACACATTCCCATTGAACGTTTACTTCTATTATTCCATACGGCGTGTTTAAAGAATGCTACAGAAAAAAAACAGCATGTCTCTCATTCATTTTTCAGTTGGAGTTTTTTTTTTTTTTTTTTTTTTTCAGTATTAAGATATGTGGCTTTTTCTATTCTATCTCTTTAAGGTTGAAAATGTTTAAGGTGTTATCATATAGGTAAAAGTGTAAAGCTTCATTTGCTGTTAAAGGGGCAGAGCCGTTTCTTGCTGATGTATAGAATGTAATGAGTCACATGGCTTAGGTGCCCCACTTGAATGCCTTAAAATGAAATCTGGAAAAGCCATCAGATACAGACCATAATCCATAATCAGGTTCCTGTGCTTTTGTGAATGAACATTTTATATGATGTTGTGTGTATATTTAGTAAGCATTAACATATAACTTTTTAACTAGGGCACATAAAATCATTTTCAAAATTCGGTCACACTTTAGATTAGGGTCTAATTCTCACTATTAACTATGACTCAATAAACTCCTAATTACTGCTTATTAATAGTTAGTAAGGAAGTTGTTAAGATGAGGTGTTGGTATAGGATTAAGGGATATAGAATATGGTCAGGCACTGTAAAAAAAATATATATATATTTTCATGATTTATCTCAACATTTTTTCTTTTGTCAAATCAACATAATATTTTGAGTTTCTGTTGATTAAAGCAATCGCCTTCGTTGTATTAACTCGAATTTTTAATTTCAATGAACTCAAAATTTTAAGGCAACCAGGTAACTTACTTTTTTAAGTTAAATTAACAATTCTTTTTTTTACAGTGTATGTGCTTTATAAATACTAATTAACAGCCAATATCCTATCCTAATAAGCAACTAGTTAATAGTGAGAATTGGACCCTAAATTAAAGTGTTACCAAAATTTAAATCAGCAAGCATAATTTGTTTCTAGAAGTTGTGTAACTACATAGTCTGTTCATATGACTGATATACTTCAAAATTGATGTCTGTGAGAATATATATTTGTTTCCTAATAAAATACAGACCCATTTGAACTACATTTGCTGTGCTTTGCATTGCAAGCCCAGTTGAATTGTGGCTATAAAGCTTCCAAGCTAAATAAAAGCTTCATTTAGTTGAAGAGAAACCTGTCTGTTTAACTTCATTTTGGGCCTTTTCATGATGTTATACATGAATCTGTACAGACCCTCCAAAGTCATTCTTCAGCAAAAAAGACTGTTATCTCGTCAAAATCGAGGATGAAAGCCATTCATTTGAATTTTCGTTTTTTGCTCACAATCATCACTTCTGCGGCGAAAGATAAGCAAACTTGTGCATTTTTTGTTTCCCGAATCAGGCGTTTTGTGATTGGACTCACCGGCCTCAATTGGGTCCCTGCTGAAGTAAGCTTGTGTCGAGCGGCTGCCTTCAGGGAAAAAGTGTTTCGCCATAGGCAGCGTGCTGAAATTTTTTAGCCGACTGCGAGGCTTTTTCGCTCTCTCTCTTGCTCTCTCTCTAATGCGATATTGACCCGATCATTCTTTTCACTGACTTGAGCTAATGTTGTTTCCAAATTGGATTAACAGAATCCAGCTTCCCAGCTTCACTTCACTTTGAGCAGTATCTCTCATTAATTAGAGGACTATGTACTTGCTGTTTGGATCTTCTTTATTATCTTAAATGGGGAAAGTGTGAATACCAGCTGATAGGGATCAGGTGCTTCTCTCTTGAACGTCATGGAGCCGTCTGAGGACTTTGTGGAGATTTCAGGTGAAAATGTTCAGGTTGTGTATTGTGAAGTTTTTCATGGTCCTGAGAAGCAAGCAGTGAAGGTATGTATGCTTAAAGGAAACTATCTAGATATGTTTTCGCATAGGAATGATGAGAGGATTTCCTATAGGGTCTGTTCAGGGTTTCTTTGGAGTAGTATTTGTACTCTTGAAGACTATTTAGAGTAATTTGTTGTCAAAGATACGGAAGTAATAAGGAACTTTCTCACAACTGATGGATGATGGAAATGAACGAGGAGGAACGTTGTTGAAATGAATGTACAGCAGAAAAAGGTTTTGGAAGCTCAGAATTAGACATACGGTATATTTATAGTTTTTGTTTGGAAGATAATTGGTTTCTGTGCTGTTGTTAAAAATAGTTTCATAGCCTGTTACTCTATTTTAGGATTCAATATGTTTATATTTGTCTCAGACAGTGACAAATGCCTCAAGGTGGGAATCTCAGTTATTTTACTGCATACTGTGGTTACACTGTTTTAAAGGGGTCGTGATCTGATTGTTTTATTGTTTTATAATGTTTCCTGGGGTGCACTTATAATGTTAGTATGATTTTTACATCAAAAATTGTCATAATTTAGAAATAAAAGTTTTTTTTTTCCTACCCTGATTTTAGCCCTCTAATTGTTTTAAGGGGCGTGTCTGCTGTGAGACTTGTGTAAACGCCCACTGCTGTGATTGGCTGACATGTATTACATGTGGAACTCTCGTAAATTGTTAGCACATTTTTACTAATACAGCGCTCAAGGTTAACTAATCGTGAAAAGTGTTGATTGTAGCATTATGTTCAGATCTATGGCATTATATTTAGATCGTGGCATGAAAGGTTGCAGTGATGAACATTGTAGCCGATCACAGACGTTGTTGAGTGCGTGAATGCAGTGATCTCGTCATTGCAACTCAATTTCTGCACGCTAACGAATGCTTTCATCATAACTAACAGTGTGAACTTGATGTAACTAAGAGATTTGTTGATTTTTACGGGAGTTTTGGCGCAAGCCCTGAACTCAGTCATGGATCAACTTGCGCTGTTTGATTGACAGCTCCAGCGATTGTGTTCTTTGATCACTTTTTTATATATAATTTAATCACGTTGTTGAAAATAAATAAAATAACCACATTCCTAGCATTAGGATTCTTTGAAAGGTAATGTTATTTTTAGTCCTGTATCGCTCTTCTCTCCTCGTCATCTCACTAACACGCCAGTGGGCGGGGCCAAAGTTTCAATGATTAAGTAGCCGTTGGTTTTCTTCTGCAGAGGCGGTCTTTCACCTGTCTGTTACGCCATGAATAGGCACATTCCAGAACGAGTCGTTCGCTGGGCTTGGTAACAATAGGTTGTTTGCACATGACGCGAAATGCAGCTGGAGGGCAAGGAGTGATTTTTCTATATAGGAATCCTATCACAAACTCAAAATTCCTATGTTTTGCATCGTTTATGGTTGCTCAAATCTATCAAACCGAGAAACCAAAGTTTTTATCGTTTACGTAACTTTAATCGTTTTTTAAGTTGTCACCTTTTATACCGTTTTGCGTCTGCTGATACTGAAATGAATACCTGCTTACCTTTTTTGTTTTTTGACTTGGTTAAATATTCACATTCCTGATTGTATCGTTTACAGATAGATAAGAGAAGATATTTTATCCCATTGCATGATAATTTGGTGTTTCACTTCAGTTTTGTAGAATTCCGTTCAAAATGTTGATCTGGTTACCGTGAAAACAGTGTCACGTGCTGCTGCTTCAGCCATCATATGGTAGAAAATGTTCAAATAAATAACTGTGTTCAACAAGCTGACAGAAGTCGATCCATTTCTTTGTTGGAAGGGTGTAAATGTAACTGTAGTTTTAATGTTGTCTTTGTAAATATTCACTTTCCCATATGGCCACGGAGGAGATTCAGCGGACAGACACCGACATACTTTTTTGTATTTATTTCAACAAATGACAACCATAATCAAACCCATAGAAGCTTGTGAACAGTTTTGAAGTGGCTGCGTGCAAGTTATACTCATTCACAAGCCGAGTGAGGGTCTCGCAAATATAATGTTAATTACTGAACCAAACAAAATACAACACTTTCAAAAACAATCAACTATGTGATTATTTTCTTGAGTGATAGGGAGTGGGTTCAGTCAGTGACAGTGACTTCTTCCTGTCACATCCTCAGCCTGCTTCCCTTAGTGTGTTTTTACACGTAGAAAAGGCAAAAATTGTATTACACCATCCAGTTTTTTCCCTGAACGATGATGTGAGCTCCTGTTGCAATTCTCGATTCAGCATAAATGACTTACAATGGCGACATTTTTTACAATCACGACCGAAAATCAAAAATACTGCCCTAACGTCACTAGCAGAAAGGCAGCTTCACATTCTCTATATCTACCGCCTCGATGGCAGTCAAGTCTTTCAGTTCAGTAGAAAAATCGCTCCTCTTCATAACATAAGGTTCACTTCCAAAATATGTTGTGATTTTCTGTTTATACCTTTCTACTCCGGCACAGTGCGGACTTTTCTCCATCTCTTCCATTCTAATTTTCACTGCTTGCCCTCCACATTAATTTCGCACGTCGCCAGAACCACGTGATTGCAAACTACCTATAAGAGCTGTTATTGGACTTACGAGGACATTTTTAGTTCTGAAACTTACAGGATATTCTTATAGTATGATGACCTCTTATATGTCAAAAGCTCAAGGAAAATCTGATTTCTCAGTTCATGACCCCTTTAAACTGTAAATGTTCAAAATCAATTATTGCTATATACAAAAATATGTGATGACTGATGTTTATCCATAAGATGATGGGTGACATTTTACACTACAGTGTCCATATTACACATTGCACATTTGTGTAATTGATTACTATACCAACAACAAAATAAATTATATGTGAAATAAATGTTATTACCTAGTCTATTAGTAAATGTATCTGTTATTTTTAAAGACTAGCCTATGTAATGTAGACTGAACAAAAGAAGCTTACCTGAATTCACCTTCAGCTCACAGGTGTATTTTTGTGTTTGCTTAAGGAGTGTGTATCTCTATGGGTGACAGCTCCGTCTAGTTAATAGAGGTACAGGTGGGTTTTTTTGCTGACCTGTGTTTGCGGCGGTCTGAATAGGCAAACATGAGAATCACAGACGTAATGAAAATCCAGCAGACCAAACCAATGTGCATAGTGACCAAGGAAGATGGTTCAAGGCACTGTAAAAAAAAATAAATAAAAAAAAAAAGCGGCAGAACTTTACTGTTAAAAATACGGCAAGTTTTATAGATTGATCTCAGTAAAAAAAAAAAAAAAAAAACTTAATTTTGTTAACAATGTTAACTTAATACTAAATAAAAGTACTAAAATCTGTCTGTTCTTACTAACTGAGATAAATACTGAGGCCATACACAGAAACACAATCATGGTAACATGGTCACAGCCAGCACCCACCAACGCATCGTCACCAGATCGCCACGCTCCTCCCACTCGTTTACAGTCTCCCGAATACTAATCACCTGCACCTGCATCCCATCACCCAGGACACTATAAAGACTCTCACTCCCTTCACATCATTGTCTGGTCTCGTTATACGTACCTGAACTCCTTACCCGCTACTTACCTGCATCTTCCTGTGTCTTCCTCCCATCGTCTTCCCTCTCCAACCGTCTGCTCCACGTTGATTCCTCTACCTGCATATACAAACCACCATTACCATCAGCTAAGTGACTGTTCTGAAAGTGCTTTTTTATCTACTCCCCTGAATCCACCGTTTACCTGTGTTCGTGCCTCTGTTTCAATAAACATCTGTGTTCACTCACCCCTCTGTCTCCGTCTGAGTCCTGACAATGACACTAAACATTTAACCGCATAAAATGTAACATAACTGATAAGAACCGTATAGACTAAAGAAACTTACGCTGAGTTACAATGCTGGGTTAAAAACAACCCAAGTTGGGTTGAAAATGGACAAACTCAGTGATTGGGTTGTTTTAACCCAGTGGTTGGGTTAAATGTTTGCACAACGTGCTGGGCAGTTTTATTTAACTCAACTATTGTTTAAAAATTACTGTATGGCTGGCTTAAAATGAACCCAAAATAAGTTGGAAATTAAAAATCAGACACATAATTACTAGAGGAAACCATAATAATCAAAAGGTGAACATTTATTAATAAGCAATTTAATAAATGTTTATTGTTTAATTATTATTCATTAAACTTCTTAATAAATGAATTAATGAATTAATTCCCAACATACTTTGGATTAATTTTAAGCAAGCAATACAGTCATTTTTAAACAATAGTTGAGTTAAATAAAACTACTCCGCAGGTTTGGCAAACATTTAACCCAACTGCTGGGGTAAAACAACCCAATCACTGGGTTTGTCCATTTTCAACCCAACTTGGGTTGTTTTTAACCCAGCATTTTTTAGAGTGTAACATAAACTAATTAACAGGTTTTACTGCAGCATTTTTACAGTCTTTTACCATTAAAATTACAATCATTTTTACAGTGTGGAGGGCCTGATCTTGTTTTTTAATACACAAATCTGGTCAAATGTCAAAATGTATTTCTGCAATAGGCAGTAGAGACGATTTCGGGTAAATTTCTTTTCTCAGTCATTGTCCAATTTGGAAAGTGGTCTTATTTTCCACTTTTTGTACAGCTGTCCAATTCAAGGTTATTCAAGGTTTCTTAAACCCAAAACGAACATTATTCAGTCATACATGGCAATATTCCATCCTAACTCTGACCTATAAAATTAAACATTTTACATTTGGCAGACGCTTTTATCCAAAGCAACTTGCATTGAATTTAAGGTACACATTTGATTGGTTCCACATAGTGGCATATTTCAGACTGCCTTTCATCAGTGCACACCAAGTATCTGAATGCTGAATAGATATCAACATAGCAGAGCAGCCATGTGTCATTGAGCTGATATTTCAGAACAACGCATTTTTGAGGTTTTCTGGGTGGACTAAGCAAGGAAAATGTCATTCTAATAACATTTAAAGACTGCATGCATGTAAGTAATGTAGTATGTGCCTTCTGTTTGCAGGGTTCAGCTGATTCCTACACTAGCAGGCCGTCTGATTCAGATGTGTCGTTGGAGGAGGAGAGGCCGGAGGGGGGTAGTCAGGGCCGGCAGGAGCGAGAACAGCAGGCAGCACAGCAGCTGGAGAGGGCAAAGGTCAGTACAGACAAAAATCACACTTACTACATATTAATACAGTATTTCCTAACCTTGTTTTGATAAGTAAAAAATCCCACTGCACACCACTTGTAATAAAATTGCACAAACATGCATTGCTTCAAATGGCATGTTAAAACTAGATATTATATTAAAAGTAGTACTTACATTTAATGTGAAACTTGAGTTTAAGTCAGGTAGGAACACAATAACATCACAGTATAATGTTTGTTGTTGGTGGTGATAAAACAACAAATTTACATATCGTCGCTGTTGGGCAGAAAACTCGTATTTTATTTAAGTTTGTATTGTAGCTTTATATAGCTATGGTCGTACACTTGCACAAGTAATAATATAATATTTTATGAAAATCAAGCTCAAGTTGAGTTACGAGGTTTTTGACCAGTGAATGACAGATATATTTTGTCTGTCACTGAAACAGCCGCATCTGAGGCAGTAAGTGCATCGCATTACGTTTTCATCATGGTACAGGATAAAAAGTTTATTGTAGCTAAATGGCCGCTCAGTTTTCTTGTTGAAATCTCATGATCAAAATCCTGCATGCCAATTTTCAAGTCAGTCGGACTAACGGTTGTGTAGTTATAGCTGTTTTAATGGGTTTTTTTAATATATATATATGTTATAACACCACCAAATGTCCAATCACCGCAATATTTTTACTTTGACCACAGATTGAGCCCATACACACAAGTATACCGAATTTGATGAAAATATCTCATTCCGTTCACCAGTTATAGCCATTTTAGTAAAAGTGGCTCCGCCCATTTCAAATGTTTTGGCGTCCCTTAAGCTATCGTGAATCAAAATTTCAACTTTTTTTTTGGTAACTTCAGAGTCTCCAGAGAACATTTCTGCACTGGTTTGGTCCCCATCGGGTGAAAAACCTAGGACTAGCTTCATTTAAAATGGCGGAAAAAATTTTCAGGCACGAATGAAATAGCGTGCTGCGGCACAGTGGTTAGGAAACACTGTATTAATATAAGAAGTTTATCATATTCAACATATAATTTATAGTGTAATGCATTACTTTTAACAGTAACTTTCCCTAACACTGTATTTATATTTCTAAAATTCCAAAAACATCCTCTTCCAGGCCAAAGCGGTGGCCTTTGCCGTGAAGACAAATGTCAGTTACTGTGGTGCGCTGGATGAAGATGTGCCTGTGCCAGGAACTGCCATCTCATTCGATGCAAAAGACTTCCTGCACATCAAAGAGGTACTGTGGCCTGGTGGCCCATTAATGAAAGGGTCACTACTGACTCACTGATGACTTTGAATATAGAAAAAATCAAGTCAAAATTCATTACTAAAGCTGGTATCATTGGTCAAACGATAAGAGGGGATAACGTTTTTCCAAGCATTTATTTCTTTTTTTTCCTTTCTCTGCTCCATATGCAGAAGTTTAATAATGACTGGTGGATTGGGAGGCTGGTGAAAGAAGGCTGTGAGATTGGTTTTATCCCCAGTCCCCTGAAGCTGGAGAATATCAGAGCACAGCTGGAACAGAAGAAAAGCCGTGTACAAGGGTAAGCAGACAGAGAACATACTTACCTAGCTGATGGAGCATTTGATTTTCCACAACCTCTTGGTCCTTAATATTCTGTTTTTTTATTCTTTTCTTTTCTTTTTTTAAATATACCTGGCTATGAACTCTTGGAAAATTTTCCAAAAATGTGCACCACTACGTATTTCTAGGCTCTTTTTTATATGCAATTTGATGATCCATTATTAAAAACTTGTTTTGGGTGCCCTTTCGAATCTGTAGAAAACCAAATGCTCTATATAGTTGCGATTCTATAGATACAGTAGTAGATACTATAGATTGTTGATGAAGAAACAGAATATTACATATTAGTCACTGCATGCCTTATTTTAGGACACAATAGAAATTTTGAAACAAATAAATATTCCAGTCTGTACACCTTACCATTAAATAAGTGTAGTGGGTTTCAAGAATAGAGGTGGCCTTTAAAGGAAATTGACTTTTGCCTCAGTAAATCTGGGAGAATAGCATTGCTTGAAATTTGAAATTAGATTAACACTCAGATTAAACCCAGAGGGTATTGTGGATTGGCATTTTAGTTTCAAGCCAGATTCTTTTGTTTTTTTTTCTCCAGTTACCAGTTACTTGTATGCAATGTAATCAGGACTGTTATCTTTGCCAAAAACATCATGACATGAATTTGACCCCAGATTGTACATTTATCACAGTTCACTGTTCTTTCATTGCATGTCCTAGAGCCTGTTTACACCTCGTCACTTCATGTGTTTTTACTGATCAGATAGCTCTCTGATTTATCAAAACGATTCCATTTACACTTGGCCACATAAATGTGTCTCCGCAAAACAGATATAAATCCGAATTCCCACGCTATATGCAGATCTAATGGAGTTCACCTCACCGATAGCAAGAAATATGAGCTGTATTTTATTGATCAGCAGCTAATTTCAAAATAGGAGAGAGCGGCAACAGCGCTGGTAAGATCATTTAGTCTCATTACTTTTAATAAAGATGATTGTATGTTGAGCATCTGCGACTGAGGCTACTTTCAGACTCATTCCAAATCTGATTATTTGCGTATCCGATTGGAATCTGATCTAAAATTATTGCCGTCCACACTGTGTATCGCGACTGTTCAGATCCGTCAATGCCTCTCATTCCTTTTCCGGAATATCTGCTTTGGTTTCTGTGGCAATGATGTTGAGTTGGTAGGTATTGCGCCAAAAACAACAACAACCACAGCAGGGGTTTGCAATACAGATGTTGTCTTATTTACAACATGACAATGTGTAGCCGCCGACACTGGACTACTGCATTTTGATGAGGCAATGGCAGAAACATAGGAGACTGGTATGACTCCATGCTGTTGTCTCTGCCGGTCTCAAAACATGTCTTCGTAATATATTGCCAATTTCTGCTTAAAATTGTGTGCGGTACATTCTAAATGGAGGCAGGGCGGAGTTATGAGGTTTGATTGACAGGTTTAGGATCCAATGGAGTTACGAAGTTTAGTCACAATCTCTTTTGAATGCTTTTTATTGGTTAAATATTTATAAAACTCCCATACAGACATAAAGGATGACCAAAAGCATTAATTTTATAAAACAAAAATGAAGAGATGACGGTGCAATGATATATTCTTATTTGTAGCATTTATTTTTACTTATTTTTTGGAATTTATTTATTTTCCGCACTAGCGTGCTTGGGAATTGTTCAGCATGAGGAGATCTGTCAAATTATATGAATATTGTGCGTATATGTGAAATACCACGTGATTACAGAGGCGTAAATCTTGTTAGTTATTTGTTTCAAAATTCTTACAGACCATGAGCCGAACATGCCCACGAGTTTCGTTCCGATTGGCCTCTTTCTTGTTTAATAGGTGCTCAAACTTCATCGTCCAATGGCGGCCATGTTTTTCAAGATATGCCAATGTCCTCATAGACAATCATGGGTCCTTGGACCAAGACACTCCATGCCAATTTTCAAGTCAATCGGACTAACGATTGCGTAGTTATAGCTATTATCATTGTTTTTTTGTTTCTTTTCATGTAATAGCGCCACCAAGTGTCCAATTTTTTTACTGTGACCACAGATTGAGCCCATACACAAGTATATCTCATTCCGTTCACCAGTTATAGCTATTTTAGTAAAAGTGGCTCCGCCCATTTCAAACATTTTGGCGCCCCTTAGCGATCGTGAATAAAAATTTCTGCTCATCCGGCACTTTGCAACAACACAATCTGTGATTTTTGGCCGTTCAGACTTGCCAAATCTGATCAGATTTAGTCGGATATGCACAAAAATTTGATTTGCACTGACAGTTTGAACATATCCTGACTTTGTTTCATTTGCGGCAGTTTGCGCGTCAGCTTGCTGAAGAGATCAGCTGCTCATCTGCAGCGATGCATGTTGCAATAGCGCCGTCATATCTAGCAATAACGTGTTATTTAGCCTATAACACGCTCTCACACTTTATTTTTTAGGAGCAAAATTTACATATGTGGTTGATACAACCAGATACATTTAGACTTGTTTAGTTCTGACCACCTCCTGAAGTGTTTCGAGCGATCGGATTTAGGGTGTGTTCACTCTTGTCATGTTTGGTTCGATTAAAACGAACCCTGGTGCGATTGCTCTGTTAGTGCGGTTCATTTGAACATGTGTGAACGCTGCCATCCGAACCCTGGCGCGCACCAAACAAGCAGAGCAAAACCGCTGAAAAGATGGGTCTCAGTCCACTTCCAAACGAACTCTGATGCAGTTCGAATGATATATGAACGCAACACGGACCAAAGACATGTAAATGAACCAAAAACAGGAAGATGAGACCCTAGAAAGGACAGAATCCTCACGCATAACGTTTTTTCTCGTCATAGTTGTGAGTTTGCCCATCACGGGCATTAGACGCGCGTCTCCACGCAGCAGATCGTTTGTGTGTGTGACGGATGGATTCCCGCCGCTGTTTTGACTCCTTTACACATTTAATAAGCTCTTCACGTGTTCCCAGCTGGCCAAAATACCATCATATGCGGGCTACGCACATACAACAAGTGCATTTATCCCAGCACACAGCATTGTTTTAGATATGTTCTGTCTCAAAATAGGCAATACATCATAAAATCCGACCAATCAGGTTGTGAACGTGTCCCTGTGCCTTTTTAGGTTCGGTATCTTTTGGTTTAGTGATAAAATTGCCAATCTGAAGGTTAATCAGACCAGGACTAAATGTTTTTCTTTCTTTTTTTTTGGTCCGGACCAAACAAAACGAACTACAAGTGTGAACGCACCCTTAAACCCGTCTCAAATGCGTTTCGGAGGGCATTTATACCTGGTCTTTTCACAGAGAAAACGCATAAAGTGACCAGGTGTAAACCCACGCCCACTTAGACTGTTACACTTTTTTGGGGGTTTTTTTGTTTGTTTTTTATGTTTTGTTTTGTTGAATTTGTTTGAATTTATTTGAATATTTAAATTAAAACCATGGGAAAACATTTAAAATGTTAAATCCAATGATACACGAATAGTAGAGAGTGTTACAAAATGACCTTTTCAAATAATGGTGCCGCAGTCTGTGCAAGTAATTGTAGAACTAGAGCTGAAGAAATAAACACAGACATTACTCTGAAAATAAACAGATTATACAGTTGTGCACAAGGATATACATTTTTAGTGTCTCAACTGAATATCTTTTAAAGATTTAATGGTACGAACCTCGCATACTTTGTTCATTGCGGCAGCCTGGTACTATATAAAGTTGTTTTTTTTTCCCAGGAAGACTGATAAAAATGTTTGCGCATTAGAAACTGCATTGAAGCTAATTAGATTCGATCTTGTAATTTTGGAGAGCTCTTGCCATTTTTGTATAAAATATGCATCAGACCAGGTCCATGTGGGCTGTCTGACGCTGAGATTACCAGATGAGAGACCCAGCATCAAATTATGAGGCAGTTTACTGAAAAAAAAAAATTTTTTGAGATTGTTTGACATTTGATTTGTTGAAAACTGGGTATCAGGTTAGGTGACACCAGCTCGCAGTTTGAAATCGGATGACTGACCCTCGAACCAAGGTGACTATCGATAACAATTCTACATGAAGCATCAATTTTAGGTCACAGTACATGGACAATGACGTAGAATCAGTGTGGGTCTGACCAGGATTCATGCATTCGCTATTAGAAAAGAGAGATTATAGCATGTATTGTTAAATGTAGAGATTTAGAGTAGTCTGCTTGTGTGTTTGAACACACAGACTAAAAATGTTCTATCTCTGTCTCTGTTTGTCTGCTCATTTCTTTAGTAAGTCCAGTGGAAGCTCCTCCTCCAGTTTGGGGGATGTGATGTCATCAGGTGAGCCAATGATCTGGTGGGGGTGGGGCTTTAGGAGATGGGGGTGGGGTTACAGGAATCTCCCCGAAAAAATAAAAACGGAATCGTAGGCAATACGTCAGTGGATGATTTTACTTCAACACTGTCCTGCGTAAGGCTAGAGATCAAACGAGCAGCTTCTTGTGAGCATGGGACAGTGGACCATGAATGACTTTCTCAAATTTGAAGAACTCAACAGTACTTTATTCTGAATTTCTTTTTTTTCCCTCTCTTTGTACAGGCAAGCAGAAACAGAAAGTGGTAAGTGTGTCCAGAGGATGGACGAATCCTCACCTAACCTTCCTGTCCAGTCACTGAGGAGACTGTCACCGCTGTCTTAAACACAAATTCCTCTCAAGTTAAACTAAACTCATTGTGCTTAAAAACGAAGCAGTGGCCTTTATGCTGTTCTTTGTTATTTGCCTATGATCTCATATGCAGACTGAACATGTGACTCCCTATGATGTCGTGCCTTCCATGAGGCCTGTGGTGCTGGTTGGTCCATCCCTGAAAGGATATGAGGTGGGTTATCTCACATGATTTTGAGGTATATCATCATCAAACTTGGGTCTTAATGACAGAAAGATGCTTTTGTGAAAGATCAATCTGGAGAGTTATTACAAGGTGAATCAGCGAATTCATCATAAAAAGTAACATCGAACAGAAAATTCCTCCGTCAAGGCCATAGAGCTGACGTCCTTTGTTTATGCCTTGCCGCATGCCTATGTGTGCGCATTTTGCGTTATTGATACCAGCAAAATATAATATCTATTCCAGTCTCTCCATCTCCTCACACAGAGAAAACAAAAACATACTCCTCCTCTCCGCCGCTCCGTTACCACGGCAACAACCTTCCGGGGTCCAGGAGACGTCAGTGCTAGAAAGTAGAGCACGGTTTGAAATTAGAAAGAGACAGAAAAGGGAGAGAAGAGCAGGAATGGTGATGGAGGGAGGAAATCGGTGGGAGAAAGAAAGAAGGCATGTGAGAGACAAAGAGGAGGCGAGACAGTGAAGTTGAGAAAATGAATAAGGAAAGCGAGCTCCTTTGCGTCGCGATTTATAAGGCGTAACTAGATGCAGATTCGCTTTATTGTAAGGATTTTATTTATTCACACAACTGCTTGGTGTTTAAATCACAGTGATTTGTTTTAAGTTTATGTATTGATGAGGCAGGAGTTGTGTACTTAAAGGGATAGTTGCAAATTATCCCATGATTTACTCAAGCCATTCTAGGTGTTTATGACTATCAGACGAACACAATCAAAGATATATTTAAACATATCCTGGCTCTTCCGAGCTTTATAATGGCTGTGAATGGGGGGCGTGATTTTGAAGCACAAACAAAATGCATCCATCCATCATAAAAATAATCCATACGGCTCCAGTGGGTTAATAAAGGCCTTCTGAAGCGAAGGGTTTTTGAGTTTGACGTTAGCATGTTGATCAGCTACAATTCCCTAATAAGCATAAACATGGCATGTTTTGAAAGACAGCAAATGTTATTTTTAGATCACACTCAGATACGCTTCATATCTTTCGTACAGGTCACTGATATGATGCAGAAAGCTCTTTTTGACTTCTTGAAACACCGGTTTGATGGCAGGTAAGTAACAAATGTGTTTTATAGATGAATACAGTGTCATTTTTAAAATATAATCTTATTTAACTACAGATAATGTATTTATCGTCCTAGGATAACTATCACACGTGTGACGGCAGACATCTCACTGGCGAAGAGATCAGTGCTTAACAATCCCAGCAAGAGAGCCATTATAGAGCGCTCAAATACCAGATCCAGTCTTGGTAAGACATGGAGAGAGCCATAAACATAAGGGTTATTAAAGAAATATTCCAGATTAAATTAAAGCTGTTATGCTTCTACTTTGCCCCGCCCTAAAACACTGTAGTTGTAGCTAAAACTGGAAGAGTTTGGTTTGTGTTGAGAAGACACTGTTTTCTGTGCTGCAAAATGTGCGAATCCACATTGCATGCACTTTAAAAGGAATTGATATGGAAAGCGTTGGCATAGTTCTTATCACTGTGTATCAAGCGCTGAGGAAGCCTCCGGAGCTGAAATTCAGATATGGTATTAGGCATTTCATTTCCGACACGCACTGTAGACCAATCACAACAGACTGGGCCGTCTGACCAATCAGAGCAGACTAGGCTTTCTGAACGGAGGGGTTTAGAGAGACCGAATCCTTTATCGAACCATTTCAGACACTTTGAGAAAAGTGGTAATGCTGCAATGTATATTATGAGAAAATTAACGTGTTTTTTGGCCCTTGGATGCATGTAAACCTATTGTAGCAGACCTCCAAAACAAAATTAGGAACCTTTAAAATAACATAGGGGCACTTTAATCTGACATACTGCCATCGGATTCAATATACAATCATATACAACCACATTCTCAAATGTCAAAATGAGTCACTTCAAGTCCTGATTGTTTTTTTGTTCTGTTAGTGTGCAAACTTTAAACTAATATCTAACTCTTTGTGTGATATGCATGTACAGCTGAGGTACAGAGCGAGATTGAGCGCATATTTGAACTAGCTCGCTCACTCCAGCTGGTTGTGCTGGATGCAGACACCATCAACCATCCTGCTCAGCTGTTGAAGACTTCACTAGCACCCATCATCGTCCATGTCAAAGTGTCCTCGCCAAAGGTGCGACATTCACAGACAGTCTTGTGTCTGTGAATTTTAGTGGTTTTAGTGTTTCATTAGAGTAAGACCAAACTTCAAAATCTGATAGAAATGACTGTTCTTGCTGTGTAACCAACTCTTCTGTCCTGTAGGTCCTCCAGCGGCTCATCAAGTCCAGGGGAAAATCGCAGAGTAAACACCTCAATGTACAGCTCGTAGCAGCAGACAAACTAGCACAGTGTCCTCCGGTGCGTCTTCCCTTACGTACAAACTAGTGCTGTCAATCAATTAAAAAAATTAACTAATTAATCACACTTTTTTTTTCCTGTAATTAATCGTGATTAATCACAATTAAAAACACTGGAGTTTTTCACAGTTACTCTCCAAATTAATGTAGAAACAACTTAAAGACAGTATATTTTAAATATTTGTTTAATGGCATCTTTTTATGAATAAAGGCCAATTTCACTGATACTAATACTGCTACTGATGTCTCTATGAAATGTATTTATTTATTTTTACATTAATTATAGACATTCAACATTACAGTATAACTTCTTAGCCTACCTGTCTAACAGGTAGGAAATATATATAAATTGAATAAAGTTATTAAACACTTTACAGTCTTCAATGCATAAATTATAAATGAAATATAGATTAATCCTTATTAAAGCAAAAATTTTCTGTTACCTTTGTTCTTTAATTAACATTAATGACAGACATCACAGCAACTGGTTTATTAGGCTGCTGTCACTTTAAGTGACATTTAAGACGTTATTAACTCATTTAAGACTGCTCTTACTCGACAAAGTGGGCATTTTGGCATAATTCTGTATGCTATTGTTTGTTCAAGCGTGTGTGTGTGTCACATGACACGACATTCACAGACAGCGCGTTCTCATTTGTCTTGTGGCGCTTGAATGGTTTAAAAGCATTTGTGTGAATAAGAGCGGGATCATAATATATGATATAATATATGGATATAATGTAACGCTAGCCAAATTATGACTGAAAAAACGGATGCTGCGTTAAATTTTTTAACACGTTAAACTGAAAAAATCAACGGTATCTCACGACTAATTCGTACATATTTTACAAGGTGGCTAATTCGTATGTATTCGTATGACCTCGCTCGTACGAATTAATGCGATTTGTCTAAACCCCAGTGACGAGTAGGTTTAGGGGCGGGGTTAGGGGGTTAGTTGTAATTTATTCAACTTGATTTAGCATAATACGTATGAATTCGTACGAGTGATGTCGTACGAATTCGCCTCCTAGTAAAATACGTACGAACTGACGTGAGATCGGGTTGAAAAAATTAATTGCATGCATTAACGCGCTAATTTTGACAGCACTAGTTCAAACATAAACATACACATATGGAAGTACACAAATGACTAAAGGTTTTATGCATTCTTACCCGGTTACACTTTATAAGAAACTTAGCAACTACATGTCAACTAACTCATTAATTTGCAGCTACATGTCAATTAACTCTCATTAGTGTTAGTAGAATAAGTTGACATGTACTTGCAAAGTTACTTATAGTCAGTAGAGTGTCTGCTGGGAAGCATCAAAATAAAGTGTTAAAGACACTCTACTAATCCCCTAATGACTGGTAGCTGACATGTAGTTGCATGGTTACTTAGTAAAATGTCTAAAGTGGACTTTTAAAATAAAGTGTTACCCATTTTTGAATGCATTTGTGTGTGGCATGTATGTGTTCCTTTTTAACAGGAGATGTTTGACATCATCTTGGATGAGAATCAGTTGGAAGACGCATGTGAGCACCTGGCTGAGTATCTTGAGGCGTACTGGAAGGCCACCCACACCTCCAGCAGTACCCCACTCAACCCTCTGCTGGGCAGGAACCTCGGCCCTGCTGCCCTGGCCCCTTACACTACATCTGCCATATCCGGCTTGCAGGTGCGCAGTCACACACACACACACCACACACAGATGGCTATTTCACACATAATGTGTCCATAGACGTTTTTTTTAATCAGCACCAAGATATTTGGTCAAAATGTTTTTGAATGTGCAAGGAAAAGTCACCTTATGTCCTGACTTGTTAATCACTAGTTCATTTTAAATAGTCCTGTGATGTGACAAAGTTTTTATGTAATTATTTGATTTAGTCTCTCAATTAATAAAAGGCCATAAATCTGAATATATAATCATTTTAAAATTATTAGCAAAATGTTGTATAAAATTGTTTTGAATACAGTCGTTCATGTCACTGCAGGACATGTCAACTACCTTATACAGTGGGCCTATAAAATATTTGGACACTTAAAAATGTATTAATTTTTCAAAACTTAATTTCACTTTTCTGAGCTATTTTTGCCAACTTTTGCCAAGGTAATTTTGGATGTATGAAGTCAGTTCCCTTCAAATTCACATAGGTGTCACAGGTGTAACTCAGGTGTAGTTCACCACAACTGTGGTTTGACAACCAGAAAGTATCCAAATACATTTGTCATAATTTTGATCATTTTAGCTATTGTTTGAAACTTAAAGGGATAGTTCGCCCAAAAATGAAAATTCTGTCATCATTTACTCACCCTCAAGTTGTTCCAAACCTGTATGCTTTTTTTTCTTCCGCTGAACACAAAGGAAGATATTTTGAAGAAAGTTTGTAACCAGGCCGCTTTGGGGCACCATTGACTTCCATAGTAGGGGAAAAAAAAAAATTCAACAGTAATCAATAAATGAATACAGGTTTGGAACAACTTGAGGGTGAGTAAATGATAACAGAATTTTTATTTTTGGGTGAACTAACCCTTTAAAGTGAAGTATTTTACACAATGTTTTGCAAAAAAATGCTATTTATGCTCACAACACTTAAAGGTATAGTTTATCCAAAAATGAAAATTCTGTCATCATTTACTCGCCCTCAAGTTGTTCCAAAACTGAGTTTCTTTCTTCTGCTGAACACCAAAAAAGCTATTTTGAAGAATGTCGGTAACCAAATGTCTGTATTTTTTATCCATACTATGGAAGTCAGTGGGGCCCATCAATTGTTTGGTTACCAATATTCTTCAAAATATCTTCTTTTATGTTCAGCAGAAAAAAAAATTCATAGGGGTTTGGAACAAATGATGACAGAATTTTCATTTTTGGGTGAACTAACTATGGAAGCTTGTTTCCACCACTAAATTAAAAATGTAATTGCAACTTTTTATCTCACAGTTCTCACTTCTTTTCTCAGAATTGCGAGATATAAACCCAATTGCAAGAAATAAAGTCAGAATTGCGAGATATAATGTCAGAATTGCAAGATATAAAAAATTCTGACTTTTTTTCTTGCAATTCTAACTTTACAACTCACAATTCTGACTTTATAACTCACAATTCTGACTTTATAACTCGCAATTGACCCTTTGCCGGGAGTTTGATTGACAAGCGATCTAACCAATCATAACGCCGAATCCGCCATTTTGTCCGACAAAGCAGTCAAGAGTTAGAAGATTAACCTCAGTGGACTTGAACTTGAAAAATGGTGTGTACTGACATCTTTCCGCGTTTGAAACAACATTCCTTCTTGTGTTCATTCATGTTTATTTGACGCTATAAATTAACTAGTTGGAAGAGATGATCGGTTCACGAGCTGCTTGAGCTGAGGCTCTACAGCAATCTGTCACGACACATTAAAGAGCCACAAAATGGTTTTTATTGTTCGATTTTCTTAAAAAATTACACAGTTTGAAAGTTGGGACTTTGTTTAATATCATAAGTAACCTGCTCTGTCTTGTCTGTCGACGTGTTGTCAGTGTCCTCTTTGCTCCGCGATGTATTTTTCACCCTGTGTGGCGTGACAGCGCCATAGCTTGTCGGACAAAGCAACAGTAACTAAGGAGGGGCGGGTCTTTGCGAAGGGTCAATTGCGAGTTTATATCTTGCAATTCTGACTTTTATAACGCGATTGTGGTTTATATTATGCAATTCTGCGTGATATAAAAGTCGCAATTATACCTTTTTTATATTTTTATTCAGTAGTGGAAACAAGCTTCCATAAACTATCCCTTTAATTGCTGGCTCTTACTTTATTTGGTACTTGTACATCAGAATCAACAGGGACAAAAAACACGGCACGCCAACCACACCGGGGACAACTCCACCCCCAACGAACGGCGCAACCTGATGACCTCAGATGAGAACTACCACAACGAGCGAGCGCACAAGGGACGAAACCGGGGCTCCTCTGGCTCGCAGCACGGCGGCAGTGGTCGAGACCACCACTACATGGAAGAGCAGCAGGGCTACCAGGACCCCTACCAGGACACCTACAAGCCCCACCGCAATCGCAGTTCCCCAGGCAGCTACAGCCAGGACTCACGACACCGGCTCTGAGCCACCCTGCCCCGTTTCGTCCTCCAAGCCTGAGCCACAGAGCCACCAAGCCAAGATGGCTTCTGTCCAGAATTGTATACATCTTCCATTACGTTTTCCTTTTGTTAAGGTCTCTCAAGCTACAAAGCAGAAACTGTTTAGCCCCCCCTGAACCTCCGCCATCTGACCAAAGCCTGCATTTCCACCTGCTTATACGAGGCTCAACATGGGGAAAGAGGACCTTTTAACATGCAATTGGAGACAGTTGTTATGCCTTCACATGTTAATATGCTTCTTGACTTTTTGTTTGGTCTGTTCTGTTGCAAAAAGGCAGGTTTTCCTTCTACCAAGCAACCATTTAACTTCAAAATGGAATTGAATGATTGGTTGGCCCTTAAAAGCAAATATTCTGTGAAGCTAGCAATAGCAGAGAATCAAAGGGTGTATACAGGATCCCTGAAAACTGAATAAGGAGCTCAGTTAGTCTTTATGTCATTATTGCCAGCATGTTACCTGACCGCATGCTTCCCTTGTCATTAGTGCATAACTTGAGCGGACAGACCAATAAGCAGGAAAGTGGCTGCCAAACTGGAACATTTCAATAATAATGGAACACAAACCTACTGCCAGCTGTCTTTTGTTACAGAAATGGAATCTTAAATAGTTTTCCAAAGCCTCAAAATCTTAGGCGGAGGAATTTCCACAAAACTTCTGCCGTAAACAGCAGGAATCTTAGATTCAACCGCAGACAGCCACTCATCTGTGCAGTTTAGCATGATGCACTGCATCCAGTCCCATGGAGCCATTTCTTGCCAGGCGTTATTTTTTAGTTTAAAGAGAGAGCTTAAAGACATAGGAATGCTGAACAAAAGTGTCGCTGTGATCTAGTCCTCAGTAGAGTTAGCAAGCATTGACTTTTTATGATTCATTTTCATCATTTAAAAGCAGAAATGATGGTACGTTGTAATTTAGATAGATCCATCTTTTCTCAAGGGTGCTTGATGTCTCTAAAAAAGACCATCATCACTAAATGTAACTCTAGGGCGAAAAGGTTAGATTAGCTCGGATTCTAGGAGTGACTGGCTCCCTGTTCTCCACCCTGCCAACTGGAGCAGCTGCCGTCCAGCCCACTTCAGCCGATATACAGTGACCTCTTCACTGGCATCTCAAATACTACAGACTAAACCCGCAAAGTGTCGTTCTTCTGCTCATAGGTTTTCAGAGTGAAAGGGACTGGCCAAGGACAAGTAGATCCTCGACATATGGAAGCAGTTCACACCTGGACCTGACACTTACAGTCACAAGGCCTTGGCAAACCATGGATTTCCTCGCCTGCATATTCTCGCCTTATTGATTTATGCTAGTTTGTGCATTTTCAAAAGAATAAATTTTAAGGAAAAAATAAACTCTGAAATACGAAGGACCGCAACGAGTACATTCTGTATGCATTTGTCTATGAGCATGCTTCTCTGTTAATTATATAATGAGGATGAATGAACATGAGGAATTTGGCAGTCGATGCCCATTGGACTATACAAAAAAAAAAAAAAACTGAAATCTCTGAATTTTCTGCCTGAGACAATCAGATGGAACTTCTCTGTAAAACCGGAACGTTGTTCATCCCTTCCCATCATCCCGCTCTCTCCCGTTTCACAGCAGCTTCATCTGAGCTCCAGATAAAAGAATAAAAATGTGTCAGTTTTTCCTTTTTTTGTGAAAGTTGAAAATTAAAGATGGAAATGCAAAATTGCATGCATATCATTTTAATTTATAACAAATTTGAAAGAAAAAAATGTTTTATGGAATATAATTGTGTAAAAGGCAAATCTAGCAGTATTTAAGTTCTTTTACAAAAAAGAAAAGAAGAAAAAATAAATGGTCATTTTGAAACCGTGTCATATTTATTCATTCATTTTAGATTATTTTTTTTATTTTATTTTTTGGACCTGTTGGTTTATTGGCATCTCAAAAGGCCATGGTAAGATATAAGTGACTATTAAACCGGTGCAGTTTGAAAAGTTGATTTTAAAATAAATTTCTGTATGATTTAATAAACTGTCAATAAACTGCATTGTACCATCTCAAGGTACTAATATACAGAATAGGCTATATAAAAGTTTACAGGGCTCAAAGTAAAAGTTTAGTGTGTTAAAAAAAAAAGTTATTCACTTTTGCACAAAAAGATACATTTTCATTGTCATTTGTATACCTTACAAAATCATGGTAACATGATTGACAGCTTGCACCTTACAAAAACAGAAAAAAATGATAGAATTCATCTCTTTTCAGGAAGCCACTTTTAAAAAATACAGAAAATTAATAGAAAGTCAAAGAATGTTACTACGCTTTTGTTCGTGTGACTACAAAAACAGCATATTATAGAACAAAGCTGCCATCAGCTATTAAAATGCTGAGCAATTACGCAGATAAATAGCCCACAGCAAAAAAAAGAAAAGAAAAAAAAGAACTGAAGCCAACGTAGAAGAAACCATCCCAGGATGCGCCTCAAGAAGTTGAGAGAATCATAAGATATGTCTACGTAGACGGCACATTCGACAGCTCCAAACACATCGACGCATCCGCCATCTTGGAAAGGTCAACATTTCAGATGCTGTCGTCATTCACGGTAAAAAATCAATGAGTTTGTATAATAATACCACAACATTCGCAGCATCTGGTTGTAAAAAAAAAAAAAAGCGCAGAGATTTACATTCCTGAAGAAATGGGATAACCTTTCACAGGTGTGAATGTGTTGGTTTCTGTTTTTATATGTATTATGAACTCACTGTTACAGGCTTTTAAACTAATGTCGTGTCAGCTAATGCCGTCGTTGTTGTATTGTGTTAGTTTAGCAAAAGCATCTAGCATCAAGTCTATTACAGATATAGATATTCATATATGCGTATAACTAGGTTACAGACGCACAGAGTGTTGACGGACGAGCTTTGACCGTTCCAATATGGCGGATGGCTTATGCATAACGGCCCATTGAAACGGCTACTAATGTCCAGTGTGTGCAGAGCTGTAATATACACACAAGATGGCGACTTTGAGTAAGAATTAAAATATTTGAATACTTACAAAACTTCAGTTATGGTTTTAATTACTTTATTATTATTTTAAAATAATAAAGGGGGGGATGAGTGGATTTGTCCAACCTTTGGATTGGAAGTTTATACAAGCAGCAAATCATGCACACTTCTCACAAAAGTCCATTCTTGTTTCGAACAGTAGGGAGCAGTATTGTCTTGAATGTCGCTGATGAACCTCTCCCCTATTAGCAACCTTTTCTCCTCCCTCTCAACATGTTTCCCTGCCCTTCCTCTAAAATCTAGATTAAAGGCACTTTGTAGTGTAGCATGCTTTAAAGACGCGGTTGGACAGAATGTTCCAGAACCCCAGACCCAGACATCACGTGTTTAGCATTTCTAAAAAATATTTTAAAAAAATAAAAAAAATATTGTGTTACTTTAATATTAATGACTTTGTTTATCAGTCCCCCTTTTCAGGATGCACAAAGCACAGTTATGGATGTCCCATTGAAGAGGTTATCTGGCTAAAGAGCGAATTACAGTTCTCTGACTCCAGATAGAGTCATGTGAGGAAAATAACAATAGCCCTAATAGTGTAGCTAATCTGCTGTTTAATGCACACACTTTGAAATAAGTGCTTTTTGCTTTGCTGATTACATCAACAGCTACTTTTTAAGGAAAGTGCTCTTTGTGGTTGCCAGGCAACATTCAATTTTCTCTCTTGAATGAGATGGTAAGTGCTTATATTAGAAATGGCCACATGGATAGCTGCATCACACAAAAAAGTGCGCAATCAGCTTTTATAATAACAGGCAATATCATTGGTGAAAGTATTGGGAAATATGAGTTAAATCTGTACAAGAAATTAACTTGTATACTTTACCTCATAAGAGAAATGTATATAAACAATAACAACATATGAGAGGCTGTGTGTCATGCAAGCCCTTTAGCCATGACTGTATTCACAATAGAACAGCCTTTGAGTGCCTTTATTGCTTTTATAAAACATTTACAGCATCATGAATTATTAAATAATGACACATTTTCATTAGATCTTTATTTTATTTAGGAAGTTCAATGATTGCCATTATACACTGCCATTCAAAAGTTTCATGTCAATGTTTTTGAAAGAAGTTTTTTATGCTCACCTAGGCTGCATTTATTTGGCCAAAAATACAGTAAAAAGTCTAATATTGTGATTTTTTTATCATTTAAAAGTTTTCTATTTTAATATTTTTTAAATGTAATTCATTCCTGTGATGGCTAAGCTTAATTTTCAGCATTACTCCAGGTTTCAGTGTCACGTGATCCTTCAGAAATCATTCTAATATGTTACACTCTAACAAAAAGCATAAAAAATGCTGGGTTAAAAACAACCCAGGTTGGGTTAAAAATGTTAAAATGGGTTATTTTAAACCAGCGGTTGGGTGAAATGTTTGCTTAACCTGCTGGGTAGTTTTATTTAACTCAACTATTGTTAAAAAATGACTGTATTTTCTGCTTAAAATGAACCCAAAATATGTTTTTTTTTTTTTTTTTAAATTAACATTTATTAATTTATTAATATGTTTAATAAATGAACATAAGTTTAATGAATAATAACTAAACAATAAACATTTATTAAACTGCTTGTTAATAAATGTTCACCTTTTGATTATTAGTGTTGCCTCTAGTAATTATGTGTCTGATTTTTAATTTTGGGTTCATTTTAAGCCAGCCATATAGTCATTATTTAAAAAAAAAAAGTTGGTTTAAATAAAACTACCCAGCATGTTGAGCAAACATTTAACCCAATGGCTGGGTAAAAACAGCCCATTCGCTGGGTTTGTCCATTTTCAACCCAACTTGGGTTGTTTTTAACCCAGCATTTTTTTATTCTTAACTTATATATTTCTTAAATGTATCAATGTTGAAAATGGTTGTGCTGTTTTGTGAACACTGTGATCTTTTTTTTTTTTCTTCTCAATTTTATGCATCCTTGCTGAAAAAAAACATACTAACTTCAGAGTATGAAACGGTAGTGTAGATTCTAAACAAAACGAATTATCCACTATAGTGAACAGGTCAAAGAACTTACTAATGGCATATAACAAGATTGGTACTCTATTGACAAATTTGTTTTATAATAAATGTTTTTGAAGATTCTAGAATGAGCAAATGACATGCAAAACATGGAGGAGTGCTTACATAGACCTAACTCGTTTTTGTTGGCAAAAACAGCATAAACATTACATAAGCTGTGTTGCCTCCTCTCACTGACATTGGCCCGAGGGAATGCTCATCCATCATCAAAAAACATATAAGCCTTACTTACTGGGCTGCAGACTGGAACATGCTCTGTGTGGATCCATCGAAATCTGATATTTTTAGCACGGAGGTCTCTAAAATTAAGTCAAAAGTGAGAGATTGATTTTCATGCATCTTTTTGATCGATATAATATTTAGTCTAACATTGGAGGTGGGGTTCGGTGTGAAGCTGGGGTATATTTCAATGCCGTTACACAATACATGTGCTATTATGAATGGAAACTGTTATGTGAGCCTACAGGCTGTAATAGAGAGATGGCAGTACAACAACATAAGCACAGATGGTCACACATTTGGGTTTCATGATGAGTCCAGTCACCTCAACATGAGCGTGAAGAAACGAAGCCTGTTACCACATGTCCAGTCTCTTTTTCTGCCTGGTTTACTTATCTCTGAGTTCTACACAGAATGTAGAATACTTAACCAACATGGCAGTGCACAAGGATATAATGAAACGTCTGATTGAACAAGACGCTTAACGAAATATAATATCTAAAGTCCCTGGAGGATTTAAAAATCTAATCCTAACAATTACAGTAGTTAGCAATATTTGCATTCAAACAGGGTTCAGTAGAAGGTCAATTCAATCAACAGCACTTATGGCATAATGGTAATTCTATGGATTAAATGACCATAAATGATGAGAACATCTTTACAGCTAAAATAATACACACATTCTAACAGAAGAATCATGCTGCCTTCATGTTCTAACGGAAATACGTGTAAATAATTTTTCTAAAATTGGACATAAACGCACTCAAGTCATTTTTGTTACTGGGAAGCTCGGGATTATTTTGATACCCAAGATCCCAAGTTGGGAGGTCATAAATATTAAACTGCAGGAGTCAAAGGGTCTGAAAGATGATGCCATGGTTGCAGTATTTCTTTTGGACAGGTAGGTATGATTCGATTTTGATGTGTTTGATATTAACGCATAATGTAGCTTATGTACAGCTGCATGAAAAAGTATGGAAACCACTTGCAGAATCTGTGAAAATGTGAATAATTTTAACAAAATAAGAGATATTATACAAAATGCATGTTATTTGTTTTATTTGTTATTTTAATAAATTCAGCTGGGGTTTTTTTTTTGTCCTGTGGACTATATGTAAACATATTTTATGTAAAATATCTTACTCAGAACAGTACTAAATAAAAAATAACACGCATTTTGTATGATCTCTCTTATTTTGTTAAAGTTATTCAGATTTTCACAAATTCTGCAAGTGGTTCCCATACTTTTTCATGCAACGCCAGTTTGCGTACCTTCACGATTAGCTCAAGGACAGCAGCACCCAGCGTTTAATCAGGAACTATTTTTATGTTTTCCATGTTACTCACTGTACTGTAAAGTTTTCTCACCGGTGAATGTCTCTCTGGTCTGTGCGCGTTCATGTGTTTTGGAGGAGGCATGGCTTTGGACGGCGATTTGCAGGAAGGGTGGGATCATATTAAAGTCCCTTTCACTCGGCGGCCATCTTTGAAACGCCTCTCGGGCATGCAAGTGCAGCTCCTATCTCAAATTCTCCATAGCTGTTTGCCAAGCTTTCGATTAAATTTCATATTTGAAATCACTGAAATCTGACAACTGTCTCATAAATTTCAGGCTGGATCAAGCTAATGCGCATGCACAGTCCTAAGTGCGCGTCTCTATAGGAAGCGTGTGTCTGTCTCTATCCACCTTATTCCTGACTAGCCTACTGCGTTTCGAATTATGGGTTCCACTTCCAGTTTGGGGAACTTCCAAAAAGACTGAAACGAATCGTTTCAAATCTTAAGGTTGCCCTACAAATGAAGCTTATCTGTCAGTTTGACTGAATGGGCTGTCAATTTTTTTTTTTCATGTTTTATTTTCAGACATCATGAGTTAATGCTTTTTCTCCTCAAAGCCTCACGTCTCTTTCCAGGTTTGTTTTTACAGGTAAATACAATTTATTATCTGTAAATATGATGGAAATCACTTTATAGTATCACGCAATACTGAAGTTCATGAACATTTTTATTAAGACAACGTAGGCCTATATTACATAATACAGATATATATCACTATAGTTATATTTAACCTGTCTGTTGTTGCTGTGGAAAGAATTGTGCTTTTTCATGGCCTGTTGAAAGTACCTTGTTGATGCTTTTACACTTTTAAATGTTCATTGGTTGAAGAGCGAGTAGAATAATGTCATCTTATTGTACCCAGTTTTTTAAAAAAAAAGTATTATTGCGTTCATACTGCCTTTCACTGACTGTTTACAGCTTAACAGAAATTACACCCATAATTCGCGCAAAGCGTCATGGGGCGTAGGAATAAGGTGGATAGGAACCGGAGCTTCTAACAGCCGCTGCAGTGACGCAATGACTTTACCAATTGGCAATTGCCTCTTATTTAGAAGGCGGGACTTATTCCGCCATATTGCGCGTTGCACTTTCTCCCATTAAAAACAATACGAGTGACGCGTCTTGTTAATCCTGGGCGATAAAACGGTATCGATATTTATCGACGGTACGTCTTAATCGATAACCATAGAAAAAATTTTCGATATAGTTTCACTTAAAGGCATTAAAATGTAAACAGACATGAAGTTTGGTTGCATGAACAACTCTGAAGCTCGCTCCGTCCCTGGATCACAAACAGACGCGGTACGAGTTGTGACACGTATTTTACATTGACTCTTCATTCAACAGATGCTTTCAAATACACTGATTCATCCAGTAATGAAACATGAGTGTTTATGAGTAAGTTTATGAGTTGAATCATACATCCAAACAGATTTTTAAATTGCATGTTTTTTTCATTGAATTGTCATTCAGAATAGTGATCTCAGTTTGAAACAAAAGTTTCTCTATTTATCCAGAATTGTGCACCTCTAAGTTTCTTCAACACTTATTTATTATAATCTTCATTTAAAATATAAGAAAGATTTGTTTACATTTTATTTATTTTGTTTTAAAATTATTTGTTGTTTGAATTAATTAAAAATGCATTGGTTAAATTGAAAAAAAAAACAACATTTTTATTTAAAAACGTTTTTTTCTATAATTATCGATACCGAACAATATGAAACATTATATTGTGATACATTTTTTATCTGTATCACCCAGCTACGTGTTATTCTATAGTCTTTGATCAAATGCTTTCAATGCTAGCAGGCTAATATTAGCATTTCTCAGATCACCTACTACACCTTTAACTGTCAAATATGCTTTTGGATATGATTCAGATCAAGCTTTGTCACTTTCCACTTTTGACTCTACAGTTTGAGGTTTGATTGCCCAAGAGGTCAATGCGAGTCTTCATTCAGAAGACAAATTTGATATTTATGTATTCAATAATGAAATTTAATTGATTTTAAACCAAAAATCTTTCATGTAAGCTTTACATGATGCTTTACAAGAAATATTTCAAAAATCGGCTCTATGTACTTACATAGAAATTGCACTGAAATATGCCACAAATAGAAATAGTTATATTAATATGCCACAAAAAAAAAAAAAACAGACTAAAACTTAATCCTGAGACTGTGCAATCCACAATAAGTGAATATTATGATGTTTAAAGTTCACCCATTAGAATTTGCTGTGTTAACATGTTTCATGCCTGTGTCAATAATAAGCCTATGTGCAGTGAAGCAGGTAGACAGTGAACATACATTCTTCCACTAGACTCAAAGTGTGATAAGATTTCAGTCCAAATAATAGAGCCCATAAAATAGGAATGACCACACACCTCAGCTGCAGGTCAGTGACAGTAATCTTTCTTGTATCTGAATATAGTGTCAGCCAATAATTATCTTTACCGCTGATAGCAGTAGATGATAGGATTACTGACCTTCCATGCAAGCCATCACAGTGATTGAATATTCAATGATGAAGCTGAAATGGTTGACTCCCTGATCCCGGATAACCATAATCGGTGTGCGTGTTTTGCTGAAGGCATGGTCTAAAGGTCAGTGGAAATTTGACAGCATGCTGATGGCTGTCTATTTTTAAGACAGGATGTCTACTTTTTTATTGTACACCTTTATTGTCATGTTCCCTTATATTTTTAATGTTTAAATGGTTATATATTTCAGCATTGAACTGCACTATCACCTCTTGCAGGTAACAAAACATTTAATATCATAGTTATAGTTTCAGAGAACTGTTAATAAACAATATTTGGTATGACACAAAGCACTCATAACATACTCGATCAGACATAATCTGTTCTTTGTGAGTACAACAAACATGTTTGAGACCTTTACAAGCCAATCACTGCCGTCTTTTATCAGAGGTGACAGTAACATCACCTCGCCACAACTTCTCGCCTCTATTGAAAAGGTCACTTAACTGTAGACAGTATTCTTTTTTAGCTTTTTTGTTCCTCCTCTTCTTCCTGATGCACATCCCTATTTCTTCATTTCACTCGTAGTGTGGAGAATAATGTGGAGCTGACATTTTCAGCAGCTTGCTCTGTTTCTTCCACCACATTGTAAAAAAGATCAAATAGCAACATCAAAACAACTCTGCGTCACTGGAGCACTGGCAGGTTATTGTGAAATGCCATCCGTCATCAGGGGCACACTGGTGGAGTGTGGTGAGGAACTTGTAATAGGTGCCCTGTGCGAAGTGAAGAGTGCTAACAGAGGCGTAATATGGCTTTCATTAAAATGGACAGTAATTTATTATATGTAACAAAGTTCTTAATGTGATTATGGGCTGGCATAATGTAGTTTTGCAATTAATGCCAGCTCATACTAAAGATGATAACTGTAACGCTAACATTAAAGATATAGTTTTAAATATCTTTCTAATGTAAAAGCATAGTAGAGTCCACACCACAACTATAACGATAACGACAGAACAAAGATATCATTGGAATTTCTAGCTGATGAACTATAAAAACATTGACAGCCAATCAGAATCCATTCTGCTTTAAGAGCACGAGCATTGCATGTGCATTCGTTGAATAAACAGAATTGTCCACTGGTGTGGAAGCTAATATAGATATCAGTACACTATATCTCACTTAAAAATAAGTTGGGTTAAAAATGGACAAACCCAGCGATTGGGCTGTTTTGACCCAGCTGTTGGTTTCAATGTTTGCTGGTTAGTTTTATTTAACTCAACTATTGTTTGTGATATTACACATAATAAATGTTCACCTTTTGATTATTATTGTTGCCTCTAGTAATTATGTGTCTGATTTTTAATTTCCAACCTATTTTGGGTTCATTTTAAGCCAGCCATATAGTCATTTTTAGGCAGCAGCTATTTGTACTAAGTGCAAATAGCGATAGATGGTATTTACACTACATGACAACAGCAGCATTTTCTTAGCGATATGCTATTTACACTAGGTGAAAATAGTAACAGATTCTATTTAGCCTACATCATTTAAAAGTAAGCTACCAGTTCTTTGCAATAAGAGTAAATAGTAATTAGATGCTATATATACTTATATATTGGCAGATACTATTTGCACCTCAATATTTTTGTACATGAACAGGATGCAATAATCTCACAGAGTGTAAATGATTACATTTAAGTTTTATTATATAAGTTATTAAATGGATGCTGCCTTATTGGGAGAATAAAAACCCTCCCTATACTAACCCCAATCCTAACCAATAAACACTTGTAATATTATTAAACACTCGTTCGCAGTTTATTTCCACTTTTAAAACATTATTTTAATTTTTATTGAAAATAAATGCGAGCTTGGCAAAAGGTGGGTTCAAACCTGCGTCGATTGCGTTAAAAGCCAGGTCTGCGAGCCTCAGGGCTTGTTCAGAACGCATTTTTGCTTTGAAAAATTGTCTTGAGATGTGTTTATTAAAAGTTCGACTGATTTTAACTTGAGCGTCGCGTTTTTAGAACACCATGTCATGCACGAGACGCTGCAAAAGATGCGAGACGCGAGTGCAATTGTTTGTGCATGTCCGTCTAGTGCGTTCACATAGAAAAAAAATGGAAAAGTAGCGCATTCGAATTGAAAAACACATTATGTGTGAACGGCCCCTTACTTGCTACTGCTGCATCGCTGAAGACGTTAAAATCTGCGTGTCTGCGTGGCCCAACCAGACATTGGTGGGCGGAGCTAGTGTAAATAGCGTTTGCCAACAAGGAGCACTATTTGCACTTAAATAGACACTCTGTAATATTTAATCAGTAGTTGGATTAAATAAAACAACCCAAACGCTGGGTTTGTCCATTTTCAACCCAACTTGGGTTGTTTTTAACCCAGCATTTTTCAGTGTATAGCTGACTTGTAAAAAAAAGTTAACGTCCTAGTCAAACTTGTAATTACAACTTTCCTGAGAGTTCCGACTTGTACCATGTGACCGCTGTACCACCTGACCACCACAGATTCATTCTGACATTGATATTGTTGCTGTAGAAATGCATAATTCCGAGTCAGAGAATGTGAACAGCTTTGAGTAGAACATCACATGTTGTCATCTCGTAATCACGGTAATTACGGCATGCCATGAATGCAGCATTAATTGTCTGTGAAAGTATTCTCAAGGACACAATGGTGTCTTGTTAGTCCAAGAATATAAATTCACATAGGCATGGTTGCCAGACCTTCAGAAACCATATGGTTGGGTAACACAGGTTTCACTGAAAGCAAAGGAATGGAGAGACTGTCCCAGTCTGGGCAAGGCATTCAGTGTGCACTGTATGTTAATTAAAAAAGAAACACATATGATTGCAGTGCAGTTTTAGTGGCCACAGTAAACATTCTTTATCTATCGCAGACTTGCTTAAATACAATAAGTGCTGATATACGCTCCAACATCACACGTTATACTATCTTTGGCTTAATAATTGTCCTACTGGTAACTCTCAACTAGGTGAAGACAGTGGTTTAGCTTTGTGTGTCTGTAACATGAGAGAAAGCAAGCAAGAAAGACACATAAGTAAAGCTAATACGCATGGCAGTTTCCACAAATTCAAATCAAATTGGTCGAGTTGGTGTCCCTTTACTTTTTACATGCAACTAAAGCATAAAACCTGTCTTGACAGATGTGTTAGATCTTAGGTCACTGTGATTTTGCGAGGTAAGACATGTTCCTGGATCAACATTCTTTGTTGATCCTGGAACAACATTCCTGTCCGAAAATTTAGTCTTAACCCTATTCTACCCCTAAACCTGATCCTACCCATAACTTATCCAGAGGGGAAAGATAGGTGAATAAAACTGATGTAGAAGCATGTAAGCTTAGTTGTAAGCCTAAACTTGACATAAACTTGTCCCTCAAATCTGATTGGTTGATTGGAATGTTGTCCCAGGATCAACAAAGGTGTTATAGCTGTTTCACTCCAGAATTTCACTTTCACTTTTGAACTACAGATACTCGCGCCCCACTTAACGGGAAAACCCCTGTAGTAGAGTGTTGTTGTCATGCCGTCATCTTACGCCGGACTGCTTCACAAACGAGGGTCAAATCAATTCAGGATTTACACAAAAGATTAACATGATGCCACATGGTAGTCGATGAGCTGAATCAACTCCACAGCAACTACATAAATTTATCCACTAACCGTTCAGAAACGTCCAGTTTCATTCTAAAAGTTGTAACTTCTTCCTGAGTCTCTCCATCAGTGTCGACTCCGGTTTGAACAATGTAAGGCTGAACACCGTTACTGACAATCCTCATTTTAGCTGCGTGAGATTCTCCAGCTTTGTTGTTGTTGAGCAACTGAAGCGTGAGCTGTTAAAGCTCCGCCCTCTTCTGGAAAGGGGGCCGGGAGCAGCAGCTAATTTGCATTTAAAGGGACACACACAAAAATGCTGTGTTTTTGCTCACACCCAAATAGGGGCAAATTTGACAAGCTATAATAAATGATCTATGGGGTATTTTGAGCTGAAACTTCACAGATGCATTCTGTGGACACCAGAGACGTATATTACATCTTGTAAAAGGGGCATTATAGGTCCCGTTTAAAATAAAAAATATAAGTTCATCAATAACTTAAAACCAAAACTTGTTACCCAATATAGGAAGTTTACTTAGGACCTTTTACTTTTACTCAGTTTTATTTCTAGAGAATAATGAAGTCAAGGTATCGATTCCTGTGTCCCAAAATATTTTTGCAGGGTTGCAAAAATTACTGCTCATAAAATTAAACAGCACATATAATATTTAGTTTCACATCCTGAGGTGGATGAACAATACATTTAAGCATCTCTTTTTGAACAAAAAGTGTGTTTATATGTTTTTGTCTGCCTGCATGTGTTGAACTCCCATCTCTCTTATGCTCCAGTTACCCTGAAGCTTGCTTAAAGCAAGCAGGCATAGCAGTCGTTTAAACACATCGGCACGGCAGCTGGCCTACTTTGGTTTAGTCTATTAACCAAAGCTGAGTCCCCACACACTCAATCAGCTTTGAGCTGCATTTGGGACAAAGGTTTGGGGGAAGGGGGTGATGTTTCTAACAGAGGCTCTAACTCTTTTGGGGTAGCTGTTGGCCCTTGTGAGCTCCTGATCTCACCCTAAACACTGCTGGAGCCCTGTGGGCTTAATGTGTTTACTTGCATTTCCTACACCTACCTCATACTCCTCCCCCAGGCAGCCAACAGTCTCCCGCCCCAGCCAACACGGTGCCCTCCCCGGCTTCATCAGCATGCGTGAAAACCAGCAGCTCCGAACACAAGACCATTGGTGAGGGTGTAAATGGATTCAAAAAGAGGAATGACAATGGAGATGGTGTGAAGAGACCGCCTCTGAATCACCCATCTAAAAGAGACAGACAGAAATGGAGTGATAGACAAGTGAGAGGTTGGATTGGCCATTGAAAAAATGTGTTTTTAACAATAACCGCATCCTGGAAACTGCATTCAACAGAATTACACTTTCATATATGCTGTTATTTTTGAGGCACACAGTTATTTTAGGTGGTGACACAACTAGGACATGTCTCATGCAGTTTATTTTAGTAGTCGCTGAAGAACTTTCATAGAAAGCCCACACATAGTCATATTCGTGAACTAAACTTTTTATCATTATCATTTCTTTTTTTTTCATTAGCTATTGGAAAAAACTACAAATAGTCTTTTATATTAGATTTCAAAGGAATGTTTCTTGAATGTTTGCTATGAACAATTGCTATTTCTTTTGTCTCCATTAAGCTATTTTTGCTTTATGGGTCACTCTGACACTTGACAATCTAGTAGTTTTGTGAGTCAGCTCTGTTCTCTTTCTCTTTCTCTCTCGCTCTCATGACCAAGGTATCTCCATGGCTACAGGATCCTCAGAGGTTCAGGTTGCAGAAGTGGGTGTGTGGGTAGGTGTTAGCTGTAGCTGTGTTAAATGAGCCTAAGCAGAAGCATTGAAAATGCAGAAGAACACAGAGAAGTGAGCATAAATTTGCTTGATTCAGTCTTTTAGCAACTCCTCTTAACCCTGTTGCTGTTCTAATGAACGTGACAGAAATGTAAAATCCTGAATGAAAGGAAAAGAGACAAAAAGTGAAGGGGTGTCTGCACTAACTGGAGTAGAAAGAGACTTCTTAACTTTTTACAAAGCCAAAACTTCAGCCGCTCTAGACATTTAGAGATTTTTTTGCATTTACAAATATGCGGTTAGCAGATGCTTTTATCCAATGCGACTTACAATAGAGGAACATGAGCAATTGTTCAGAGACAAAAATATTCATACTATGCAAAGGTTTGTTAGACAGCTAGATTAAGAAAACAAACTAGATCATGAAATGCAGAAAAGAAAATATACATTCATTGGTTTTTCATAAAGTAAAACTGCATTTCTGTCATGACAACTCTTGCAGTGTTTGGCGTGGTAATGGATAAGACGTTAGCCGGGTTTCCATTACAGATCTGCACAAAACTTTTGCGATATTTTCTACATGTCGATAAAAAACTATTGCGAAATGACGGCGTTTCCATTAACCGATGTTATGTGACTAAAACATAATTTTTTCCTCTTGCGATAAGCCATTCCAAAAATTATGGCAACGGATGTTAGTAGGCTTAAGTATATAACAGCCACTGGACTAGCCATTATTTTTAATCGAAGGAGGCGTAGGCGTGTTATCCAAGCATCAATGGCAAGGAAAGCCCCTTATACTTGGGAGTGGCCACATATGATGTGTTTCTGGGTGTTTCTTCCTTCTATCTGCTTCGAGGGCTTGATAAGTTGTGGCATTTCTTTGTTGTTCAAGGCTGATTTATACTTCTGCGTCAAGTGTACGCCGTAGCTACGGCATAGGCTGTGTGTAGCATGCGTGGCCTATGGCGTAGCCTAACGTGCACCTCTTCAAAAATGTAACGTGTCAATTTTACATGGACCACAAGTACTGTGATTGGTTTGCTAGAACCCCTCCCTCAGGTCAAAAAACTGGCATAAAGCAAGCAGAGAAGAGCGAGCATTTTCAACTTCCATAGGAATGAAAAAACGCTCTGTTTCAGGGGACACGCGGCGTTAAACTGCAACAAAAGTTGTTGCTTATTTGCCGCCATCACTGCTGAAGCTTCTTCTTCGGCTTTTGCCTTGATACTCAACATGACTGCGGACACTGCCTACTAGCAGTCTGCATGTTGCATATCGACGCGGACAACGACGCAGAAGTATAAATGAAAACCGCCGCACAGCCTGCGGTGCAGAGGCTTTAGTGTAGGTCACACGCAGAAGTATAAATCAGCCTAGAATCCAGTATTCCCGTAATTATTTTGTCTTTTATGAGTTTAATAAAGAACTCTGTCTCGTCTTCTGTTCAAATATACTGCACCGTCTTTAAAGAATGATCGACTTTTACGTATGTCAGGTGACCTGTAAATGCGAAAAAACTGTTTCCCATGTGGTTTTGCTAAATATTCCTTTTTCGAATTGCCTGATAAACCACCTCATGTGAGTGTAAAAACTGTTTTGCGACATATGGGAGTTTTTGCAAAATTGACGTGTTTCCATTGGGCGTATTTTCAATTCACAATTTTAAATTTGCGCAATTTGAAGGGTAATGGAAAGACAGCTAATGTTGATATGTTTGGTCTTGGAGGAATAGATCTGCTACAGGACTTCTGCCAATATATACACGACACACTGCTGTGAGCAAGTAAGACATGCTGCTGCTGTACAACATTGCATACATGAATTACCCGTAGCAGATCTATACAGGTGGAGCTGGGGAAGGTGGAGGGCTTCTGAAAGCATGCTGCACTGCAACAGCAAATGCTGACCAAGTATTTGAAGGTTGAGCAGCAGCAACCAATCAGCTGTGCCCTATAGAGAATTATGTCATTGCAAGCAGAAGATGACAGAATTTTGTATTTTTACAGATATAGGTTTTCTTGATCACTAGTCAGATTTTATCTGTCCCATAAAAGTCATAAATTTAACTGTTAAACATTTGTGAAGCATTTATTTGAATAAATGCACCCATTTCCCTTTACACACATTCACATAACCACGCTCGTCCGTCATCAATCAAAGGGAGATTTTCAAAATTACAGCTTTGAATGAAAGAGAATCGTTCCCTTCAATTACAGGGAGCACCAGGCAATCACAGGTTTGATGTATCCTGTATAGTATGACACACCAGAGACTGTGAAATGAATTTAGCTCTCCCCGAAGAAGAAAACAAACACTGTGACTCACACCCAGCACAGCAGCAGATCAAGGATCTGTAACATATTAACAGTCAATTAATAACATACTGCTTTTTCGATCTGAGACAAAAAAGTTAAACCTCAGCATGAGTCAGAGACTAACGTTCATGAACAGAAAGCCTATGACTCAACAGAAATGTGAAGTTGCTTTGGCTACAGTGTATAGAAGAGGCAGATACTGCAGCATGGTGCCATTTCAATTGAATTTAGAGCATATTGTTATATAATGGAGGCGTTTGAGAGCTATATTTAGAGTGGCCTCGCAGCAAGTCGCGTGGAACGCTGATGAAAGCTATGGCAACCTGTTTAATTTCAGGTTATGAGGAGCATTATCACTCAGTTTAATGAATCTGCAGGTTCATTGACAAGGATATCAGCCCTCAAGCTAAAAAGCCAGTTTTGGATTATTTTTTCTGTATTTAAAAAAAAAAAAAAAAAGCCATTGATTTTGCTAGTGTCAATGGTATATTTGTAAAGTCTCAATGAAAGTAGCAAAATATTTTTTTTCTCCATGTTGTGATGTACATCCGAGTGAAATGGATTGTCGAATAAAAAAAATAAAAAAAAGAGTAGGGTGTGGACTTGGTTCGAGTTAATTGGATGAAGGCAGAATGCAAGCTTGTAGTCAGTTGTAAGAAAGGGCGGGGTTTAAGCAGGCTAAAGGATTGGAGAAATCTGGGATACATCACCAGAAAGAAATTTGTTGTTTTACAGAAAGATTGAGTTATGATATTAAAGGGTTAGTTCACCCAAAAATGAAAATTCTGTCATTAATTACTCACCCTTATGTCGTTTCAAACCCGTAAGACCTTCGTTCATCTTCGGAACACAAATTAAGATATTTTTGATGAAATCCAAGAGGTTTCTGATCTGCTTATACACAGTAATGTTATTCCAAATTTCAAGGTCCAGAAAGGTACTAAAGACATTGTTAAAATAGTCCATGTGACTGCAGTGGTTCAACCTTAAAGCGACGAGAATACTTTTTGTGCGCAAAAACAAAACAAAAATAATGACTTTATTTAACAATTCCTTCTCTTGTCATTCTCCTACTCTGTTTACGTTCAGCGTTTCGAACCGAGCGGCGACTCGGTATTGGCCAACGCTGTACACGTGAGTAGCATGACGCATGCATGTGATGCTGATGCTGGAGCCGGCCAATAACGAGTCGGCGTTCGGACGTAAACACAGAAGCGCTGCGCTACATTCACTACGTCAAGAGTAAGAGACTGACAGGGAAGAGAAGAGATTGTTGAATAAAGTTGTTATTTTTGTTTCGTTTTTGCACACAAAAAGTATTCTCGTCGCTTCGTAACATTAAGGTTGAACCACTGCAGTCACGTTGACTATTTTAACGATGTCTTTAGTACCTTTCTGGACCTTGAAATTTGGAATAACATTACTGTGTATAAGCAGATCAGAAACCTCTTGGATTTCATCAAATTTCATCTTAATTTGTGTTCCGACGATGAATGAAGGTCTTACGGGTTTGAAACGACATAAGGGTGAGTAATTAATGACAGGAATTGTCATTTTTGGGTGAACTAACCCTTTAATACAATCTCATGCCAATTCATAACTATTTTACTTTTACCAAATTGGTGGCTAATATTTATGAATTTGTACAATCTCATTCAAACGTTTTAGTATGATCTGTTTACGGTTATGTTCAAGGTGTATTTTAATGTTTACTTTTTTTTTTAAATCGTATGAATTTGTATCACCTCATAAAATAGTTATGGTTCGCAGTGAAATTGGGTTGGATATTTGAATTAAAAATTATGAGGTTAAAAAAAAATACATATGCATGGACAAATTGTTTATAATAAGATCAATAACATGCATTTAGAAAAAAAAATGAAGCGTGAATTTTCATGTCATGCCAACTTTAAGATTCACAGTTGAGAGGCAACTATCAACACCACAAAGCTTTCATGAAAGGAGCCAAGGTGACATTTTGTCCTGACTTTATGTTTATGGGATGTTTTACCATATATCCTTGATAAAAAGTTGTCATTTTGCCAACTCTATGTTCATATGTAACTTTTACAACCTACAAAATAAAGTTGTATAGACACATCACTAAATGATTATGTGCTTGCTTACTTTCCTCTTACTGTTTAAAAGTCTGTAGGCTTCTTTTCTTTCTTCTTGGGCAGGCATGTGTGTGTGTGTGTGTGTGACAGAGAGAGAGAGAGAGAGAGAGAGGGCTGAAAGATGACTCACCTATTTACAGAGGGGTGTAACATTCATGTTGCCATCGACGCAGCAGGAGCGCGTACCATTTTTTATTCTTGCACACACATTTTGTCTAATAAACCATATTAGTGAACAAGTTAGATGAATTATACCCAAATCTACAATTACAAGAAAAAGTATGAGAACCTATTTTAACATTTTTAAGGTTGTGAAGAAGCTGTTAGTCTGTTACTCTTTCCACCCTGCACTGTGAATGTTTTATTGTTCAAAAAAGACAGATGATTAATTGCTTGAGCATACTGTATTTGTCAGTTTGTGAATTTAGAGACTTCCAGCACCTGTATAAGTGCTTTTTCCATTTCATGTCCAATGTACACAGCATAAACAACTCACAAACATTTTAGTAGTGAATACTTTCTTTTCTTCAAACAGAAACCTTCTCCACGATACATTGCATAGCCCTGAAAGTGTTCGTTCTTCTATGGCCTAGCACAAATTAAGTAATACAGTAATGCATTTGAGATCAGATGATTATTTGTGATGATGTGTACCATTTCTTTCAAAATGAAATGAACTGAAATATAAGTTTAGTCGAGTAGACATGTATTAGCTTTGAAGTTTTTAAGGTTGTAACCTATAGGCAGGGGAAACCAGAGATCAGACATCACTGTCTGATGTGCAGATGTTTCTTTGAGGAACAGGCATGAATAATAGATCAGACAACAAAGTGTTCTCTCTCAGTGGAGTTTCCCAGCAGGCAGCAACACTGATTTTATAATCAGCCTCCGTATTGGGGATATAGTCATGGTGCCATGATCATTTAAAGTGTTAGTTCACCCCTAAAATTAAATTACTCATCCTCATGTCGTTCCACACCCGTAACACTTTCGTTCATCTTCGGAACACAAATTAAGATATTTTTGATGACAGAATGCCTTTCATTGACTGCCTTTGCAACTTCCACTTTGACGCTTCAAAAACGAGATCGGGAAAACTAATCCATATGAATCGAGTAGTTTAGTCCAAATTTTCTGAAGATGGATTCGTTTTCCGATCTCTTCATGAAGTTTTTAAAGTGTCAAAGTGGAAGTTACAAATGCAGTCAATGGAGGGAAATCTGACAGCATTCTGTCATCAAAAATATCTTAATTCGTCTTCCAAAAAATAATGAAAATCTTACGCGTGTAGAACGACACGAGGGTGAATAATTAATGACAGAATTTTCATTTTGGGGTGAACTAACCCTTTAAGCATTTTAAAACCTTGTAATATAAGTGATCTGTGAATTGGCTGTAGGAAGTGAGCAAAAACAAACATGTTGTTGGGAAATGTTTTGGTAAGAATATGATTAGCACAATGGATTCCAGTCATTGTCCAGAGTGACACGTCCACTCTTCTGTCACCCAAGATAGAGGTCAGTGGCTTTCGAAGCCCAGTCAATATTCACACTGAAAAAGCAATAGCTGGATTAGACTCTACTGTGAACATTTTCTCTTTACCCTTTTACATTGTTGTTTAATTTCTAATTAATTAATTAAAAAACTAGTATTGGCACTTTTTTTCAAAAGCATTTTGTATGTTTTGATTTGGAATCTGAGGTTTTAACTTTACATATAGCCTAAACTCGCAGTCTTTACTTATTACGCTAAAATTATATTTAAAAAAATAAATTAAAAAAATCACTTCGGCCGCGCAAGTTTTGAGCCTCAGTTGGACATTCACTCTCGTTTCGCTTCTGGCCCTTTAAAAGACTCTGTGCGGTGGAGAAACATCTGGTTGTTGAATGAAACCCAGTCATTCATAAAAACAGTAGAGAGACCTGCTCTGATTGGCTGACTGCAGCCTCATACTTGCATAGGTAATTGAGAGACAGCTATAGGTCAATCGCTTGAATGACGTGAGGGACTAGCCAATGAGCGTGATTTACAGCGTTAAGCCGATGCTCTTGGAAAAGCAGGCGATTCCATTGAGAAAATTTCAGTCGCGTCAAGCTGAGGGTGAGCGCGATACCCATTAGTGCTCGCAAACACAGGCTGTTTTTCTCTCTGGGATTTATCAAATCACTCTTTTTTTTTTGTTGTTGTTGTAAAAGCTAAGGATTTAACCACCGTTGGGTGAGTATATTTTCCACGCTGCTCTAGCTTTGTATTGTTTGATTATGAGTCAATGCAAGTTTCATCTTCTGCTTTTATTCTTATAAAAAGTTGTATTACTTAAAACGCTGCGTTTAGTTTTGCTGGCTCGCACGCCATTTTCTTTGTGCGCATATTTGGCAACCATTTCCAAGTTGTTTGTTTTCTCCGTACTTTATGAAGCTTGTTTTAAACTTAATCGTAATTGCAGTTTGCTCTCTGCACAGTCCATGTGCGGTTTGACGAAGTGCTTCTCGCGCGTTTGGTGTTTTTATGAATGGAACGGCTGAGGTTTTTTTGGGTAGCGCGCACGAAGGATCACATTTCACTTCATTGAGAAAAACAAGCGGCCGAGGGAAGGGAGGGGGTGCGCGCGGCGATAATGGGCGCTGGGGGGAAGGGATTGAACTTCTTGAACTCGCTCTTATACCTGTTAACTCGCTGTTGTAATGCTATAATCTCGTTTTACTTATTCAACAACTATAGCTTCCGCTGGCTGCCTTTATTGTCGCCAATAAAAATCCTTAAAAGTACAAACTCTTCTTTTTCAGAATGAAAAGTGCAGACGCACGTTCCTCCTGTTTTATAAAGGTCTGATAAGCTTCAGGAAGCAATAATGTTAAGCGATGGATATTTAATTAGTTCTTGGTCCAGGGAAGTTAGTCGGTGTTGGCTGTGAGGTGTTTTCTTGGCCTCGCGGCTGTAATACGATTTTATGGCCTGAACACTTGCGTCAGGGAAAATAAACACACGTGTGTGATGAAGCGTGAGGAACAGCTTAGGCTTCGTTTTTTTATTTCTGTCGTTCCACTATTTAAAGGGATAGTTCACCCAAAAATGAAAATTCTGTCATTTACTCACCCTCAAGTTGTTCCAAACCTGTATAAATATCTTTGTTCTGCTGTACACAAAAGAAGATATTTGGAAGAATGTTTGTACCCAAGCAGATCTCACCCCCCATTGACTGCCATAGTCACTTGGGTACAAACATTCTTCCAAATTTCTTCTTTTGTGTATGTAACGGACATGGGCTAGTAAGAGCTGTGCGTGTTAACCACACTCCCCTGATCTCAAGATGCGCTCTAGAGGCTGCGGTCTTGTTAGAGCGCCTGACTTCTATGCCGGCGGACCGGGGTTCGAGTCCTGCTTAGAGCGGTTGGTGCGAACAGGACGGGTTAGGTTTTTTTGGGTAGCCTTGACCCGAATGGGAGTGAGGTTTAGGGGGGTGGGTGTAACGAACGAAGGCTGGTCAGAGCTGTGTCTGTAAACCTCACTCCTCTGATCTCAAGAGGCGCTCTAGAGGCTGCGGTCTTGTTAGAGCGCCTGACTTCTATGCCGGCGGACCAGGGTTCGAGTCCCGCTAAGAGCGGGCGGTTCGAACAGGAGGGTTTACGTGTACAGCAGAACAAAGAAATTTATACAGGTTTGGAACAACTTGAGGGTGAGTAAATGGATTTAAAAAAAAAAAAAAAAATCATTTTTGGGTGAACTAGCCCTTTAAATCCAAACCATATTTACTTTAATAAACATAGCTGCTTTTTCTTTTTTTTTAATTATCACTTTTGTTTAGATTCTTGGATGGTCTCATGGGCAACAGATGGTACTGTATGGTTATGTAAGGACCCCCATCTGTACCGTGAGCCTTAGTGTGTGTGTGTGTGTGTGTGTGTGTGTGTGAGAGAGAGAGAGAGAAAGAAGAGGGTGAGTGAGTGTAAATGTCCTGCACTAATGCAGCACACTTCATCCGAGCAGGAGCTGAGAGTGAGTGTTACACAAACAAACATGCTAGCTGAAGTCTTTACAGATCAAAGGGACAGTTGGTCCTGAACTGTCAGGACCCGGGACGATCACTGACAGCTGCATCAGATCCTGACAGAGTGCTTGTCTTTCTCTAAGTGCCACTTTTCTCGGCTTTTCTTCCGACAGGCGACGATATCACCCGTGGGCCCACCCCCCCTTTTATCCCTGTTTATTCCCGTTTTCCCTCCTGCTGCAGCCCCTTAGGCCGCAGTGAGAAGCAAGCGACATGGACGGGTTTTACGACCAGCAGGTCCCTTTCATGGTGCCCCCCAGTGTACGTCTCTGCTCTAACTTGTCATGCCTCATTTTCTTCACTTTTGTGACTTTAATTTTGATATTTTACTACAGAATATCCATCAATGTGGATGGCTGTACACAATGATTCAAATGTTCATTATTTGATCTTGGTCTCATTTTACAGAAGTCTCACATGCAGGAACCATCTTGCAGGCCTTTCAATGACCGAAAAAGGAAGTTTGTTGACACAGAGCTGGCACAGGATACTGAGGGTAAACAAATGAACATCCACATCATTTAACCCAGGCCCAAACAAATGAGCCTGTTTATTCACAAATCAATATTTTTGTTCCACAGAGCTCTTTCAAGATCTCAGCCAGCTACAAGAGATTTGGATAGCAGAAGGTACGCCAACAGCTCTAGGTTATGGAATACGTTTCATAACTACTGTTAAAACACAACTTGGTGGTTAATGCATCATCTCAGTGGTTAATCTCTGGGGCCCCATGCAAATAGGATAAGACAATACAGCATATATATAAACATACAAATAATTTATATTCGTGTTAAATATTTCATGCCTTTATTCATTGACTCTGAACAGGTCTGAAGCAAGTCAGTCAGTATAAATTGTTTTCCTTCTCCATGTGCAGCCCAGGTACCTGATGACGAACAGTTTGTTCCAGATTTCCAGTCGGATAACTGTGAGTACCTTTTGAATATTCATGTAACAAGGAAATGGGTTTGGTTGCTGAATAGCATATAGAACTTGTCTTAATGAATTATAGAAACTCCTGGCATATGAAAAACATTTATTTATTTATACTGCACAAATTATTATCACTGGATAATTTGCTATGGACATTGAAGCGTATCTTCCCCCTTGAAACCAAGAAAAACAATTACTCTTTTCCAAGAGTTTCTGTGCCAAACCTGATTCCTAGGCACGAGTTAAAGATGTTTCGTGTGTGTGTGTGTGTGTGTGTGTGTGTGTGTATACGCACACATGTGAGGCCCAGTGTGCCGCTGCGGTGCTGTAACTCATAGCAGCCTCCAGCTTGGTGACATTTTAATGGGGCTGGATCCTCGGCGCACACACACTCTGGTTATTATGTGCTGGTGAACAGTGCTCTGGCTGTTTCCCTTGTTAGTTTTTCTTCCCATTTGGCTCTGAATAAGTCTTAATTGTGTGCATTTTCTATGGTGTCAATGGTGTTTATTGTAGAATGTGAATGCACATGGATGTGTTTGCATAGAAATTGTGTGTGAGAGGGTGTGTGTGTGTGTTTGTCTGGCACAATTCCTCTTATCTGGCATCGTGCCTGTAGCTCTCACAGGCCCCTCTTTCACCACAGCTGGGCAGTGGGGCCCTATTTTCCATAGGAATCACGTGATAGTTTGCGAGTTCTAACTTGCGGCCTCCTTTTCTAGAGGGAAAGGCCTTTTTTCCTCCCCCTTTTTAAAGGAGCAGTTCCAGTAGTGCAGTACTAAATATTTATCACCAGAAACATACCAGGTTAGGTATGGAAGCTCGTTTCCACCACTGAATTAAAAAAAAAAAAAAAAAGATAATTGCAACTTTTTATCTAACAATTCTGACGTTTTTTTTTTTTTCCTCAGGATTGCAAGATATAAACTCGCGATTGTTATAAATTCAAAATTGTGAGATGCAAGTCGCAACTGCGTGTTATAAAGTCAGAATTGCGCAATATAAACTGATAATTCTGAGAGGTCAGAATTGCGAGATATCAACACATTTCTGACTTTATAACTCGCAATTGCGATTTTATAGTCATGCAATTTTGACTTTATAACACGCAGTTGCAACTTGTATCTTACAATTTTGAATTTATAATGCAGTTGCAAGGTCACATAACTGATATGACTCACGAGTTTCAAAAAAATTAAGAATTGCAAGATGTAGACTTGTAAGAGCAAAAAGTTGCAATTACCTTTTTTTTTCTTCTTCTTTTTTTTTTATTTAGTGGTGGAAACAAGCTTCCATAGTTCCCAGTCAGAGAACTGCATTTTTAATTTGACATTTTAGTTTATGTATACTGTATTTGTGCCACACAAATTTAAATGAAAAACTTTGTCTCTCTAGTGATGTTCCATGGACCTCTTCAAACTAAAGTAAAGAGGGAACTGAGCCCAAGCAGGGAATTTTCCCCCTGTGGACAAGAGCAGAGACTCTCTTCATATGGAGAGAAGTGCCTATATAACTACAGGTATACATTTCCTCGTCCTTTCCCCATATTTCCCTTCTCCATATTCCCCCTCACTCATGCTTTATTTGTATTTTGTCAATTTTAGTGCCTTCGACAGAAAGCCATTTTCTTTCAACAAGCCACTGACTCCTCCTTCTACACCGGCATCACCCTTCGGCTCCTCCACCAGCACAGCAACACATCATGTGCAAAAAAGAGCGATGCCACCAGCCCAAACTCAGACACAAGGACTGCCACTACTACCTGTCCACAACCACAGTTCTACCCCACCACATCAGAGAGCACAGACTCCACTCCACAGTCAAAGCCCACCTTTTGCTGTGCCCTGCCCACCTGTCAATCACCCAGATGCCTCCTACAGCACAGACCACAGGTATCTTGCAATTTATTACTAGGTTGTTTTTCTTTACGACACATCATAGTCATTTTTTGGGTCACGGTGTTCGATTTCTAACCTCGTTTCTATCTTTAGCTTCAGCTTGAGCTGCTCGTGCATGTTAAAAGTACTGTAATCAGCTCAGGTTGAGCCTTTCATTGGGTATTATCTTGTTAAAGATGCCACACTGACCTGGAAAGCAGTTCTATGTTTATCCCCTTCAAGTCTTTAGGTTTAACTAATGGAAAAAAAGGCTTATCCCTTTGACGTGAAACTCATGATCTCAATTGCCCTCGATGTTGTTAATAATGCTTTCTCACGTCTTCCCCCCCCCCTTCTCTTGCTCTTCATCTCGTTAGGTTCCATCGGCAGCTTTCCGAGCCCTGTCTGCCGTTCCCACAGTCCGATGGCCGTTGTCAGACACCTTACCCCCCACAGAACCGTGGCCATTTTCCCCGACACAGCCGCCCCCCTTATCACCGCCAGATGTCAGAGCCATTGGTGCCAATGCCTCCGCAGGGATTCAAAAAGGAAATGGTGGATCCTCGTTACAATGAGCAGGGTGTGCAAAACATGGGACCTCCTCGTGCACCATTGATCCACCAACTGTCAATCAAACAAGAGCCCAGAGACTTCGGCTTTGACTCAGGTGGGTGTAAATCTCTCAGAGATTTGGGATTCAGTCCCTGTGAAGCATCTAGTGATGTAATGAGAACCTTTAAGGTCCCACTAGGTCTGTTGGTTATGAAACTGTCATAATGGCAACAAAAGCAAAAGGTCCAGTGTCAGTAATGTAGCCAAGTATGAAATCTCACACAGAAGTCTCTTTCTGTTGGTCAACTTGCCAAATTTGTAAACTCAAGATGAAATCTGCATGTGGAAATCTTTTGCCCTGTAGAAAAATTTTATATATATAATATATATATATATATATATATATATATATATAAAATATAGAGAACTGTGTGTGTGTGTATGTATTATTAATGTGATTTTTATAATCTTCTCAATTCTAATCTTCTTGTCTTGCAGAAGTACAGAATTGCCAATCATCTTTTGGCAAATCAGCAAATTTCTATGGCAACAACAGCGAAGGTGAGACTCTTATCAGTTTAGTTTCATCTACAATTTCTTTGAGGTGCAGATGTTTTATTAAGCAACAGCTTCTGATTAGTCTTATGTTATAATGAAATTTCATTCTCAGACTGTCCATATTAAATCCACTTTCTCTCTATCACTCTCTGATGTCGACTGCAGGTTTTGGGTATGATGGAGAATCCCACCTCTATTATGATGATGCGTGTGTGGTCCCTGACCGCCTGGAGGGAAAGCTGAAGCAGGAGGGTGGAGTTTTCCGGGAGGGTCCTCCGTATCAACGAAGGGGGTCTCTGCAACTCTGGCAGTTCCTGGTCACTCTGCTGGATGACCCATCCAACAGCCACTTCATTGCTTGGACTGGCCGTGGGCTTGAGTTTAAACTCATTGAACCAGAGGAGGTCAGTGTGTTACAAAAGCAAATGGCTTTATAGACCTTTTTTTTTTTTTTTTTTTTTCATTCTAGCGAACTAGCAGAATTAACACCTGCATTTTCAAAAGGTTGCTCGCCGTTGGGGTATCCAGAAAAACAGGCCTGCGATGAATTATGACAAGCTGAGTCGCTCCCTGCGTTACTACTATGAGAAGGGCATCATGCAGAAGGTAAAGGCACGTTCACGTTCCAATGTCATTTTTCTTCTTTCAATCCCTTAATAATTAGATTGTAGTTCCCTCATTGGCTGTAGTTAGTAAAGTCCACCCCATCAAAGCATATCAGCTTTTTCCAAACAAGATTTTCTAAAACATTTATCTTTCTCATTTACATACAGGTTGCTGGAGAGCGGTACGTGTATAAGTTTGTGTGTGATCCCGATGCACTCTTCTCCATGGCATTCCCTGACAACCAGAGGCCCAGTCTGAAGGTAGACCCTGACGGGCTGCAGGTTCCTGAGGATGACACTGTTCCACTCTCACACTTTGAGACTAACAGAAGCTGTAGTTATCCAGCAGAAGCCAGGGACCAGTGCTTAGTTGGGCCGTCCTTTCCTGAAAATTACGCTTTCTGAACTGCTTCACTACCGCTGGGCGGACCAGAACTCTAAAACGCGTCCTCGCACTCCAAATGCAGCTCACGTCAAACCGTAATCGCTCCAATGAAGAATCTGTAAAGCCTGCTGAAAAGTCTCTAGACTTTCTTGCCACATTTTTATTGTTCATTTTTCTTACACAGGTTGGAAAAATGTCTGCTTTTTTAAATTTACCAAAAAAAAAAAAAAAACACACACAAAAAAAAAACATAAAGGGACCACAGAATTTTTCAGTATAACCTTTGATTTTATATATATATATAGATATATAAATAAGTGTATATTTTAAAATATGGCTTTTGTGCACTGCTTTCTTTGTGTATTGGGCCTGGTGTCTTTTTTTTTTTTTTTTTTTAATGCTCTGCTTCAGTGAGATTTTTAGACTTCTGACAATGCATAATGATGCACCTCAGGCTGTTGTCATTATCAGAGTGTATATAGCTTTGATTATAATCTGGAAAAATGCACAAGTTTTCTCCAGCTGGCCAAGTAAAATGCTTTATAACTGTTCAGAAATGGTTATTTCAACTGCTTTTGTAATGTGATTTTTATGGATATGGGGCGGGGTAGAATGGGCAAAAAGTGCGCAGGTGAATTGAAAAGTGAAATCTATGTATATTATGAGTATATTTTTGCAAAAGCAGAATTGCATTGCATTGTAAGCTGTACAACAGACTTTTATCACTTCTAATCTGTTCTTTTTGTACAGTGGTGTGTGTGAAATTGAAAGCCAGCTCTTGATATAGGGGAAAATCGAGGCTGAAAAGGCCTGATTACTGATTCAGGATCTGTCATGCTTGTGTGACCTTTAACTGTTTACCAAAGGATTACAGCAAGGCCATCTGATCACTGTTCAGTAGTAAACAAGCATGGCATGAATCCCCCTAGCTCTTTCCACCTTCACTGTCAACCTTGCTTTTCTGTCCTGGGTACAACAGACCCCTAGTTCTGTTTCACTGTGGATAAAACTCTTGTTTCATTGTCTTTTGAAGACAATTTCTTTCATTAAGAATTTTCAAGTACAGTTTTGGTGTACAATTACAGATCTGTATTTTCTAAACTACAAAGTACAGGATAAATAAACATCCATAAACAGATATGGTTCTTTTTGGATATGGTTTGTTTGGTTTTTGTCTCATTTATAGCCACCTCCACTTTAAGAACGTATTTGGGGTAAATGAACAAAGTAGACTCGGAATGGAAAAGTTCCATGGATGTTAAAGGGTCTTTGTGGAACCATTGATGACCTTTATTTTTATGATGTCAAAAACTTCGACACGCCCAAAACATCCTGAATGGAAGGAAACACTGTCCAAAACTTGCCACAAAGAGCATTAAGACGGTCATTAAATTCTCCTACTTAAAGCTGGAATACACTACATGACTTTGCCCTGATTTGCAGTCTGGGTGAAATGTTGGGTGAACTTGATTTCACCAAGTACAACGTGTTCCTAAATCAACATTCCAATCAACCAATCAGATTTAAGGCACAAGTTTACAGTTTGTCAAGTTTAGGCTTACAACCAGGGTTAGGTGCTTCTACATCAGTGTTATTCACCTATCATTTCCCTCTGATTTTAGGGATAACTTATGGGTTAAGTTTAGAGGTAGGGATATGGTTAGGACTATGTTTTTTCCTCCATGTTCCTAAATCTGTTGATCCAGGAACATGTCTTGCTTGGTAAAATCAACCTAGTGTATGATGGGTTTTTTTTTTTTTTGGTTTTTTTTTTATTTAGTTTCAGATCATCGGTGTGTCCCAATTCGCCTACTATGGCCTAAAAGCATGTACTGTTTTTGAGAAGAAAAAGTACATACTTTTGAGTGTGTAGCAGAAAAGTATGCAAGCTTTGGGACATACTACATCGTCATAATTGAGTCTTTAACGGACGCTCTTTCGCTTAGTTACGTGCAACCTGTCACCGTTTAAACTGCCCCGTCAGTCATCTTATCACAGTTAAAATCCTCCACATTCAATTAAATTTAATTTCCTACCGTTTCAGAGAGAAATGTAGTCACACGTTGATCTGCCAGTCATGGGACTTTCATGCAGAGAACTCTCCTCATGTTTACATAATGATGCATTTAAAAGTTAATGACCAAACGCATCGTTATAAAAGTTCACAATGCTGTTGCAGATGACATATAATGTGGATAACATTTAATAAATATCTTTTCGTCAGGTTAGATAGGCTACAAATTATTAATCACTCAAACTCCTTTATCTTAACCGCTCTGCTTAACCGTCGGTCTCGCACATCCGCCATGTTTGTAGTTTTTTAACACTTTTTATAGACTCTTTTCACAGACTGTGATGACGCGTTTTAACGGTCATCTAATCGTAAATCCTGCAAAGTTTTTTATATTTTCATTTTTAAAAATGTTTATGTACATTCATAACACTATACGTAGGCTAGTATTATATTACCGTAGCATCAAATTACAAAAAAAAAATAGTTAATGCTGCTGTGAGGGTGTTTCTAATACAGCAGCTATGAAAGTGACTGTAAAAATGACATCTTTCTGTCTTCTGACTGCCGTTATCAATCGCTCTCTAATTTTTTCCTCTTTTTTTTTTTTTTTTTTTTTTTAAAGTTTTGAGAACACTGTTGTGGAGTTTTTCTTTTGTTATTTGTGCAAATGGAAACACAAAAAATATATTTAACAAAGTCACCGCTATAAAAGATTACCCAACTACGACGACTTCCACTTCTGAGAAACCCGGAAATGTGAAAAGTGTCTATTCATGTTTGTAGGTCTAATCGAACCCTCGTCCACAGCACAATTTCTAATTTCGAATACTATTTATGCATAATATGGGAATATTTTACAGTCTATGATTTGGGATGCAGCATATGATTTCATCCAGTCAGAAAATATCAAGCATGTTTGATACTTTAAGCCAATTTTAGAACACATTACAGTTTTCATTTGTCATGTGTCTCCTAGTAAAGCATACCATGTTTCTGCATTAATTTATGTTCTTATGATTTAAAAGTGTATAATGCCCAGTTTTTCCTATAACCATTTGCAAACTCAGCATGTGTATGATGCCTAGTGTTTTAAAATTAAAATCAAAAAGTTGTGTAGTGTATTCCAGCCTTTACATTCAGACTATTCAGTCCATTTGGCACAATGAGGAATCTCATTTATGTGCGTCCGTGATCTTTCCAGGAACCTCTCAGTTTGACCACTAAACTGTAACCCAGCAAAGCCTGCGTAACGAGGCGACGCAAAGTAACAGGGTATTGCATAACCTCGTGACGCTCATTCTCTTTCTTCTCTCCTCTCTCCTTTAGCAGGGTTAGTCTTAATGCTTAATGCTGGTGACCTTGTTCCATGGCGCCAGAGAATAGAAGAGTTAATAAGCTGTCATACACTCTGATCAGCTAATTGAATGCTTGAAGAATGATGAAGTGTAACATTTGTGATGCCAAACCACAGAAAAGTATAGCTAAAAATGTATTATTGTTAGAGATTGAGTATCATATTTACTATTATACAACAACAGTTCCAGTACTCAAATCTGATTGGCTGAGCGGCGGTCCAAGAATATTGATATGTAATAGCTATACTGGGATGTTTAACTGTTCGTATAAGTCAGTTTCCCTGCTGTTTCCGACCACACTATGTGAGCGGTGCTTAGTGAAAAGCAAGGAAAATTACTTTGTATCAATTACTTGAATAAGAGCAATATCTCACTCACAATCTTGCTGAATATCAGCTGTGATTATTTATTTATGACAGAAGGCTGCGGCCCTGCAGATATTCAGCACTTCTGCTCGTGTGATATTGCTTAAAGCTGCAGTCCGTAAGTTTTGCCTCTTTGTCGCCATCTCTGTTTGAAACCTGTAATTGCAGTTATTTGCGGAATTATCATCTTTACGTGGGCTGTGCCTCGGCACGGCTCCTCAGCACGGATTAATCTAATGTTTGGTGTCAGTCACCACATCGTTAATACTGTACTTCTGAATCACAGATTCTACATCTTGGAAGTACGACCAAAATAAATATTTTCACCGGAAAATGTCATCTGAACAAGTAAGTAACATGTCTGCCACTTTTGTTCTGACCAGCTGAGAAAAAAAGCATTATAATCACGCTGCCAATGATGATTAAATCTAACGATCGCTTAGCTCGGATCATGTCAAAATGTGCAAATCATTATTATTACTATACTTTGTTCTCATATGGTTAATGTTAACAACATCAGCATTGCGTGACAATGTGTATTTAGTGTGTATTATCGTTACCTGTAGATTTTAATTTCTGTAGCCACTCCGCAGTCCGAAGTCTTTTGCTTTTGATTACGGGTGAATCTCCAGTTGTCACTCATGATTGGACCTTTCTGGATTACAATCCACCATCAAAATGATAACTTTAATTATTTCAGCTGCTGTGAGAAAAGGCTATAAATGATCCGCTATCCTCACATGTGATTTAGCCTACTAGCTGGGACTCCTTCTTTATGTAAACAGATGTGACGTAATAACGCAAAGGCGAACGGTGGCATGCTCGAATTTCCCGCGGAAACCTACCAGTACCTCCCGAATTAGAAAACATTATTACAAGCTTACTGTTGTGAATCGGGCTAAGGTAAGGAGATAGATTTGTTGAACACTGGCTGGTTATGTACTTGATCAAAAATTAATTTTGAATAAATTTTAAGTTACGGACTGCAGCTTTAAATAAATGTAGGCTACAGTTTTAACAGTGTATTTATGTGTTATAGTTCATAAAAACTATGAACTATGAACTAAGGGTGTTTTCACAACGCTACGAAGAAGGTGTGAAAAACATTTTAAGAATCTTAAGAATCTTTTTCTACTATAAAGGACCTTTTGTGGAATGGAAAAGTTCCATGGATGTTCTTTGTGGAACCATTGATGACCTTTATTTTTGTGACGTCAAAAACTTTCACACGCCCAAAACATCCTGAACGGAAGGAAACACTGTCCAAAACTTGCCACCAAACTAGTCTGGTTGCTGGGTTGAGTACAGGAGCTGCTAGCTTATTTTAGTGTAATAGCGCCGACTGGTGGCTTTTTAACGTAAATGACAGGTTGGTGTTATATAAGCACGCACTATTAATGTAAATACGTCACCCCAAGCAATGGCGAATTCATACAGGATAACTCTATTAAGGTAATCACCAGTAAATACGTCTGTGGTCATTTTGAACGCTACGGTGTTTCCCATGATGCATTTAATAAGCAAATATCATTGGCCACCAATGTCATCAGTCAAACGGCCATATGTTGTTCCGTGTATCTGTCACTGGACACTTGCTTTCCATTTGGAGGTGATTCAAATCGGCATAGCTTATGTTTTATGCCGTAATGTTAAATTAAAACTATCACAAGCGATCACAAACCGCCTGCCGCCCTCAGTCAAGCCGATCCCAATGACGTCATCCAATCACTTCCCGTCACAGCAGAAGTACGGAAGTGAGCTGGACTGGCTGAAAACTTTCCCGTAAGATTCATTTTCAAAGCGTTTCAATTCGTTGAGGGTTCAGTCACTAAGTATGGCGTATCCTGGATATAACAATGTAAGTATCCCTTATATTTTTTATGCTGAACTCAGTTTGTAGAATGTGAGAATAATTTGATAATTAGCTTAAGAGACGCCAGTTGTGTACAGTATGTGAAACCGCGACACGTTAGTGTCAGAAATTAACTTTTTAACTACAGGGCAATATTTGTCCAGCCTACAACTGGTTTTCAAGGGCATTTTTACTTTTATAAGGACATTTTCAACTTTACAATACATAAACCGTAACATTTTGTTTTTGTTTTGTTTTCCAGTGAAGCATAGAACCAATGCTAAAGCAAATTATCTTAAGATTTAAAATTGTGGAAGAAACTTTTTTTTTTTTTTTTCGTTTGTTTTTGTAACCAGAAAAAAATGTCTTACGTTTATATATTGTTCCCCCTATTGGCAAATAATTTGTCTTGTTTTAAGCATAAACTTTCACTTTTCACTTTCGCTTTTCACTTCTAGTAAATGTTATTTTCAGGTTGTGTAGATTTTCCTTTTTCTTTTTTTAGCGCGTCGTCCATCTATGTCAAAAACATAAGTTAAATTAATCAAGTGAAATAAATTCTGGTTTTACCTACACTGTCAGAAAAGGTGCAACTCGTACAACAGCTTGTGACTGGGACAGTACCTTTAAAGGGACAACTTTGTACCTTATCAACCCCTAAAAGTGCATATTAGTAATTTTATAGTAGTAATTTAAGGTAATACTAGGAAACTTTAGGAGAAAATATGTGGGGGGAAAAGATGTCACTGGGAAAAGTTGATTTTTTTTTATAAAAATGTGTATAAATCCAAATATCTTTTAGTCACTTTCATTGACATTTTCTGCTCCAAGTCATGCCTGTCTGATTTAGCATGAACATGTTTCACCACAGAAACCACATGTATAACCTTGCGTATATGAACAGGCTGTAGGCTGGAGTTTATTTAGGCCAAATAGTGATTGAACCCAGTGGGATGTGTCAGACTGAATGTTATCAGTTTAATTGGACAATTGTGTGTGTTTTGAAACAAATCCAAGTGGAGTAAGACATGATGTTCATAGTATTCATTCAGCAATTGGTTGGTTGATACATTCAGTGTTGTTTAAAGATTGATTTTGATTGCACTTTTTATTTAGGCTGTTGCCTAATCAGGCCTGTTGTAAGGGCCGCACCACTTGAACCTTGTTGTAATACGTCTTAAAAGTAGTCATGCACCGAAATGATTTCTCGTTTTTAATCTTTATTTCGATGAACTGAGGTATTTTAGTCTATACTGTTTTCAGTTGAAACAGTACAACTTACTAAAAAATCCACATCATGTCTCATGTAATCACTCAATTGTTGTTTCAAGATGTTGAATAAAACAGCTTGTAATGTATCATTACTTTTGCCTCAGGAAAGCCATTCAATGTCCACAGCTCGTTAGTCAACTTTTAAGTTGCACCATATTACATATTCATTATATTTTTTACTTAAACTGTCTTCATTATTTAATGTATGTTTGACTAAATCTGTCACGAAAGCAAGTTTTTAATACAGCCACCATTTAAATGTTAATATTTCAACAACGAATTGATATCATTTAAAAGGCTGACAACAGGCTGCCCTGTGTGCAATTTAAATGTTTGTTTACAGCTCAGTATATACAACTTAATTTGATTAATTAATTGATTATTAAATAAACTTTGTTTTTGCTTTTGGTTTTCAGCTAAATAAAAACTTTTAATTTCAATTTCGGTAAAAAAAAAAATTTCGGTGCATCATCCATCCATTGTGTGCATCCGTCCATCCATCCATCCATCGCATGCACCGATCCATCTCTCCATCACGTGCATCCATCCATCCATCAATCCATCTATCGCATCCATCCATCCATCGCGTCCATTCATCCATCTATCACGTCCATCCATCCGTCACATGCATCCATCACCCATCCATCCATCCTTCACGTGCATCCATCCATCCATCCATCCGTCACATGCATCCGTGCATCCATCCATCCATCCGTCACATGCATCCGTGCATCCATCCATCCATCCGTCACATGCATCCGTGCATCCATCCATCCGTCACATGCATCCATCCATCCATCCATCCATCGCGTGCATCCATCATCCATCGCCCATCCATCCATCCGTCACGTCCATCCGGCCGTCACATGCATCCATCCATCCATCGCGTCCATCCATCTATCTGTCCGTGACATGCATGCATCCATCCATCGTGTCCATCCATCCAACCATCCGTCACATGCATCCATCCATCGCATGCACCGATCCATCCATTTATCTCTCCGTCACATGGCATCCATCCATCGCCCATCTATCCATCGTGTGCATCCATCATCCATCCGTCACATGCATCCATCCATCCATCCGTCACATGCATCTATCCATCCATCACGTGCATCCATCTATCTGTCCGTGACATGCATGCATCCATCCATCCAGCGTGTGCATCCATCCAGCGTGTGCATCCATCCATCCGTCACATGCATCATCCATCATCCATCCATCCATCCATCCATCCATCCATCCATCCATCCATCCATCCATCCATCCATCCATCCATCCATCCATCCATCCATCCATCCATCCATCCATCCATCCAAGTAGGCTTCTTAAAAGTGTCACTCTTACTTGCAGTTTGGTGGCCCAATGCCAGGAGTTCCTGCTCAAGGCATGGCAATGCCAGGGATGCCTGCTGCAGGTGGTTACCCAGCACAACAATCATATGGGGCGTACCAGGGGACTTTTCCTGCTTCTCCTGCCCAGGACCCAATGTGGGGCTATTTCACAGCAATTGCTGGTCAGGTGAGAGCTGCTGGATATTTGTGGCTATAATGTATTTTCTGTCGCATCATGTTGTTCGTGTAGTAACATAAATGTTATGTCAGGATGGTGAAGTTGATGCTGAAGAGCTTCAAAGGTGCCTTACCCAGACTGGAATCAGTGGCTCCTACAATCGTGAGTACAGAGATTGTAGAAGAATTTTTAGTTCCAATTGCTTGGACTAGCAAAGCATAATATAGAGTGAGTGGATCATGCTCACTGCTTTCTTTCTTTTCTTTCTTTTTGAAGCATTCAGTTTGGAAACCTGCAGGATTATGATTGCCATGTTGGATGTATCCTTCACAGAAACATAAAACAGCTCTGTCCTTATCTCTCCAACTTGAGTCAAACGTTTGCTTCATGCTAGTCTCAGTAACCCAACAGATCCCTTGATGTGGTTTAGTTTCTTTAAGCATATGTGCGCAGAGAGATTACACCGGAAAGATGGGATTTAATGAGTTTAAAGAACTGTTTGCTGTGCTAAACGGCTGGAAGCAGAACTTCATAATGGTGGACAGGGACTGCAGTGGAACGGTGGAACCTCATGAGATGTCCCAGTGCCTTGCTAACATGGGTGAGTGTGACATTTCTTAGAAGCATAAACCAAGTATATTTTTATTGACTGAGATCAAAAAGTACCTAGTTCTCTGGGCAAAATATCTCTCAAAGAGTAAATAATGGGTCACAGATTTTGGAGCTTTACGATACAATCAAACTGAAAACTACAAGATTACATTTCTTAGCCAATGGCCTTAGTTGCACTAAGACTGTGATGTAACCAAACATTTTGTGCCATGATTGCACAGGTTACCGAATCAGCCCACAGGCACTGAACGCCATCATCAAACGCTACAGCAGGTCTGGAAAGATCTACTTTGATGACTATGTGGCGTGTTGTGTGAAGCTAAGGGCACTTACAGGTGAGACTTTTTGTAAAATTTAGACATGCATATCTATACAAAACTTGATTATTATAACTACAACACTGATTACAGTTACACTAAGTATTCTGTTAATTGTATTTTTGATCAAACACTGTATGACTTTTTATTTTTCTGTAGACAACTTTAGGAGGAGAGATACAATGCAGCAGGGAATGGTGAACTTCCAGTATGATGATGTAAGTGATGACAATTTTCCCATTTAGTGCCTATATTTTCACTTCCACTTATTTTTTTAAATCTGAGATGAACTGAGAAAGCTGGTTTATACTGATTAATTGTGGAAGTAAAATGGGTTACTTCATTGAAAGCATATAGGAACCTGTTGTAACATCTTCAATTTCCTCTTGCAGTTCATCTTGTGTACTATGTCGCTCTGAAGAGGGTTACTGACAAGTACAGTATACACTCCAGGAAGAGCACTGAATGACTGAAAGTTTAGAGAAATTTATTTGCTGATTTGCCAGTATGATATGTTATATGTGAACATAGGAGTAAACCATATATTGCTCAAAATAGCTATCAATGTTTGTGCCAAAGCAGACCTCAATTGTTTTTAAATGATCTTTTTCATATTCATACTTTATAAAATCTGTGTATTAAGTTAAAATATAACCACACTTACCATATATTTTGCCAATAAAACATGGTACATCTTAAAGAGTTGTGTTCAGGCTTTATTTAGCAGCAAGGACAGTAAGAATGTGCTGTCGTGGTTCATGTAGTAAAAATCAGTGTTGTGGGTAACGGATTACAAGTATGTAATCAGATTACTTTTTTCAAGTAACTAGTAAAGTAATGTGCGCTGTGTAAACATGATGGTTATTGTAGTTCTACACTACATGTGAGCATGCATTTACTCATACTTGCATAAAAACAGACTTAGTATTCCTCAAAATGAATAAAAACAGTGAAATGCGAACTCTGAATATTACGCAAACCTGCAATAGTTAAATATGTTCAAATGAAATATAATTAAAAATAACACAATTATACTTTATGGGTTTTTATCTTACTTTATATTAACTAATGTCTTTGATGCTGACCTTCGATGATCCAATTCAATCATATGAATGAGCAACTTTAAGTCCAGAATGGCAGCAAAGCTGAAAGGTTTGTTTGAGCTGCGCCCTCTACTGTACAGGCGTGAATTTGCACTTCCGTCAGCCTGAGGCTTATTCATTTCATTTGTGGTGTGAAAGGGCCTTTACATTTGCCAAAAAAATTGCTATATATATATATATATAACAAGAAAGCAAACCCAGCCCCGAAAAAATATAGCAAAAGTAACGTTTCCACAAAAATTAACTAAGTAACACAATTACTGTTTTTAAGGAGTAACACAATATGGTAAAGCATTACCTTTAAACTTTCCCCAACACTGGTAAAAATCATGGCATCTAGAGGGATATAATACAGCAAGGAGACTCCTTTCTGTCTCTCTTTTTTTACACATTAGGTTTTGAATTTGTTACAAATTGTACAAATATGCACAAGCAATCCCATCTAATTTTTCAGGTAAGAGTGGGCGCTCAAAGTTCAATGCAAAGGGAGATATTTTCTTTTAAAGAATTTTGTTTAAGACTACAACAAACAGCTGGTAGGGACTACAACGAGCTTCTTCCCAAGTTAGTGACATCACTAACCCTAAAATTTACATAAACGCTGCCCCTGAGAACATAACAAAAGGTATGAAGCCATGTTATCGCAATACAGCAGGGGTGCCCAATCCTGGTACTGGAGATCTACCTTCCTGTCTGTAATTATCAAGTGCTCCTGAAATCTTGATTAGCTGCTTCAGGTGTGTTTGATCAGGGTTGGAGCTGAACTCTGCAGGAAGGTAGATCTCCAGAAACAGGGTTGGACACCCCTGCAATACAGTATGTAACACAAATGCCATAAATGCAAGATGACCGCTTACCTTAGTGCCACATTGATGCAAAAACTTGAGAAAGTGAGATCCAGGCAGTCCAGCAATGATTATGTCAGAGAACAAATTTGAATAAGTCATTGGAACACTTGAACAACTGAATATAGCAAGCATACATACTCTTAAAGATACAAGAAGAATAACCATAAAGGAGTACAATAAAGAGTAAATACTTGAAAATATGATGAGGATTAATATATGGAGTAGGAGTGCATTAATATATTAAATCAAAAGTAATACTGATAAATCATAAGCCATAAATTATGAAATATGAATAAAATGCATGAATATGAATATTGACCATTTTGGATACACCAAGCATATATTCTCTGGCTCTGTAGGCATTTTATAATCGATTTATAGATTATCATGACTGAATATGCTAATCAATGACTTTAAAGCCCAGTTTTAGAGATTAGCCTAAACCAGGATTAGGCCTTAGTTCAGTTAGGACATTTAAGTAGCTTTTATAAATCTTCACTAGAAAAAACATTACTGATGCGCATCTTGAAACAAAACAATGGCTCTGACATATTTTAAGATATGTCAGTACAAGTTATGTTCACTTAAAACAGCCCAAACATGCATTTTAGTCTGTGACTAGCTTAAAGTCGGCATTAAATCAAAATCAACCATTTACTTTGTTGGTGCATATTACTAGTCTTGTGGTAAACAATTAATCCGTGCAAGTTGTTTGTCGCGGTTATCTTTAATCAAAATCTGAAAAATTACTTCCGGTCTGGAATGGCATTCCTTCCCTGATGACGTCAGTTTGACGGCTTGGGTTGAAAACGCGTAAACCACTCCCCTCCAACCGATAGTCTGCTATGAGCGAGGGATTGAGAGGAGGAGCGCTAAAGTAAAACTCTGCCCTCTATTCAATATTATGTTTCACTTGGAAATACGTCACGTATTGCAACTTCCGGTTCACGCTGACTTTAAGCCTGGTCTGTGAAACCAGGGGTAAGATAGTCAACTCCACATCAGCTACATAAATTCATCAACCAACCACTCACTGTCACTTCTTCTTGAGTCTCTCCATCATTGTCCGACTCCGGTTTGAACATAAAAGGCTGAACAGTTTCTGACACTTTCAGTCAGTCTGCATCAGGTAATCGGAACTGCTAACAGGAGCTCTTGAAACTCCGCCCTCTTCTTGGGAGCAGCAGCTCATTTGCATTTAAAGGGACACAAAAATGGAGCGTTTTTGCTCCCCCTCAAAAAGTGACAAATTTAACATGCTATAAAAATGATCTGTGGGGTATTTTCAGCTAAAACATCACATACACACTCTGCACTTTTTTTTGTAATTTGATGCAAATACAATGTATAATGTTATAAATGTACATATGAAAATATAAAAAAAAATTCATCACATTCTCTGAAAAGGGTCATTTGGAACCAAACGCATTTCTTTTTACCAAAAGAGCACCCTTATCAACTTTTTTCTTGTCAAAAAAGATGCCAAGTGTGAACACTCCCTTACTTCCGTGTTGAAAAATAAGGTGGACAGAAAAAATTTTAGTTTCAGAAAAATACATTTAAGAATGAAAGGTATAATCAATGTGGAAAATACAATGGTTCAATATATAAAAATTCATTTTTAAAAAATAAAACCGTGAATAAAGAAAAAAGACATACACAGTGATGCTCTGCATCACTTCACAATTATTTTATTAGTCATCACAAGATACAAAATATATGCTTTTTTAATAATTCTGACATCTTTTGTTTTTATTTTTTATTTTTTTTACTGATTTGCCAGAGGAATAGAACAATTAAGTTGACCACAATAACCATAAAGTAGAGAAAGATAGATTTTGACCAAGGAGGAAAAGAAAAGAGGAAATTCGATCTGTCTTCAACATAATCCTACAACAGATCAGAATGTTCTTCAAAATCTGATCTGAAATTCAACATACCTTCTACTTTAAGTTCCTGCATTTGAAAGCATTCTTGTTGAAATGAAGTGTGATGGATTCCCTCAGGGAACTGAAGAAATGTGTTTGTGTGGAGACACATGAATAGGCTCAAATGGAATCTGCCATATTTTTCCACATTTTATGTACTGCTTGTGAGGGCCACTTGTTATAATTATATGTAATAGTTTAAAACTAAATAAATGAACATGCAAGGGGGCGTGTAAAATTCTGAGGGCACTCGTTAACATGTGATGTGTGTTAAATATGTTGAACATGAGACTACATCTAAGCTCACCTTCAAGACACTTGTTTTCCCTGCCTCCTACCACCACAGTAGACAAGACTATTGTGAAGGAAACTCACATAACACTGAAGAAGTGTACGTAACAGGACTAAGTCATCACCATGGTGAAACTGAGAGAACATGGAGAAACGGACTTCCCTTTAGATAATTACATTTTGTTACCAAGCGTGAAGGCAAGGAAGAAATCAGATCCTGAAGAGCTTAAATACAGGTCCAAGTATATCTCTGTGTGAGTATTAATTAAAGTGATTTGATTTTACATGCTGTAGGAAGGCAGTATTGGAGAACTGGTTGGGTTATGTGTTTAAGTGCAGGAAATCAGCAATAATAATTAGGGATGGCACTGAGTAATTTTGTAGGCAAGTACTCTAAGATTAAAAACAAGTATCAATTACTCATACAGTTAAAATAATTTTTTTATTCAAACATAAGGCTAAATCAACTTTACAATGCTTTCACACACTATGCCTTTCTTTTGAAAATAATATAAAAGCTAATTAATAAAAGCTAAATGACAAAATCCAGTTCTATAATCTATTTTATCATATACATTAATATTACTCAGAAATACAAGAGCTGTAAGTCGGCATCTTAAGCCCTATTCGGATGGCAATTGTTTCTCACGTGAAAGTCTGTAAAAAATAAATTTGCATGGCACCTCAGTCATAAAACTCATGTGTTCAGATGGCAATTTATTCGCGGTGGAGGGGCAAATTTAGTGATCCTACGAACCCGAGAACGCACTGCTCACATGATCAGTCTCATGATTGTCTGCTGTAAATAAAATGTCATATGCTTGGAATACAATATGTCATTTAAAACAATATGGAAATTAGTGGAAACAAGTTAATCCATCCTCTTATTTACATGAGATAAAGGTGCTTGGTTTATATTTTTAATGTATATAATTGTATATAACACATTTTAAAATTGTATTCCTGTAATGGCTCATTTCAAATGAAAACATGCTTTCTTCCTCTTTCTCGTTTCACTGAGGTGGAGTGGTGATGAAATAGCACTTCCCAGCATTTCAGTAATTCAAGTTTATGTGAAGCGCTCGTACGGTGTTCCACAGTTGTCAAAAAAGGATTTAAACTGTGAATTTTGAATTGATCTCCTCTTGTAAACTCAGAGATGTGAATTCAGACGGCAATTAAATTTTGTTAAAAAATTCGGCCGGGGGATTTTTACACGGGTGGTGGGAGAAAAACAGTGACATTCTGGATTCAGACAGCAATAAAATCACCGACTAGCCCCTGTAAATGTTGAAAATACCTTACATCCCTATGAGAAACAATTACCATCCAAGTAGGGCTTTAGTCTGTTAACAAAAGGGTCCGAAGTGAAATAATCTTCTGCCACAAACTGCAAAAACAGTTTTACAACTCTCGCAGCTTCTTATAGAAACTGGCAACTTCTTCCACCGTAAAAGTGGATCATTATCTAGTGGGAATCGTGACTCTTAACAAGAACCATGAAGACTGACATATTGCACACTTGGATCTCTCACCCCTCTTCATCATGTACCTAGAGTGCCACTTAATGCACTTACTACAGGTGTAATGATTTAAGTGAAGGCAAAGGAAAATCAATTTGCAAGTAGTTTGTGTAGAGTTTTACTAGTTAGTTGTAGAACGAGTACTTGACTAAATAATTACTTGTGCATATCCCTAATACTAACCTCAGTGGCCACACAAGGCATGTATGCACACGTGCATGTAATCTGTGTGTGTGTGTGTGTGTGTCATGGGCATTCGTTTCACTGCGGTAGGGCTTTGAGAATAGCATTAACCTCTTCAGCCACAGCGGTCAGTGCAAACTCAAACTGATCCTGAGGAGAGAGAAAAGCATAGATCAGCATTTCTATTTTACAATCCACTACTCCATCTGTCAAACTCTCCTTTAATAACACCATCAGCACCAATGAAAATAATTTACAGCAGTTACTGCAACCGAGGGGAACAAGAGAGGCTGCTGATACTGTGGTGTTTTATGGGTACAATAGTGCTTTATTTCTCATATGGGGCTCTGTGGTGTTACTGAGCACAGCTCTGCTGTTCTGTCATTCATTACCTTGGTGCGCACCATTCCTGGCCTCTGGTCTCGAATGTGTTCCAGGGTTGCAGCGATATCGATCTCCTTTACTCCTGAGTTGAAAACAAAACAACAAACTTTGTTAAAGCGTTAGTTCACCCCAAAATTACTGTCATTAATTACTCACCCTCATGTCGTTCCACACCCGTAAGACCTTCGTTCATCTTCAGAACACAAATTAAGATATTTTTGGATGAAACCTGAGAGGTATATGACTTGTCCATAGACAACAATATAATCAACACTTTCAAGGCCCAGAAATGTAGTAAAGACATTGTTAAAATAGTCCATGTGAGTACAGTGGTTCAACCTTAATTTTATGAAGCGACGAAAATACTTTTTGTGCACAAAAAGCAAAAAAATAATGACTTTATTCAACAATATCTTCTCTTCCCTGTCATTCTTCTATGCTGTTGACATTGTAAACACAGTCAAAGTCCTTTTAAGACAAGTCATTTCACTTGGCGGCCATATTTGAAATGCCTCTCAGGCATCTTTGAATAGGGAAACATCAAATTCTCCAAAGCTGTTTGCCAAGCTTTCTGTAAAATTTCATATTTGAAATCACCAATGAAATCTGACTTTCTAAATGCTTGAATCATGACAAAAAACTGCATTTTTCAGGCTGGATCAAGCTTATGCACAGTGCTAAGTACGCATCTCTATAGGAAATCTGTTTCTATTGAAACCAGAACCTCTAACGGCCGCTGCAGTGACGCAATGACTTATTATTATTATTTAGAAGGCGGGACTTATTCCGCCATATTGCGTGTTGCACTTTCTCCCATTCATAACAACACAAGTTCACTGTCTTTCTATATATAAAGTCTTTGAAACAGTGCAGCGTTTCCGGGTTCTACATCAGAACGCCGGCTCATTATAATAAACAATAATGAGTCGGCGTTCTGACGTAAAACCCGAAAGCGCTGTTATTAAAGTCGTTATTTTTGTTTTGTTTTCTCGTATTCTCTTCGCTTCATAACATTAAGGTTGAATAGTCATGTTGACTATTTTAACGATGTCTTTACTACCTTTCTGGGCCTTGAAAGTGGTGATTAAATTGCCGTCTACAGAGGGGTCAGACAGCTCTCGGATTTCGTCAAAAATATCTTGAGTTGTGTTCTGAAGAAGAACGAAGGTCTTACTGGTGTGGAATGACATGAGGGTGAGTAATTAATGACAGATATTTCATTTTTGAGTGAACAAACCTTTAAACATCTTCAGTATGTTCTACTTTACTAAACACTGTGATTTCTTCACAAGCTTTACAAGTTTATATCATGTGCTGACCTTTAGCCATGCGGTTCAGGACCATGTCAATCAGGATGTACGTTCCAGTCCGGCCTGTACCATCACTACACAGAAGGGCGATACTGTGAGCAATACACTCTGAAAAAAAATCTAATATGCAATATTTGATCTCCACAAGAATACTGTGTGTATTTCAAAATAACTTTCTAATAAAATGTTTGGTAGGCTTGGCATCTCTTGCAAAATTTGTCTCTAAAAGGAATCAAACTACACTATTTAATAAAAATTTTTAATTCCTCAAATGCTTCAATGCGTTAAAATACCTGCAGTGCACAATGATGGGGCAGGAGCGTCCACGGTAGCATTTGTTGACTTTCCTAAAAGGCAAAAAGAGAGATTTCCTGAAGGAAATGCAAGTGCTTGCAAAGCAGGTTAGATTAGCTCAGGAATTAGGCTTTGGTTCTGAGTAAATGAAGTGACGATTAGAAGCTGTCATGACATGTTGATTTCTGTCGGCTGTGCACAAGAATGTACGACAGTGTAAAGGTGTAAGCAGTATAAAGTATGTGCCAGAAAAGCAATCCAAATCCATTATGCGAATATTACCATGTTGAATAACAAACATTCTATTCATGTAAGTCAGTTTTTTAAATATCTAAAATATATATTAATAAATATCAATATATCTACACTACTGTTCAAAAGTTTGGGGTTGGTAAGATTTTTTTAATGGTTTTGAAAGAAGTCAACTATGCTCACTAAGGCTGCATTTATTTGCATATTATTATAATTTAAAATAACTGTTTTCTATTTTAATATATTACATTTATAATTAATTTATTCCTCTGATGGCAAAGCTGAATTTTCAGCAGCCATTACTCCAGTTTTCAGTGTCACGTGATGCTTCAGAAATAATTTTAATATACTGATTTAGCGCTTAAGAAACATTTATTGTGCTAAAAAACAAAACATTTGTGCTACTTAATATTTTGTATAAACAGTGATATTTTTTTTTTCAGGATTCTTTGAAGAAGAGAAAGTTCAAAGAACAGCGTTTATTTTAAATTAATTTTGTAAAAGTTAGTATGCATTCTTATAATGTTAATTTTATTCATTAATTTTATTTATTTATTTTTCCTCACGTTTATATATTCATACATTCACGTCTTTGTTTATGTATTCAGTCACTTATTCATTCATTAATTTGCTGAGTACAACATGTATGATCTTTACTTATTCACAAACGATGGCAGTGTGAAGTCTTGTTTCTGACACTTATAATAGTTGAACATATTGTGATTGCTATTAATGGTTTCCTGTTATGAAAAGCAAAATAAAGTATAAAAAACAATGTAAAAGTCTTTACTTGACTACTGTGACCAATTTAATTCATGCTTGTTAACTAAAAGTATTAATTATTTAATAATTATATAAAAAAACTAAATCATTACCCCAAACCTTTGAAAGGTAGTGTAAATATATATATATATATATATATATATATATATAATGATGATCTGTATGATTTTAATAATTTAAAATGTTGAGTTTATGTTCATTATTATTGTAGTTATGTGCTTTGAGATAGTTTAACGCTGTCTGTTGTGTTTATAATAATATTGTGATTTGTATTGATGAATGTTTGTATTTCAATTTATTTTCTCTGAATAGAAATAAATGACAGATAGCAAAGCACAACATAAGCTTAATTTTATCTATAAAACAAAGTTTAAATTGTGTCTGGGGTAGAATATATGTAGCAGTTTAAGCCGAAATAATTGCACACTGGAGAACAAAATTAATAAAGATGAGAGGAATTTCAATACAGTGGTCGCCTTGCAAGCACTGTAAAATCGAGGCTAATGTAGAGTAGAGACCCACAGAGATCAGAGGAAAACATCAGGACCACTGCACAGTAGAGAGCCAGAAAGATCAAAAAGAGGAGAGTTATACCACAGTCAAGAGTGGTAAGAAACAAGCAACATCCACCCAAATATCAAAAAGCATGTAATGTAAGGACGTGATGGAGAAAGGAGAGACACAGAAAAGGAAATAAAAAGAGACTAAGATGAAGAGTTTGACAGAGATTCAAGCAGGGAGACTGTGGAGGGGTAGTTAGGCGATGGAGCGTTTCATCAGCGTTGCTGCAGCCACAACTGTCTGTGCTCATTTTTGTGACTATGCAACTGGAACCAGACTACTAGCTGCAAACCACAAAAATGACACAGACAGCTGTGCAATACCTCGCTACTGCGCTCCATCGCTCTCAGAAAGAAACTGACAGAGGTTGAGAGGTTAAAGGACAGAATATGAGTGGAGGGAATAAGAGTGAAGGATGATGGAATGATATGGCAGCTGCAGGGCTCCAGACTACATTTGAGAGCAAGATCTTTTTTTTTTTTTATCATTAATGTAATTTAATCATATTACTATTGTTTTGCATTAATAAGTGCAGTTACTAATAATATTACATGTTTATTTATTGGAAATTTGAGAGTAAAGCACCGAGCTTGAATTGAGATGCAGATAATATTAACTTATTAACAGTAATGTGCAAAAACATTGTTTTACAAAAATGTACATATTCTACTCTTATTAAATGTACCATACTGAACTGACCGACAGCTTCAATGATTATAAAAGAAGCGTTTTGTACTTGCTTTCTGTGTAATTCAGTCACAATTTGAAAAAGTTTTTGTTTTTCATGAGACTGTGACTTTTCCATGTTAATAAGTGCTCCTCTGCCGCCACCTAGTGGTAATTTCATGTGTGTGTGTTTTTAAGTGTTTGTTTGCCTAGAAGTGTTAGTTTTCCTTCATCTTTAAACTTTTAGTTTTACAAATCATCACATTAAAAATAACATTAAAACTGGATAATATTTACAGCTTCGAAGTGCTGGTAAAGTGTAAAGCAAAGTTTGCATGAACCCTGAAATGAATAATGTATAAGTATTCGACTATTTTTACCACAACACTATGGTTTCAGTAAGCATTACTACAATAAATCCATGGTGATTTGTGGACTGGAGAGCCTTAACTTGTTCGTGGCACAGTGTTTCTCCTGGTTTCCGCGTCAGCGCTATTTGATCTGATATCTGTGGTTTAAAGCAGAGAATTTAGCGCTGAATTTAAATGCTTCCCACTAGCTCTCACAGCAATGTTACTAATTTTCCACTGAATTTAAACACTTTCTCACTGGATCTCCCAGCGCTGTATAGTAACAGTGTCACATGACCGAGATCGGCGTGCACTGATCTCTAACAAAACTTACTCGCACTGGCAGAAACAAAATGCGACCATTTGGTCAGAGCCTGGAGCCCTGAGCTAGGAGAAAAGACAGAGCAAATGGAGAACATGGTGTGAAACTGACATACATAAATTCACGTTTTTTTGTGGCAAAAAAATGTTTTCTAATTATAAAAATAATTGTAATGTATAACTATTTTATTGTAATTTTGTGTATGACAGTTACAGTGTATGCTTATCAGAATTTGCTGTCATTCGTTCACACTGAACTTAAAATATGTATGATTTCCATAATAATAATAATATTGCACAAGGTAAAATGACATGAATAAAAATATTTTAAATATAAAAATATTAGTAATTGTTAAAAATATCAGCTATCCCACCTTAATAAATGTTTACAGTAAAGCACAAATAATTATGAGGATGGTCCTTATTATTTCATAGCATTAAATCAATATTATGATGTTATTGCCATTAGAGTAAATCATCATAATCAAGCCTTCATACATGTCTAAACAATGTATTTACACATCATGTATGTTTGCGAGCATGTGCAGTACCTGCGGAAGTCCAGCAGAGGGCGTGTGGCGGTGGGTATTCCTTTTGCAGGCCAGCTCAGGAAGTGGAACTGAGTGAGGGTACGAGTTTCCTGTGTTTGGACATTCTTCAGGTAGAAACTACGCACCAGGAAGTCATTACACCAGATATGCTCAGACACCAGGTTCACCTGAGTGAGATAATTGAAGGGTAACACAATATTTTATGTAGTTTACACTACATGAAGCAAAAACCTCTGGGCATCTCTTCAGGTTCACAAGTAATATTACAAACCTCATAAATGTGGTAGAGAGAAGAACCCTCATCGGGCCAGTAGCGATCACACTGCTTTTCTCCGTCCTCAACCAGAGCCGTCATCATCACTATGACTGTACACCCGCTCTCCCAAACCATCTGCGCAACATACACGGCTTACAAAACATGCCATTTAAGCAGTATTTACATTAATACGCAGAAAATAAGCAATAATACGTAGAACAGTGTAAAATACACAGAATACACTACCATTCAAATGTTTTTGAAAGAATTCTCTTATGCTCACCAAAACTGAAAAATAAAGTTAATTGGTCATATTGTGAAATATTATTACAATTTAAAATATTTTAATATATCCTGCAGATTTATTTCTTCCTGTGTTGGCAAAGTTGAATTTTCAAATTTTCACCATCCATTATACCAGTCTACCAGTCACATGATCCTTCAGAAATCATTTAAATATGTTTATTTGGGGATCAAAAAAACATTTATTATCAGTGTTGAAAACAGTTGTGCTGCTTAATATTTTTGTGGCAACCATCATACATTTTTGAATGTTTTATTTGATGAATAGAAAGCTAAAAAAAACTGCATTTATTTGAAATAGAAATTTTTGTATTTTTGTGACTTTTGAACAAATTAATGCATATATATATATATATATATATATATATACACACACACAAACACATACATACATACATATACACATATATTAGTGCTGTCAATCAATTAAAAAATTAACTAATTAATCACACATTTTTTCTGTAATTAATCACAATTAAAAACACTGAAATAAGTGTTGTTAATATTTTTATATTGTAATAATTTCACAGTTACTCTCCAAATTAATGTAGAAACAACTTAAAGACAGTAAATATTTGTTTAATGGCATCTTTTTGTGAATGAAGGCCAGTTTCACTGATACTAATACTGCTACTGATGTCTCTATGAATTATTTTTTTCATAAGTATTTTTTTAAACATTAAATATAGACATTCAACATTACAGTATAACTGAAAGCATCAATTTCAACATTTATTAGGGTTTAAGAAAAAAAATACTTTTAATTTAAGTGAACCAAAAACAATCTTCACATAAACCCATGATAATAAATGTCATATTTACCTGTGGCCTGTCTAACACGTAGGAAATATACAGAAATTGAATAAAGTTAAACACTTTATAGTCTTCACTGCATAAATTATATATAAAATATAGATTAATCCCTATTAAAGCTACAATTTTCTCTGTTCTCTTTGTTCTTTGATGAACATTAATGACAGACATCACAGCAACTGGTTTATTAGGCTGCTGTCACTTTAAGAGCTGTCGCTGCCGAACATGACGCGGATCTGACGCGCATCTCATTTTCTCACTACTCTTTAAGTTAATTTAAGACGTTATTAACTCATTTAAGACTGCTCTTATGAGGATACTCCACAAAACGGGCATTTTAGCATAATTCTGGGTATTATTGTTTGTTCAAGCGCGAAAGAGAACTCAATACTGGCGTGCGTCTTTCTGTCACATGACACGACATTCACAGACATTCTCGTTTGTCTTGTGGCGCTTGAATGGTTTAAAAGCATTTGCGTGAATAAGAGCGGGATCATATAATGTAACGCTAGCCAAATCATGACGGAAAATTTTTTAATTTTTTAATGCGTCAAACTGAACTGAATCGCATGCGTTAATGTGTTAATTCTGACAGCCCTAATATATATATATAATTTTACTGACACCAAATGTTTGAATCGTAATGTACATTTCAAGCAACTTGTATTACTTTATATCAAATGATCACATAGGTCTCACATTCACACACAGATGTGACTGACCTGCCAGAAATCAGAGATGGTGTGTGAGAGAGGTCCTTGGGTGGCAATATAAGCTGGCATCCGGGGGTCATGCTCGATCTAAAGGGTCAACAGTGGACAAAAGGTCAGAGGTCAGTGCTTTAGCCCTTCTTAACCCTGGATCTGCCCATCACCACGACAACAGGCCATTAATGTGATCCGAGGCGCATGAAGGCTTAATTGATGATCCCTCGCTCTCAACTACAACAGAGCAGCAGGGGATTCCAGACCTACACATCCTGAATGAGATCAATACAATGTAACCATGGCAACACTGAGAGGGGTATTCCGAAACCAGTGGCAGCCTTGCACATCTATGAGGAATAAATGGATTATCGCCTTGGTAACAGAAGGGGATGCAAGGAAAGGAGGGCTTTCTAGCTTTAGATTTCTAGCTTAGATTTCAGAGAAGGAAAGGGACAATAATGCAGGCCCTTCTAACTCTTATGTTTCTGATTCCAAAGAAATGAGTCACATGATGAGATCCAGGGCAAAGAGGACCGTCAAGTGCACAAACTTACAATGGTGCTGGCGTTGATGTAATCTGTCCTGGAGGGGTTAATCTCAGCTTTCAGCTTCACTCTTGAATGGTCATCTGCATTAAACAATTGACAGTTACACATCTAATCCATTAAAAAGAGTCGATCGGGTTGTGTAAAAAAGAGATGCGTCTCAATTTACGCACTATTTTTTAGTATAAATAGTGTGAGTAGTGTGTTCACATTGAAAATTTGAAAAAAGAGCTCACTAACACTTCAGGTACACTAACACAGAAATCAAGGCGTTTCAAGACAGGCAGGGGATGGGGGAGCAATAGGGTCTTACTCACAGGGCACGGCATCAGAGCAGCGGTTCTTCTTGACGTTACTTTCACTCTGGGCCGCTGAGATGGTGCTGGGTTCAGCCTGGTAGGAGCACAGTGCCTCCCATTCTTTGAGCAAACGGTCTTTATTCTTCAGATGATCCTCCATATATGCCTAGAAAGAATGAGAGAGAGAAGGAAAGAAACACCGTTAGAGACACATGATTTCTCAGAAATGTTGCTCATTCATGTGATACTTAAAAAAAAAAAAAAAAAGAGAGAGATGAAAATTTAGAGAATGCCAATATACTAACAAAATCAAAAAAGAAACACTATTTGTAAAACATGAAGTACATATAACAAATATTAATGTTTACGAACAGCTGGAGGGCAATTCATATTCAAAAGCGTTAACCAGAGGGAAGGAATTAAAGGCCGTTTCACACCAAGAATGATAACTATGAATATAAAGTTTTAGAATAGGGAAGTCCACACCATATGGTAGAGTGATCTCAATTTAAAAGGGACCCATAATGTCTCTTTCAATATATATGTAATGTAAGTATATGTACCAATATGTAATATAAGTCTCTGGTGTCCCCTGAATGTGTCTGTGAAGTTTCAGCTCAAAATACCCCACATATAATTTATTATAGCTTGTCAAATTTGCCCCTATTTGGGTGCGAGCAAAAACACGCCATTTTTGTGTGTGCCCCTTTAAATGCAAATGAGCTGCTGCTCCCGGCCCCCTTTCCAGAAGAGGGTGGAGCTTAAATAGCTTGCGCTTCGGTTGCACAACAACAACAAAGCTGGAAAATCTCACACAGTCAAAATGAAATCCAGCGTTGAATTTAACTTTAAGCGTTGTAACTTCACAGATGTGGTTTATGGTCTAACAGCAACATTACACACTAACTAAAGTTTAAAAAGTGAAATCATAATCAACCACCCCTTTAAACACCCACGCGATCTCATTCCTAAATGACGTTTTTTTCTGTGTCTATTAAACCTTTGACAAAATCACACTGGAACATGTGTGCGCTGCCGCTGATCCAGAGAAAACAGTTGTCGTGTATAGGTACACAAACAGTCTTTTTAACCATACAGTATCATTATTTTTGTTTCAAATATTCAAATGATCAAAATACTGGGATAAAAGTTTATAGTTTGGATATAAACACTGATGTCTAAAGTAGCGATCAAAATAGAGCAAATCAACTTTTGAAAGTAACATGGCGCTTCAAATAACAATTTTATCAATTACATCATTACACCACTAGGTGGCGACAAGTGAATTAAAAATGTATGTCATTGAATCATTCACTTAAGAGATTTGTTCAAAAATGCTGATTCATTCAGTAATGAAACAAGCGAAGCGAGTGAGTGAGTCAGTGAATCATTCATTCAAACCGATTTTTAAAAATAATTAATTCAAAAAATGAAACATTTTTAAATAGACTGAGGCAATTAACATTTTGTCAGAACTTCTAGTAAACGGCATTATTTTATTTAGTTGTCTGTTCAGAACTGAAGGAGAATCGTGATCTCTATTTGAAACAAAAAAATTGTGATTCTCAATTTATCCGTAATCGTGCAGCTCTAATAACCATAAATATAAAGTTTTAAAAAGTGTTGTAATTCTATAAGAACCATATAGTCCACACCATATAGTTATCGTTCTCTTTGTGAATGGGCCTTTACTGTGAATTACATTTTTTTGTGTCTGTAAATAGGAGTATGAGTGTCTACCAGTATCATGTGCCCAGTAGAGATATCCATGTTAGACTGCGCTGGCTCCTCACACCAGGAGGGGGTGCTGCTATGTGAACTAGGGCTTGGCTGAGGCGCATCACTGAACTGTGATGACACACTGCTGACTCGTGACGTATCGGTTCCTCCACCACCTCCACCTCCACCTCCCGCTCCGGCACCACCTGCAGCTCCGACCCCGCAGTCCTGCCTGCCCAAAGAGGACTTAGCAGCCATGTGCTGCCGACAAAGATCCTGAAAAATTAAGAAAATAAGAGAATTAGAGAGAGAACAGAGAATTAGCTACTGCTGACAAATTGCAGCACATACTGCATATGAAATTCACAGTAACTCAATATTGACGCTAATCAAATCACATTAGTGTCTGATAATAACATGCCATCACAGCCAAAGCCACTGAAATAGCCTGAATTCAGAGAATGTTTTTATTGCAGAGATATGATGCAGTACGCATTTCAAACACTTCTTCCTACCTGGTACTCATAATGCGTCACATTTCCTGCTTCAGGTCCTAGTCCCAGTTTCCCTGAGGCCAACTGGCGGGCATGGGTGCGCAAGCAAGCGATGGTCAACGCCCCCACCAGGAGTCCACCCACACAAGCCACACCCACAAACATGAGGAACACCCACTGGGTGTTGTCACGTACACGTGTTGCCACTGGCAACGCATGGCCATCGTTCTTCTGCAATGCCGGAGACAGATGAAAACAAATATATGAATCACAAATCATTTGTACATCCCATAATTAAAGAGCAGCACAGATTTGTATGCCTGAGAGGAACCGTAAAGGACTGTGTATTTCTCTAAAACATTTTAAGATGGAAAAGTGAAGAGGGAGAGAGTATTAAAACAGGGCTGCCCATCCCACCCTGCTGTCTGGGACTATGATCTCAGTGGGCAACACCATAAGGTCTGATGTAAGTACCATAGTAGTCATTAAAATGGCGATAGAAAGAAAGCAAGGAACTGATGAGACAGAGAGAAAACAATCTTTTATACCTCATTTCAACACACGAGAATCCCATCATATTCCCTTGTAGTCCTATTTCTCTGCTGGAATGATGCAGACCACACAGGAGCCAGGGCATTACATCACCACTCCTGTGCACACCGCACTGACCTTGTCGCCACAGCAACCAACTTTACCTGACATCACTGTCTGTGCCGAGATTCTGAGTGCAAATCATTCTGATTGGTCATTTTTAATGCGCGTTCTTTATTTCAACAAATCCCTGAGCAGTTCGAGGAAAACAGTTTAACGACTACAGCAGGTTCCTAGATTCAAATAAAAACAGACCGGACCGTTTATAAAATGGCCAGTAAACTCATTTTTTTTTTTTTTTTACAATTTCTGATCATAAGCCTGACTTCGAAGAGTGAGTAAAATGAAAGCTGAACCAAGGAGTAAAACGGTAATATTTCATAATTAACGTTTTTAATTGCATTTTTCTCACAACATGTGATCTGTATGAGATTTCTAACCAAGAATCAAGTTAACGGAAACTACAGGTAGGTGGATTGATAAAAAGAAAAAAGGCTGATTTATTTGTAGTATTACTGCCCCGTACGACCTGCACTTGCACACAGGTTTAATATAATGTAACACGATGTTAATACAACGTATTTAATCAAGTTTAAGAAGAAGTTCAACTCACCAAAAAATCAATAAACTAATGGAGAATGGAAACCTCACGCGCCCGGTGGTCCGCCGAAGATGAGCAGGGGAAAAAAATTGTACGTGCAGTAACCCTAGAGCTCTTCTCCACCGGTTTGACATCTGAATTTCGTCCACTTTTGTTAGGAACTGTAACGGTTGGTAAGTTTAAGTTCGCGGGAAACGAATAACGGTGACAGAGCTCAGCCCTGGAACAGACATCGTGATGTTTTGCTGGAATGTTGTGTTCTGAGGGGAGAAGCATTTGGGATGGCAATCGGCCGCGCGCTTAGAGTCGTGGACGCGCCTGACAGTTTGACACGTATGATGTCGTTGTCATAGCAACAAAGCAAATGAGACGGGGGTGGGTGTCAGGGGTCTTGTGAGATATTCCCTCCTCAACCATTGACAGAGACAGAAATGAACGGAAAAGGGATAAACAACAGGCTCAAATGTTAATACACCGCGTTAATGTTTCTGCACACCCTTACCTCCCCAACACCTGCCTGAAGCACCTTTAGACCAGTCTCTGATTCTAGATGGTTCTTTTGAGCCACTGCATGTGAGAAAATAAAATCAATGTAAAAGACAGTCACAGACAGCTATGTTTTCTCAGCATAGTTTCTTATGCTATAATTAGTGTTTTGTGAGCAGAACAATCCAAAAACATTCAATAACAGTACAACCCACTGAAGAGATGTATATCTATCCTTCACGGCCTTGCTTTAAAATCAAAGATGGTGCTGCTGTGAGTAAGGGCTATTTACTGTGCGCTAGTATTTTGCCGTATAAAGCAACAAGTCACAAAAGGCATGTATGGCGTGTATGTCTCCAGACGTGACTCATCCGAACAGATTTTTAGTCACCTGGGTCTGTTTGCTTTTAAAGGTTTAGTTCACCAAAAAATGTAATTTCTGTCATTAATTACACAAATTAAAGATATTTTTGATGAAATCCGAGAGGTTTTTTTTCCGCGACGTAATTACCACCATATTTCTCCTATGCTGTTTATGTTGTATAGACAGTGCAGCGCTTCCGGGTTCTTCGTCAGAACGCCGTCTCATTATTGGCTGGCTCCTGCGTCAGCATCACACACATGCATCGTGCTGCTCACGTGAACAGCGTCGGCCAATACTGAGTCGGCGTTCTGACATAGAACCAGGAAGCCTGCGCTGTCTATACAACATAAACAGCGCAAGAGAATAACAGGGAAGAGATGAAATTGTTGAATAAAGTCGTTATTCTCGTCATTAAGGTTGAACCACTGCAGTCACATGGACTATTTCAACGATGTCTTTACAACTTTTCCGGACTTTGAATGTGGTAATTACGTTGCTTTCTATCGGGGATAAAAAACAATTCTCAGATTTCATTAAAAATATCTTAATTTGTGTTCTGAAGATGAACAAAGGTCTTGCGGGTTTGGAACAACATGAGGGTGAGTAATTAATGACAGAAATTTCATTTTTTGGGTGAACTTAACCATTTAAGACATAGGCTAGTGTGCTCCAAAACATTGTCAAATTTCAATTTTTATAAGCATTTACAATCCAGTCCTCTTCCAGAAATGGACCAAAAAGTGCACTCACTTATTTTCTCAAATCAAATGCTCTCTAGAGTGAGAATGCCCCTCCCCCTAATAACACCAACTTCTGACTAATGGCAAATCATGTCCATGGCTGTAACATAAAATAAAGGCCATTTTCTATTTAAAACAAGGACAAGACCTTCAAAAATACGTTAAGATAGGAAAGAAAACTAAGCCTATATCAAGTATTTAGTATTGAATTCTGAGCCATTATTATGTATCTCAGAAACACTTCTGTGTGACGGACATCACTCTTAATAGTCATGAAAATGTTTCTTCATTACTCACCGGTCTTTTCGGACACCTCATTTGCTGTTAAATTCTGGCTGTTGGGGAGCACCCGGAAAGTGACAGCTGGACCAACCACACTGTGTAGAGCAGAATATTTAATCATATACAAGTTTCCCGCATGATTATGTGCAGGGTTTGAAATGAACTTTTTCACTCACCAACCAATTAGGTCATTCAATAAACCAGAGATAAACCAGATTATCAAATTCAAAAGCTTAGATTTAAATATATTTTATTAACTCTGATTCTGAATCACTGAATGGCTTTAAGTTTTACAAAAGTCAGTCACTGTTTGTGGATACCATAATAATAGAATAAACTGAACAAAATTCTCAGTGACTTTTCACATATTCTAATTTTAAATTAGCGGCGCTTCTCGTCAAACCTCTTTGAGCTTTGTTTTGCTCCTCTGGGAAGGGCTCTGATAGCGATTGCATGAAAAGTGATAGGACATCATTTATGAATGATAACCTGCCAAATTAGCTAGTGAGTTGATATGCATTACCTGCCACAGTAGATTTTCGCCCGAGTTTGGTGGGTTGGCAGGTGTTAATTTCAAACCCTGATTATGTGTGTTAGATATTGTGATCCAAGCAATGAGGGAAGGACAAGGAGCGAAGCAAATCCACTTTCGAGGTCAGTTTATTCCATTCACTTCTCTCTCATTCTTTCCCTCTTAGCCATCCCCCTCTGTCCTCCTAGGACAATGGCTCAAGGTTCCAGCTCACCACAGTTTGATTTAGTAAAAAGGGTTAGTGGGATTAGTGGTTGCTTTCTAACCACAGCAACAAACAGCAATCAAGACTGTTTGCTTTGATCAGATATTTGTATTAAATAAGTAAAGCATTGTTTACAGCTTGCTTTTTTATTTCCATATCTTCAAATTCTGTATTAGTAAATGCCTGTGCAAGTTTACGAATTAAATAAAGCTTAGGGTTAGTGCCCACCACCAAAGCAAATTCTGGGACTCTCCTCAGCTGTTGCTGCCTCCTTGCGCTAAACCTAAGCCTACCTGATATTGATGAAAGAGCCAGTGGTGAGATGGATCCTCTCAGCAAGGGTCTTCAGTAGATGAACCCCATCAGACAGACTAAGATGGCTGTAGAGAGACATACACATTCATATGCCCACACACAATTTCACAAGCACAAACTAACACAGAACAACACACAAACAGACTCTCCACTGAATAGCCAGTTTGACGTGTGCCCCAGGTCCTTCGTTAATTGAAGTGTTTTGAAAACAAATACCACGTGACTACTTTGTTTTCAGACAAAAGGAACACCCACATAGACTAGCACTCAGTCCAACAGTCTAAACTGTTAGTTGTACCTTTGATTGGTGACAATGTATCCAAATTCCTCCTTTAACTTGGTTTCATTATTTCCTGGTGGCACACTCAGAGCTCCCTTTCCAAGTCGTCCTTGCTCTTGTTCAAGAGCTGAAGGCCTTAGTGCACTGGCACCCATTGGGATGGAGTTATCCTGGGAGGATCCTGGGGACCCGGGGCTCTTAGGGGAGGTTTTGGGACCGGGGTTGAGTTGAGAAGGGAAAGAGGAATTTGTAGCTGGGGCAGAAGCCTTCTCCACCACATGGGTCATCTCCCCCTCTGTAATTTTCATCTAATATAGCACATAACACATGCCATGTCAGGTATTGGCTGACTCTACAACTTTTCAAATCTGAACAGATTTTAAAACACTAGGCATCATATACATGCTGACTTGGTTACAGAGAAACACTGAGCATCATGCACTGATCGACTGCGGATCACACAGAAAGTGTTCAGAAAGTTGTTCTGAACACAACCAACTCAAGTCAGAAACACTTGCCTTGTAGCTTGACAAATAAAAACAATGTGTTCTAAAATTGGCACAAAATAATAATAACATGTTGGATATCCTTCAACTGGAAAGAATGATAGTCTGAAGCTAAAAAAAATAAGTCTTCATACACTACATGATTTTCTGTTAAATCTGTCAACTCAAATCTGCAGACTTGCTCAGACTTTCGGTAACTAACCTCCAGAGTTGCCAGGTCTGTGCAACAAAAGTAGCCCAATGGCCAGTCAAAAGTAGCCCAAAAATAGCCCAATGCGATTTTCTCCATCGGGTGACTGAATTCTCCACTGAATTAGTACATCTGGGGGTGTTTTGAGGGTGTTGGAGCGCCAAAATCGTACATATGGGGGTGGAAATTAACCAGCTGAATTTTTTTTACCTGTAACAACAACTTAAAAGTAGACTTGGCATTACTGCTAACCTCGGCTCATCTTGTAAATCGGAGCAAAAATCTGGGCAAAGGTTGTGTATTTGTCATCTGTATTTTTCAGCCTTAAACTGCCAACAGATAATAATTTGTTCAATGTATGATGTATAACGTTTATCTTCCTAGTCTTTCCTCTCTTATTCTCTTTAAAATGCTTTTGGGAGGACCATCAAGTAGAGTCTGTTTATTTTGTAACCAGCAAAAGGTAAGGAAAGGATAATCTTGTTTCAGCAGTATAAAAACACCTAAAATTCTGTGGGCAGAGATACACTAATGTTAGGTAAGAGGCCTAAAAGATAAAAGATTTACAAAACAAATCACACATAATCATGGCTCTTGTTTCCCTCATATTATACATTTATTTTCATAGTATTATGAGTTAACACTTGCTTCCCCCTGTAGGTAATATATAGCATTACTATCTGAGATAAACCCAACCTTGTAACGATACTAAAAGAAACATTTTTGATGCTCACCACTTTTGGAGGCGCAGAAGAATCCTTTGTTTCAGCTGAATAAAGGAAAACAAGCGGTTATGACTTTACATATTTTTTGGAGCTCCAACTCATATAAGGTGTGTATATTTTGGAGTTGTATACTGTTACTCTATAAAAGTTCCAGTGAAATCTCAGGGTGCTCACGTTTTCTCTGATTGTTTGTCGGTTCACTTTGCAGGAGCTGAAGGACAGTGAAAATGCGCTCCATCTCCTCAGGGTTCAAATGGTTCAGATCAAATCCATGTTGCAGGAGCAGCTCATTTAGGCTCTGTTGAGTGGGTCCTGGAGTCAGATTTCAGAAGTCATTGAAAAATTATAAAAATATATATAACGTATATATATAAAACATTAACAAAAAATCTCACCGCTGTGCCCAGAAAACACTCCATACTTCTGGGGACCTTTCTTTTGCTCCTGTTGGCTGTTGATCTTCTCATCTTGGGAAAAGAAGTCCTTGTTATAGTCAAGCGGGAAGTCCAGCTCCTGAAAAAAAGATGAGGCGGAGTGAGGTGCTGCCACGCGATGACGTGAGGTGGGCTGTGCGGGCGAGGAAAGGAGGAGAGTCATCAGATCCTGCAGAAGCTGATCATCTTTATCTAGAGACGGAGGAAGTGGCGAATTTCCCCTAAAGCGAGAGGAGGCCGGTGGGTACCTGCCCCCCTCCACCAGATTCAAAGAGCGCTCCTCTTCATCTTGGTAACCATACTGTGAGACAAAAAGACATGATGCCGGAATTAAAGAGAAGTAGTTGTAGATATCCGTCCAAAGCTACAATGAGAGCAATTTAACAAAAGTGCTACAGTATGTGTTTGGTGCTTGTGTAGGTTCTCTCACTCGCTGGTAACTATAAGGATCCAAACTCTGCATATGGAGAGATGACTGAGGTGGATCGACAATCATGTAGTCCATATAAGGCTGCACCGGTTTGGAGTTGAACTGGTTTGAAGGGCCACTCTGAGACCTTTCATAATAGAGAGATTAAGAGAGAAATAAATACAGTGGAAGAAAAAGATAAGTAAGAGAAAATGAATATGTGACAAAATTGTATACTCTGTGGATGGGACATTCTTTATTCCAGAAGACTGTGGGATCTTCGGAACTTTGCTAAGTTCTTTCTTAATCACGGATTGGGTGACATCATCCCGCCAAGTTAATCCTGCAAAAAAATAATAAGTGGAAAACTCATCAGAGCAAGCAAAAAGGTTTGTATTCATTTTGGTTTCATTCTAAAAAAAAAGGAAAAAAAAGTCATTTGTTAACCATCAAATACAACGTTATGTTTTTTTTTTTCTTTCTTTCTTTACATACATATTAATTGTTATTTATTTTTGTTTTGAGTTCCACATGGTAAGAAGTCACACTTTTTTTCTTAATGAGGCTTTTTTATTATGGAATCAGGACAATTAGCACACTGTCATCTTTAACTTTATGCCCTAAAAAAGGCTAAATAAAGAAATGATTTACTGGTAAGTCATATCTCAACTGCATTTTTTATTAAATCAATAGATCCAGAAATAAATGGGCATCATTGATACAAGTACATTCACACATGCATTTACTTTTGCTTTATTTGACCTTGGTTACTGTGGTAACATTTGGACCATTTTATGTCACAATCGTCACTTTGCCCAACGTGTTTGCATTATGTGGTTTCTATGGCAACCATCATTTTTTGTAAGCAGGAAAAGTGCTAAAAAAATTCCATTTCCACTGAAGGAGAATTTTAAAATTTGTATGTGAAACTCACCTTCTTTCATAAGCGTTTGCAGTAATGACTGCAGTCTGTCCAGTAGAACTGCAGTCACCCTGTAGCGAAACCTTTCCTGCCTCTGTGTAAGACACTGACCAAACAGCTCATCTGGAACAAACATATAGACACCTTATACTATGTCTCTTCTAGAAATACAGACAGTGGTCACGGCCTGCCGAGATCAAACAGCTCACCTAATATATAACAATGTATTTGTGACAGCCACAAACCTAGACAAAATATACACACCCTTGTGTTATAAAGGTTTATCTGAGGATATCTATGCCTTTTTATATTTTACTTTCTCACCCCTGCACTTTCAGCTTGTATTAGACATAAACAGAGACTACAAGAGAGGGTGAAGTTGTGTGATGTCACAGTTGCCATGGAAACGGTTGGAGAACACTGATTGGGTAAGACCAGGTGATGGTGAAAGTGAGTGTTTACTGTGTAGTCAATGATTTTTTTTTTACACACTCAACTGCACAAATCACCTTTAGCTAAAAGCTACAAAATAGTCAGAGATCAAACCTACACATAATAATCTGTTTTTACACTATCTATTTTTTGAAACAATATCAGTATGTTTGTCAGCATGGCAATGAAGGTAGTTTTGTACACATATAAAACCAGACTGATGCATGAAAGCCAAATAAAGCATAAAATATTGAAGGGATGGCACTAGTGCTATTATGTAGAGCCATAATTACACAACTGTTCCAGGGACTCGGAGGTAATAAGTGAAATGTTATCATTATTGTACATTTTTTCCCAGTGATGAGCAACATTGTGCAAAGGTCAAACATGAAAACTGTAAAATATGGCAGCACTCACCATCCCAGCAAACCTGATCGTTGGAGCACAGGCCTTCATCAAACAGACAACCTTACCAGAAAGAAACGAAGAGAACAGAGAGTATGAAAGACTTTTAGGTTATCGTTTTTCTGACATTTGACAAAGCAGACCAGCATCTCTTCTCATATGCGAGCAGGTTGTTTCAAGATTTGTACTAGCTCGCAGCAGCACAAACATCCCAGAGATATGAGATACATTTCCATTAACTCTGACAATTTTAGCACCATAAGTCAGTATGTGCAATTGCTTATCAGGCACTGTCCATCAATTTAACACCACTGCAACAAACAGGTACTGGTTTGGAATAATGACCAGCCACCATAATGAGCATTACAGAGACAAAACAAGCAAGAGTAGCTCCACCTGCCATCTGCATCTCAGTACAAATGTTCCTTAATAGAATTTACAAATAAGAATTGCAAAAATTGGAAAAAAAAATGCAATATCAAACTCTATAAGACAAGCCAGTTTTTCATGTATGTTTAAAAGCATACCAAGATATTGTGTACTCTGCCAACCTTCCGTTTCCTCCAGTCCCCTTGTGCTCACACTTGAGAGTTGGGCAGACACACTCGTCATACATAATTGAATCATGGGATGAAAGTTGGTTACATGAGTGGGAGTTCCTGCTCCAGTCTGCTGTGTGCCTCCTATATCAAAATAAATGTAAAGTCTTCCTGAGGCTGTATGTGATAACGTGAGGCAAAAGGGTAAGAGATGGAACGGAATTACTTGTATGGGCACTTCTCCCTGATAAGCGTGCGCACACATCACCCAGAGCAAAAGCAAGAGCACGCCCATCTACGTGCTTTGTTCAGGTTATGGAAGCCGAGAGATTTTTCAACAATGTCACCAGTGTAAAGATAACCCTTTTTTTTAGCTGCCCAGCATTAAGGAGTTGTGCACGTATGTTTGTTTGTTCCCAGAATTTCAGAGACGACAAGTCCCAGTTCGATGCTGGATTTGCAGATCACGGGCGATGAGTAAAACTGCATCAAATGCCTGTGTTTTGTTGGCAATCGGCGCACAAAAGCATATAATGTAAACAACACAAACGTTTTTGTTCTTTTTTTATTTATAAGTGACGTCACAGATTGCAGACGCAAAAGCTGGGCGTGACTCCTGGCACGCCTCCAGGAGCTCGGCTTTTTTCGGAACAGTGTATCTATCTTTTATAAATATGATAAAACTGAAGACTTTTCGGAGAAACGAAGGATGCAATACTACTCTATAGGTACTCAAGATTAACATTAGATTGGCGGAAACTGTGTGCGTTACGTACCCTTTAATAAATGTTCAGTTAATTGCCAACATACTTTGGGTTCATTTTAAGCCAGCCATATAGTAATTTTTAAACAACAGTTGGATTAAATAAAACTGCCCAGTCCCCTGGGCAATACATTTAACCCAACCGTTGGGTTAAAACAACCCGTTGACTGGGTTTGTCCATTTTCAACTCAACTTGGGTTGTTTTTAACCCAGCATTTTTACACTAATTACACATCTCCTATCTATTCTGCCACCTTTGTCACATGGAAATCAATGTTTATGCTGTTCAGCTTCCTACACAACAGCTCTCTCATAGATTAATGAGACATTCCCATAGAGTTTTGTATGCTTCTGAGTGACAGCTGTTATAAGAATGACGTGGGATGGATCGTCAGTGGTGAGTCAGCCTGCAGAAGAGGAGCTAATACAGATGCAGTGCACAAGCGAACATACAACCACTCCGACACCCCCACCCCGCACACATACGCCCCATCAACTTCAAATCAATTTGATGTAATTGTTCCCAAATCCATTGCGCGCAATTAGAAATTGACTAATTCCGCTGTCCATGGTGCTGATTTTTTTTACACCACAACAAACAGAACAAGACCTCTTAGCAATAAACTATGGCCGTGTATTAAAGTCGTAAAATGCCTATTAAGGCAGAGGATTGCTCAACTGTTAAAATCATCGCTGCATATGTGATTAATGTCAGAATAAAAATAGTGTTCACTCTTCCCAACGCAGATATGGCTGCTCGCGTCGGTGGAGGTATAAATCGCTAATAGACTAGCACGGTAGGCTGCGTTACTGCGGGGTATATGAATCATGCTGTTATCTGATGGTGCCAGATCGCCAAACGCTGCTTTTTTTTTTTTTTTTTTTTTTTTATTGGTCAGAGCATAAGAATATTATAGCATTATATATATAACGACACAATAATTAAACAAAAAAATTAATACAAATAAATATAAAAGTGTATATAAATAAATATTTTGTACAATTCATACATAATCTCAAAAGCTTTTTATTCAAAGTTTCTAATATTCTCAATGAACCCCCCTGATTTCACTAAACATCCAACAAAGTTAGTTTTTTTTTTTTTTTGTTAGTAAATTTACATTAAGGATATTGACATGTATATATATATATGCAATTTAGTCAAAATTATAAGGTTAAATGAATACAACATCTTTATCATCATCTTAAAGACAATCAGTGAAACGAAGAAGCACTTCTTCCACAGTTAAATAACGCTCCCACCCGAGACGAGCGTTATCTCTGCGACGTCAACATTTACAGCAAGCACACGATTTTCTTTGACAACATTCTATTAAATGCATGTAACAAATGTACAGATGGCGTTTAGCAAGCACGCTCTTGTGCATAACACAACCCGTTTTTACTAATTCCAAATGCAGCATTAGATGGTAAACGCTTACAATTTTTTTGCATTCAAGTGCAAAAAAAAAAAAAAAATAGTGCACATGCATTGTGTGTGTTGGGTATGCATCCATATTAAAATCTGATATTCAACACAGTTGAATCATGAATCATGCATCATTCAGTCAGCTGAAGTTAACCTGTGGCTCGTGCTCTTGACGTACCGTATCTATCACCGGTGCCAAGCTGACAACACGCAGTCGCCAAACAGACAAGCATCCACAGACGCGCCGATTTCATCTTCCCTCGGCTTCTCTCTCCCTTATCTCCGTTTACACCGACATATTTAGATGACACAGCGATCAGTGTGATGTTGCGCGTGTGCCAAACTCCAGAAACACGAGACTTGGGCAAGAGTGCGATAAAGATGAGTGTTTGCGAGAAGAAGCACCAGCGCGCTCCTGAAGGGAGGGGGCGAGAGGACCGGACAGACAGAAAACCCGGAAAGTGGGCACGACAATAAGTACAGTAATGCAGTTATTTTGAGTAATACAAAAATTACGTCATAATGGACATTGCTGGTGTGGGGTTTGGACTTCATGCTCACAAATTCAAGGCAAATAACATTAATGGAATACATGAAAACAAGGCATCACTGGTTTATTGGTTTTATTAAGTTCACAAAGTAGAGTGTATGGAAACACTGTTGAAGTGCCACGTATATGAGTGTCTAAACTCTCCATTTTCAGTGATAAACAAATGGACATATGCAGACAAATGAACAGATGGCAGTGATGAAGTAATGGCGTCCATGAATCCCCGACTGTATGGTTCTGAGGAGTTCCTCTCACAGTCTAGTCCACAGTTACTGTGCTTCGTACAATGGGGAAGTGCTCAAAGAAGCCCTGCATATTACAACACAGTTATTACAACCAAAAACAGACTTTAAAAACATTCATTACACAATCCTTAAAGGAACAGCTCATCCAAAACTCGTCCTCTTGTTGTTCCAAACCCATTTGGCTTGCATTCTTCCGTGATACTTCCGTGAAGCACAATTCTTATGTGTTGGATCTTTTTAATAGACTGGTTGACCCCATTCACCAATATAGCAACATTTTATGTTGCATTCATGGTGCTTTTTTGGAAACTTAAAAATCTTCAGTCCCCATTCTTCATCTTTTTAAGGAAGAGACCAATGCAATCCTTCACAATTTCTCCTGTGTTTATGGAAGAAAGCAAGTCATACAGGCTTGAATTAACATGTAAATGAGTGAAGCATTCCTTTAAAAGGTCCCATGGCATGAAAATGTTACTTTACGAGGTTTTTTTAACATTAATATGAGTTCCCCTAGCCTGCCTATGGTCCCCCAGTGGCTAGAACAGGCGATAGGTGTAAACCGAGCCCTGGGTATCTTGCTTCGCCTTTGAGAAAATGAAAGCTCAGATGGCTCAATCTGGAATCTTCCCTATATATGTCATCATACAGGGAAAGGTTACCTCCCCTTTCTCTACTTTGCCCGCCCATGAGGAAAATGAGCTACTACCGAGCGAGGAGAGCGCAATATTTTTTTTTCCTCGAGAGACATCATGGCTTGCAAACGAGCGAAGCAAATCAGAGCAACATGAAAAGCCAACAACGTAGGCTAGCATTAGCTACATGATAATAACTGTAACAGCATACATAAACAAACCAACTAAAGTATCGCATCCAGACACAATATTTTAAACTAACCATTCAGAGACGTCCTGCTGTAGCCGCTGAGTTGCAACTTCTTCATCCGGTGCTTCTCCATCCAGATCAGATTCTGGGTCAAACTGAACGACTGCGTGTCTATGAGCCATTGCGATACATCCACTGTCAACATTAGCGCATGGTACCGTGGCCGCAAGCTGGTTAAGGCCACACACCCACCCTCCACCTTGCCCCGCCTCTCTCCTCCTCATTAGCATTTAAAAAGCTACAGACACAGAAATGGCAAGTCCTAAGGAAAGCTCATTGTGGGACTTGCTCGTAGTGGCTGAAATTCTGCACCAAGGCTGAATTTCGGGAAAGAGACTTCAGATACAGTACTAGGGACCACTTAGGCCTATATAAAAGCATCCAAAAAAGCAGCATGTCATGGGACCTTTAAGCTTATTATCAGCATTTACATGCTCAATATTTTGAAATGATTCACTTCATTACCATGGCCCATTTAATATTTCAATTTTCACAGAACTCCAAACTTTACAACTAAGGCCCTGTTTTCACCTGGTATTAAGATGCGTTTTGGTCGATCAGATCACACGTAGATGAGAGAGACACATACCCGTTTACACCTGGTGTTTTAATCCGTCCACTTTCAACCACTCCTGTCCTGATTTCTTCGAGGGGAGGGTCTATAGGCATGTAAATGTATGGGTTTTTTCTGATCTTTTTTATCTAATGAACAAAATAAGCTTGCGTAATGTACATGAACACTTGGAGATGATGGAAAAACAATTACGGAGAGCATCAGCTTTCGTTTCTGCTCGGACAACCGCAAGACCGGCCAAACGTGGTGAGTGTGTGTTAGAAATCAGGAATGGTGAGAGAACATTGTGCTTGGTACGTTTTTCGTCTTCCCGTCTTGCTAGCACACTTTCCAAATTGTTTATGGGTTAAGTCAGTAGGCGGAGAGCAGGCGTCTTTAGTGTCTGTTTGAACACATTCGACCACATGAGCGTTTACACTACAACAACAATCCGGTCAAATGTGTTTTCGACTACCTCTGGAAGTGGTCGAAAGTGGACTCAAAACGTTTTACACCTCGCTTACACCTGTATTTAGCGTCGCCCACTTGTGATCCGATCGACCAAAACATATCTTAATACCAGGTGGAAACAGGTCCTAAATCGAAGTGTTTTAGATTTATATTTGCCCTTATAATACTGAATGATCAAGACTTATCAGACTGCCAGGCTGAGGTTAAGCTGGCGTTTACCTTAAAGAGGGTGGTGGTCTGGAGAACTCCAGATGTGCAGCACATCTCACGAATGGAGTGCATGGCAAGTTGCGGTGCCCCGAGGTCCAGGACTGCCATTCCCAAACGAGCTGCTAAAATCGGCCCAATCGTTGATCCACATGGACTGTCATTCCTAACCATCACATCCTGGGGAAAAAGCAGCAAAACAATTTTTATTTATTTAGCGCCTTTCTACAAGCACAAGGTCGCTTTACAAAAAGTACATTTCAAGTACATTTAAAGTGTTAGCTCACCCAAAAATGAAATTTCTGTCATTAATTACTCACCCTCATGTCGTTCCACACCCGTAAGACCTTCATTCATCTTCGGAACACAAATTAAGATATTTTTGATGATGTCCGTGAGTTATATGACTCGTCCATAGACACTTTTAAGGTCCAGAAAGATAGTAAAGACATCATTAAAACAGTCAATGTGACTGCAGTGATTCAACCTTAATATTATGAAGCGATGAGAATACTTTTTGTGTGCAAAACAAAACAAAAATAACAACTTTATTCAACAATATCTTCTCTTCTGTGTCATTTTCATGAATTGTCCAGTGCTTCCAGACTCATTATTGACTCCTGCGTCAGCATCACACGCATGTGTCGTGCTGCTCATGTGTGCAGCTTTGGCCAATACTAAGCCAGAGTTTTGACGTAGAACACAGAAGCGCTGGACGCAAACAGCGTGTGAGAATGACACAAAAGAGAAGATATTGAATAAAGTCGTTATTCTTGTTTTGTTTTTGCACACAAAAAGTATTCTCGTCACTTCATAAAATTAAGGTTGTATGGCGTTATTTTACTGTCAAATGTCGAGAGCGCATTGTGACGCGAGAGCACATCAATGTAATGCGCGAGCGCAAATCTCTCCGCTCGCGCGTGAATTTCCTTTGCTCTCGCACAAAACTGGACGCGCGCTTTCAAATATACAGCGCTCTTATGAACTGCCTCTCCTTTCGCTCAGATATTGCGTGCGCACGCTCAAACTGTGTCCTGCGTGCTCACGAATCTCTCTGTGCTCTTGCAGAAATTAATTTGCTTCTGGATTTAACGCTGTCAAAAGTTATCAACCAATCAGAAGAGACGACTGATCCATGAAAATGCTACGTGGAATCTTATTGGCTGAGAGTGAACTGCGCCTGGAATTCTTTCGACAAAGATGGATATTCTTTACAATTTAATAATATTAATCAAATGTAACCTAGTCTAACTGCATCACATTACAGGTCAAACTCCAATTTATCTAAACAAACAAAAAAATATTAAAGTTATTGTGGTCGTACATTGTTTACTTGTTTAAATTTATATAAAAAAATAGGTAACATTTTAAAATAAGGTTTTTATTTGATAACATTAGTTAATGTATTATCTAACATGAACTAACAATGTGCAATACATTACTGTAATTATTAATCTTTGTTAACGTTAGTTCAAATACAGCTGTTTGTTGGTTGTTTACTTCACAGTGCATTTACTAATGTTAACAAATACAACTTTTGATTTTAATAATGTATTAGTAAATGTTGAAATTAACATTAACAAAGATTAATAAATGCTGTAGAAGTACAGTTCATTTTTAGTTAATGTTAACTAATGCAGTTAAATAATGTTAATGAAACTTTATTGTAAAGTATTACCAAAAAATATCTTCTGATTTAAGACAGAACAAGATCAGGTCAGATCATCATTCCCTAAATACTTAAAATGTGGAGATCAAATATACCACCTACAGTGAATTTCTTTTGAGGTCTGGTAAAACAAAAATACTTAAGCTATAAGCTCTTATGTATGCACGATTAATCAAAAGAACGCAATCTTATTCCTAAATGACAACGATTCGGTTATGTCTATTAAACCTTTGAAATTACAATCATACTGGAATATTTAAACCTGCTTTTGCATTGCCGCTGAAAGCAGTGGTGATGTGAGCTATACGTTTTAAACAGCTTCGCAAAGTGTTTTCAACAACACACTATTGCTACTTCTGTGTTGCAAACATTAAATAATAACGCAAGTATTGCAATAACAATTTATAGTCCGACTATACACTGATTTCAGCAATAAAAAACGAGTAAATGACCTTTGAAACTAATGTTATTGCACTGTTCTGCCAGTAGGTGGCGACCAGTGACTGTTAAAATGTATTTGATGTATTAATTGAAGATTCGTTTAAAAACAGAATCTTCATTCATTTCAAACGATTTTGTAATGAATTAATTTAAATTAATACATATTTCTGTAATAGGATAATTTATAACATTTTACACATTTCTGAACAGACTGATTTTTAACATTAAATTAGTTGTTTAATCTTTTGCTTTAAATTAATGTTTAATTTAATGTTTTGGTCCATGATATTGGCTATGGATATGATGGTTTTGGATAAATCGTTCAGTGGGGTTTGACCTGTAATGTGATGCAGTTAGACAAACAAGCTTGTTAATATAGAAACCATCCAAGCGCCCCATTCCGAGCCATTTCTAAGATATGGCCTACATTTTGATTAATATTATTAAAATATTATTAAGAAATTAAATATCCATTTTTGTCGAAAAGATCCAGGCACAGTTCACTCTCTGCTACGTGGAATCTTATTGGCTTTTTCATGAATCAGTCGTCTCTTCTGATTGGTTGATAACTTTTGACAGTGTTTAACCCAGAAGCAAATTAATTTCTGCAAGAGCATGGAGAGATTCGCAAGCGCGGAGGACACAGTTTGAGCGTGCGCACGCAATATCTGAGCGAGAGGAGAGGCAGTTCATAAGAGCACTGTATATTTGAGAGCGCGCGTCCAGTTTTGCGCGAGAGCAAAGGAAATCCGTGCGCGAGTGGAGAGATTTGAGCTCGTGCATTACATCGATGTGCTCTCGACATTTGACAGTAAAATAACACCTTAAGGTTGAACCACTCCAGTCATGTGGTCTATTTTTACGATGTCTTTAGTACCTTTCTGGACCTTAAGTGTTGATTACATTGCTGTCTATGGACGAGTCATATACCTCTCCGATTTCATCAAAAATATCTTAATTTGTGTTCTGAAGATGAACGAAGGTCTTACGGGTTTGGAACGAGATGAGGGTGAGTAATTAATGACAGTAACTTCATTTTTGGGTGAACTAACCCTTTAATAGTGTATACAAACAGGGTTTATGGTGGCAAGATTTCGTTCACTCTCTTTATATCATACTTTTTCTTCTGCTGCACTCTTTTGTTTACAAATCCCACACAGTCTTATGAGCAGCCTGTTGCTAGGAGCAATGGTATGTAGAGAGAGAGAGAGAGAGAGATCGCATTCTCTTGACATACACAAACATCAATAAACATTCTACATGCCTACCAACAAAAACAAACCACACGATAGGAATCAACTGCTTTCTCTTGCATTTCACATCTTCAGAGCAGTAATGCTAATTTTAGCTCAGATAATGAGGAGCACTTTTACTGATTTATATGGCAAAGGAGTCTTGACAGATGGTGAAGCAGGATAAAATGAAATACAAGGGAGGAGGGAACGTTCTGCTCACCTGTAGAGGTACGCCCACTTTTCCAGCAATCTCTCGTAATATAGCAGCGGTTACAGCAGTGGTGGCATAGCGCTGGTTACTGTTAAACTTTATGACTGGACCCTGATCCAGGGCAAACAATGTGAGAGGTTTAGCTGATTGGGCCCTGCTGAGGTCTTCATGAATGTGTTGAAGAGGCATTATTAGTGCGTATGTCTGTTACCTTATGAAAAGCAGGCCTGTGGTTCTCCTCATGTTTCTCCCTGTAAGGTGAAAAATCATATTATACATTACAAATTTAACACATTTTAAACTAGAAAACGTGTTTTCCTTTACTTTATCGTGGACACTCATTTGTCATTGTACTTTATTTCTGTGATCAAAGCTGAATTTTCAGCATCATTACTCCAGTCTTCAGTGTCACATGATCCTTCAGAAATTTTTATTATTTTTAATACATTTTAATATGCTGGTTTACTGCTTAAGAAACATTTCTTATTCTTAATAGTTCAAAATCATTTCTTTGAAACATTTTTTTTTGTAACAATGTAAGTTTTTACTGTTACATTTGATCAATTTAATGCATTGATGCTGAATAAAAGTATTTATTTCTTTAAAAAAAAAAAAAAAACAACAATTATTTCTCCAGACTTCAGAACGTAGTAAAATATATATATATATATATATATATATATATATATATATATATAAAAAAATGTTTTATGTTGAAGTCTTCTGCTCACCAAAGCTGCATTTATTTGATCCAAAAATGTATTTATTTATTTGATCCAAAATACATTAAAAACTGTATTCATTGTCAAATATTTATATTTATAAAATATTTATAATATTTATTTGATCCAAAATACAGTAAACTGTAATCACTGAAATATTACAATTTAAAATAACCGTTTTATATTTGAATATATTTTAAAATGTAAATTCCTGTGAATTTTCAGCATCATTACTCCAGTCTTCAGTGTCACCTCATCCTTTAGAAATCATTCTAATATGCTGATTTGCTGCTCAAGAAACATTTATTATCATCAATGTCGAAAACAGTTGTGTATAATGATTTGATGAATAGAAAGTTCAAAAGAACAGCATTTATTTGAAATAGAAAAAATATTTTCAAAAATCTTTTTTGTAACATAGATAACGATAATGTTTGTTGAGCAGCAAATCAGCATATTAGAATGATTTCTGAAGGATCACATGACACTGAAGACTGGAGTAATGATACTGAAATTGTAATAATATTTCACAATATTAAATAAATGCAGCCTGGGTGAGCTTGAGAGACTTCTTTCAAATCTCTCTCTCTCTCTCTCTCTCTCTATATATATATATAGAAAATAATAAATGTTTCTTGAGCAGCAAATCAGCATATTAGAATGATATATATAAAAATATATATATAAATCTTGCCGATCCCAAACTTTTAAACGTTTTAAATATCCTTTTTTTTATTGACTGATTTTATGAAGTATTCTAATTTATTGAGATAGTGAATTGGTGGGTTTTTGTTAAATGTGAGCCAAAATCATCACAAATGAAAAGAACCAAAAGACTTAAAGTACTTCAGTCTGTGTGCACTGAATTTATTTAATACACGAGTTCCACAATTTGAGCTGAATTACTGAAATTAATTAACTTTTCCACAACATTCTAATTTATTGAGATGCAACTGTATATATTTTACTATATAATTGTACTATATAAATCTCCATGACTTATGATTTTACTAATTTGTATTACTTCACCAAGACTAGAAATAACAATTTCCAAATTCCTTGATATTCCCAGGTGTTTCTCATGACTGGGAAATTTGATTATTATTAAAACCAGAGGCACAAATTCCGGTGTCAACATAGTGATGACACATTGTACCAGGACAAAGGCGGTAAGTGTTACCACAGAAACAAACAAGTTGCCATAAAGAGAGACTGACTGGTAGTTAGGGTGCGCAGCGTGTGCCATGTCTGCACTGATCATGTAGGACAGTGGCACTGCCTCCTGAAAGGCGGTCAGATTGTCAGGGGTCGAAGCTAAGCGTCGCAGAATCAACTCAGTCAGGTTAGACTGGGCTCCCTGAGCGCTTTCAGAGCCCACCTACAGATCAACGAAGAAGACAGATTATTTGGGTAAGGAGACTAGTGACCGATGGATTTAATATTTGCATTTTTTGTCTCACCTCTTCGTTATCATATAGAGTAACCATACGGATGTTTGGATCTGTAGCTAAAGAATCAGGTGTGCTGGAGTCCATGAGTGCCTGGGAGAGAAGACACAATTATGCATTAATTATTTACCATCACTCCTCAGATCATTTCTGAGTGGGTGAATGACTGAATATTTAATAAGATGTTGCTCTCTACGTTCAGATGTACCGTGAGGGCACAGAAACAACTGTGCAGGTTGTCCAGACGGGGAGAGAAAATGAATTCCTCATAGACACCTCCTAGTGCCTGCAGAACACAAAAACATGTCAAAATTCATGATAATCAGTTAAAAAGCCCTGGTGAGAACCCACTGCTGTAGTTCTGACAGTTTGTTCATGTGTAAATCATATGGAAATGAGAGCCGTTAGAGCTCTTAGTTTTGTTCCTTCCAGATTCTCTAAAGCAATGCTTCATTCTGCTGGGAGTCCCACTCTCACATTTAAAGGCTTGTCTTCAGTCGGGTAAAAATAACAGCAATCCTCTTTGCTGAGCACAAATGTTCCCTGCATACTAATCCTCTTTATGTCAGCACAATTTTGTGCATAACCTCAAAAAACAGAAAGAAAGAAAAAGACCCTAGTGAAAACAACCTATACATTTATTTCATACTTAGTATTGCTTGAGACTTACTGATATATTATAATTAAACATTATTTGGAGTACTTCTTTATTGCACAATGCACATTTCTTAATATTAAGTCTAAAATGTGTTTTAATATCACTATTAGTAAGGATAGTATGATCACTAAATCTTTCATTTAAAGGATGATATTATACAAAGTGTACCTAAAGTATACTTGCAATCACAGACATATCTGAACACAATGGCCAATCAGAGGTGTTTAAAAATCCACTCAACAGCACTCAAAATGCTAGGGGGAAATGCTGGTATCGTCACATTTTCAGTATCGACTCAGTACAGAAGTAGGTACTCTTGACAACCCTACAATCAAATATACAGGGTTCCCATTCTAAGTCAAATTTCCTGACTTTTACTGACTAAAAAGCTGAATGCTGTAATGAACGGAAAAACAGGCCGCTGTTGTGCTGAGCACTGGGCAGACAAAAATCAGCCACAGACAGTATTTTAAATTAATCCATTTGCAAGCTTTATTTACCTGTTCACAGACGTTTTTAGTACAAAACTAAGTTAAACACTCGTACACACTACTTTTTTTTTTCTTTTTCTTTTTTTGCGCTTTTACCCGTTAAATACACATTGATATTTTTCTGTACTATTTCTATAGAAATTAATTTATCATTTTTATGCTTTCGGGGGTTAAATGCTTTAGAGGATTTTCTGTTTCTCATCAAGTTCATCATTCAGTCTTTTGATTTCTTCACATTTAGTTTTTGCAGACCGTCTTAGGTTAAAGACGGTGGTTATGATTATTTAAGTCTGAAATAAATAATTAATAATTATTAAATAATTAAGTCCCATAATATTTTTCCTTCAGAAGTAATGTTGGTAGTTTATCTAATGTGCATTTATTAATTTATTCATATTTATTCATTCTACTATGGTGAATAAACAAATGTAACGGCTACACACTACCAATTTGAAAAATCTGTGCGACTGCCACTAGGGGGCGAAATGCGACAATCGTGCAGTGAAAAGGTGGCTTATCGTGTCCTTTTTTTTTAGGTTAGCCTGTCCTAACCAAACTTGACAAAGCTACAAGACCACAAAATCAAACATAAATCACAGCCAATCATAACAGCGTGTGGGCGGGCTCTGTTGGCAGCTAAACACGAAAACCAAACAAAATTAAACTAAATAAAATTAAACCATAAAACATTATTCAAAATACATACTCAGTGACTGATATAATCTTTGTCATGAAATACACTTGTTTGAGCTTTGCTTAATATTAAAATGGTTTGAGCTTGAATATCATTCTGCATGACTTTAATAGCCACTATGAGAGCAACAATGGATCATTTACCTCAGAGTCTGAAAAGAAATGAAAGGATACAAGAACGTTCAAACTGTAATAAATACTTTTCTTTTCGCAGTTATGTCCTTGTTCCCTCTCTATGACCTGAACTATTAGCTGCAAAATCTCAGAAATATAGAAACCATTTCAAAAATAGAATCCTTTGTCGTGTAGGACAGTCTTTAAAGTAGTCATTTTGTAGCCAAAGCTCTTGAAATGTACATTTTCCTGGCATGTTTGCCTTAGTTAACAGGTACAGGTGACTGCATTTGACTTGTTGATGAGTGGGAAGGGAATAAAATGCAGCTGAAAAATAGCCTAACCATAACAATATGCAAAACACGTGAAACAACGCAATAAAAAAAAAAAAATGCGGTATAGAAAAATTACATTTTGATAAATGGAAACTAAAATTTAAAGTGACAAACAAAAATCCCTGATATTCCATGACTTGGACCCAAAAAAAAAAAAAAAAAAAAAAAATAGAATTCCCTGACTTTCAATGTCTGGAATAGACCTTTTAAAATTCCATGATATTCCAGAAATTCTATGACCCGTGCAAACCCTGAATATAGTTAAGTATATCTTTAATTGGATCTCAGCACTACTTCCAGATAACTAAAGTGCATTAAATACAAAATTAGTTGTTCTAATTTAGCAGACTTTAAGTATATCAATTTAGTATACCAAAAGTACAACTGCAGGGTATTTTATATTAAGTACATAAATATGTAAGTGTATTGCAGTACACTTAGCACAAAATAAATGTATTTCATATACATTTTGGTATATTTATTTTCCACTAGGGTAGAAAACAGAACAGATCTTTTGGGTATTTGCCCAACATGAAGACAAAGAGACTTACGCCAGGCTGTGTGTCTGCTAGACAGAGCTCAAAGTCCAGTAATGCGTTTGGCTCGACCCCGAGCTGTCCACACAGCATCTGGATCAGCACAGGGTGATGCTTCTCTGCCTGTACACACATTGAAGCAAAAACTATGAGACAACTGTTCATCAACATTTTATTTTTAACAAGGAATGGTCAGCTATTGTTATCATTCGATATTTGTCTGTATTTGAATGTGTGCTCATTTCCCCTATTTTTACATTTTGGGCCAGATTTACTAACAGCTTTTGGCAGAACAAACCCTCTTTTGGAGTTAAAAAACAGGATTTATTAAAGACACACAATGAAAAATTAGCACTAAAATGGTGTGGACGGTTATTTTTGCAGCTGACCTTATTGCATACACATTTGTAGGAGTTTCCCTTTCAGATGCAAAATTTATGGGAGGAGAGTATTTAAATGAATCATGCAAAATGATTTACTAAGGTTTGCGCAAGTCAATTTACTGGTATTTCCGCCTTTATTTACCACCCCCCCCCCCAAAAAAAAGCATGTCTTAAACCAGACGCTAATTTGCGCTGCTCTTGGTAGATTGTGCAGGTCATTATAAAAACGATCCGGCTGTGTCTGTGTTCTTTAATTTGCGTGTCGCCAGTAGATCACGTGCAGAACTTTTCACTCCCATCTGCGCTTTTTTGGAATTTGCTCACGCTAATTTGCCCTGTTTAGTAATCTGATCTTTAGTATACTTTTGCCACTACCTAATATTCACTTAAAATTAACCTTTAAAAATCTTAACATTTTAAGAACACTCCTAAATGTAATATTTTGCAAATCTTATAACATTAGAAATGTTAAAATATCAGTTTTTCATACTGCACATTATAATGTTGTGGTGTTTAAATTCACTTCATTCTACAACAACTGAATTGGAGTTCTATTTTAAATACTTAATAGGCCTATAATATAGAATTTGAATATTGGTCCTAACAAGAAAATAATTATTGGCTTATTGTAATGGCTAGAATTTTAAAAGGATGGTTTGCCCAAAAATGAAAATTCTGTTATCACTCAATCGCATGTCATTCCATCAAATATGAAAGCTCAAAGGTGTTTGCTTGACGCATGACAACCAATAAGGTTTCTCCTCGCATGTGATGCAAGCATGTTTGAGCTTCTTCAAGAACCAACGCGGTTTGTTCTCACGTGAGGATGAGCTGCCATTGACCATATTAGATGTGCTCGTGTGTTGATCAATGTTTATATGTGAATAAAAGACTAAATTAAATTTGTTCATAATATAAAGCGGGCATATCTCTTTAGAAGTCTTGGGTTAAAGGGCTTGCTTCATATGGATTACTTTTACAATGTCTTTATGAACTTTTTGAAGCTTGAAAGTTTGGATGGAATGGACTTTCAATGGAGGGACGGAAATCTCTCAGGTTTCGCCAAAAATATCTTGCGTTTCGAAGATGAACGAAAGTCTTATGGGTTTGTTTAGCATTGTTGAGCAACATCACACGAGCAAGAGTGCTGTTTTCCCGAATATATGCACGATTGCAAATGTGATATGGATTTTATACAACAGCTCAATAAACAAGAATAATACATTTTAGACACAACATTGTCAACATTGTTTTTGCTCAATTCTGACAACTAAAGTTCCAAAGAAAGTCTCATTACTGAATGAATCCATGTTTTTTAACGGATTGAGTGAGCTATTGATTCAGTGACTCATTCATAAAGATGGTCACTTGCTTCTTTCCTGAATGAATCAGATGTTTAAATGTATAGGATGAATAAATGAATGACTGACTTATTAAGACAGTGACGTGCTGCCACCTACTGGCGGCTTTAGTTTTATATTTAGAGTACCATTTCATTTTCCATTCATATTTATGCCACCTCTGAGCTGCATTAAAAAGTCTGTGTAAATATACCTAAATGCCACTTCAGATGCAGCTTCTGAAAAAAATATTATGGTCACAGTTTGGTCAAAGTTTATGCATAATAAATTGTGTTGAATAAAAAAAAAAAAAAAATTCTAAATCTACTTTTTATAATGTCTATTCAATGCTTTATTCATTTAACACAATAATTACTTTCAATGATATTATGGGCGGTAATTTCTCCACCAAAATGGATGTGTGATTAATTCGATTAATTGGCACATCATGTAATTAATTAAATTAAATTTTAAGGTCTTGACAGCCCTATTAATTATCATTTGGTTGTGCAGAACGCATACACTTCAACTTTAATCAGGCTTGTGTGGTTTTGTACACCTAAAGCATGAATTTGCATGATCTTACTATGGATGCTGCATTACAGGCATCTCCACTGGAGGCAGATCCTGTTTCCAGCTCCTCCTGTACGGCAGTGGCCAGGAAAGGTGCTCTACAATGGACACAAATACAGATACATACTGAAAGAAAAAAAAAAAAAAAATCAGCAGCATTGCAGTGTGCTTATCCACATATTTCCCATACCTCCACCTGTCCTGCTACCTGTATTTTCCTATGGCTAAATTAGTGCTTACAAGTGGTTTTCCTTGTTAGGTCCAAAGGAGTCGTTGATGTCTCTCTGCAGGTGAATGGCAAGGTGGGGGATCCGGAGGATGGGACGGGGGATGTGAACCAGACGTTGCACCAGCTTGCCTTCGCTCTGTAAAAAGGCAGACAACACAGGTCAAAGTGAGTGGTATTCATATATAATTTAAGATCAACAATGGATCATTCAAATGAACTTGGGTAGGTTTTACATTTCTATATCATGGACTGTTTACGACCAAGTACGATAACTATAATGATAATGATATAGTTTTAAAAATCGTTCTAAATGTAAAATAATATAAAGAGTCCACACCACAACTACAACAATAACGGCACAGAAAAATGATATAGTTGGAATCTGTTTCGCATTGATTTTTTTTTCAGCTGATGAACGATAAAAACACTGACAGCCAATCAGAACTCATCCTGCTTTAAAGAGCTTGAGCATTTTAAGTGACAGACGGCATAACTACAGGGCATGCTTATAATAAATGATACTGAGCACGTTTACATGCACACCAGTATGCTGATAACAAAAATCAGCTTAAAGAAATAACATGCAACCCAATAATTATTTAAGGGGTCCTTGATTATGATTTACTTTTTTAACTTTAGTTAGTGTGTAATGAAGCTTCAAAGGTTTACAAATCTTTTGTTTCAAATCAGTGGTTCGGAGCGTGTATCAAACTGCAAAAATCACGCCCCCCAGTGGTGAACCATTGAAATTTCGAAACACTTATGACGTAAGGTTTACTGAAATCACGTGACTTTGGCAGTTTGATACACGCTCCGAACCACTGATTAGAAACAAAAGATACGTAAAGCTTCGAAGCTTCATGAAGCAGTGTTTTGAAATCGCCCATCACTAGATATTGCTGAACAAAGTCGTTATTTTGGCGCACAAAAAGTATTCTCGTCGCTTCATAACATTAAGGTTGAACCACTGTAGTCACATGAACTGTTTTAAATATGCCTTTAGTACCTTTTTGGGCATTTGAAAGTGTTAATTATGCAGGCCATATTATGCAGTGTGAATTATGCTGTCAATGGAGGCCTCACGGAGCAAACAGATTTTATCAAAAATATCTTAATTTGTGTTCCAAAGATGAAAGAAGATCTTACGGGTGTGAAACAACATGAGGGTGAGTAATTAATGACAGAACTTTTGGGTGAACTAACCCTTTAAGAATGTGCATGTAAACACATTCATTACGCGTTGGTGTGGATGCTAATATAGTTAACGTTCTTGTTGTGAACAGGCCTTTATACATACATCAGAGGGCTTGTTTACACTTGGCATTAACATGCGACCTGTATCCAGATGTTGTCCGCATACACATTAAAAAAGACATGTCTAAACACGTTTGTGATTGGAATGTTATCTGTATACAGGTCTGGTACAGAGGTAGCCGAGGACTCATTGTGATGCGACCTCAGTTTTTGCGAGACAATCGAGGGCGGAGTAGAACACAGTAAATTTGCTTTTGATGCCAAGTGTATAAGCAGCCAGAGGTTTACCTTAACCATGACACGTCCTGCAATGGTCAGGTCACGATCAAACCAAGTGTTCCAGATTCCCCCTCCATAACACTCCACTCCTATCTGCAAGAAGCCTAACTTTGTCTTCTTAGAGCGTGGCTTCACCTAAGAACACACACACACACACACACACACACACAGGAAATTAAGAATGATACCCATACGCATCCTCTACTTACATTAATGTGCAATACAGTTATCTAACTGCTATAATGTAATTACTGAACAAAGCTTTTATCTACACTAAAGCCCTTTCACAGGGCATCAGGTGTCTGTCCTTCTCACCCTCAGACATGGACTGTCCGTATGAGCTCCGATCATGGAAAAACCATTTCCAGGCTTGTAGAGACCACCGACAGCAAAGGCAATAATGGTGGAGTAATTTCTGGTTACAAAGTACTGGAAAGGGAAAGATTACAGTAAACACAGTGAATAGATATGTAAAGGGTTAGTTCACCCACAAATTAAATTTCTGTCATTAATCACTCACCCTCATGTCGTTCCACACCCGTAAGACCTTCGTTCATCTTCAGAACACAAATTAAGATATTTTTGATGAAATCCGAGAGCTCTCGTACTCCTCCATAGACAGCAATTTAATTACCACTTTCAAGGTCCAGAAAAGTACTAAAGACATCGTTAAAATAGTCCACGTGACTGCAGTGGTTCAACCTTAATTTTTAACCTCCTACACTGTTTATGTAGTAAACACAGTGCAGCGCTTCCGTGTTCTACGTCAGAACGCCGACTCAGTATTGGCTAACGCAGTATACGTGAACAGTACGACGCATGCGTGTGATGCTGACACAAGAGGGTCGGCCAATACCGAGTCGGCGTCTGACACAGAAGCGCTGAACTATATGTACAACGTCAACAGCGTAGGAGGCTGACATGGAAGAGAAGAAATTGTTGAATATTTTTGTTTTTGCGCACAAAAAGTATTCTCATCGCTTCATAACATTAAGGTTGAACCACTGCAGTCACATCGACTATTTTAACGATGTCTTTACTATCTTTCTGGACCTCAAAAGGTGCAATGACGTTGCTGACTATGTGTGGTTCAGAAACCCTTGGATTTCATCAAGAATATCTTAATTTGTGTTCTGAAGATGAATGAAGGTCTTATGGGTGTGGAACGAGACGAGGGAGAGTAATTAATGACAATTTTCAATTCTGGGTGAACTAACCCTATAAGATGAGCAGCACTGAGTTGTTTCTCATTCTGTGCAAAAATAAGAGAATAAGCTACATATGCCCAAAGTTATTTTGCAAGCTAAGCAGGACCTTTGTAATGGTCTACCTGCTACAATCCAGGTGCATAAAGAGCGATTTTTTTATTTTTTATTACTATAATTAATATAATATTATCTATTTATATATATATGCTTGTTACAGTATGATAAAAATTGAGTTCTCACACACACCTTGCTGGCAGGTTTAATGTCCCAATGTTCTGCCTCCTTGAGCTCAGTAAAACCAGCCTTCAGGAGGCGATATTTACACTCCTCCACCACTGCAAGACAGAGAAGGAAGGTGGAAAAAGACATACAGAAGAAAGGAAAAGTGAGATATACAGAGTGTAAACTTATATACTATTGAACTCTTGCATGTTCCAGTACAGCTGAACTGAGAAATGCTCACAGGAGTGACATTATAAAGCCTGTGATCTAGGGAAAAAGTGAAGGTACATTCTTTCAAAGTCTAGATCAAGATCTGTTAACCTTATCTGGAGCTCTATCAGTCAGTCAGTAAGGAACAATGTTCAAGACCCATATCTAGTCAGACTGTAAAATTGTCTAATCATATTATCGACAAAGTGTGGCTGAAGCTTTCATGCAATTCTCTGTACATTACATACAGCATTTCTTACCATGGTATGGTGAAACTCCTTTATTGACAAATGTGAGAAAGTCTTTGGCAGCGGCCTGCACAGCTTCTTTGGAGCTTTTCATGATGAAAGACTGTAAAAACCACACAAGAAACAGTAAATATAAGTAGATGCAGAGAAAGCGGTCAGTCATATGCACAGATACTTCCAAATCCGCTACACTATTATTAGTGACAGCGTAAAAACAAATGTATTCTTGTCTCATTATCATGCTTTAGTAAGCTAATGCACATGAATACCTTAGAAACGACGAAAATAAAATACAAATGCTAAAAAAAACACAGTGGAAACCTACATGACAAAACAACAGCGCTTCCAGAATAACGGAAATACGACACAAGGAACACTATTCAAAAGTCACAGCACTTTAAAAGTTACCCGTCAACCTTTCTTACCTGCATATATGATAAAGTGGACTTTCACATTCAGGTCGGGGCATGAACGGAGGAAGCTGGGGCTTTGCTGTAGTCAGGTAGCAGAAGAACGCTTGCGCCCTTTAGTGGTTGGAGGTACAATAGCTCTTATAATAACTATTGAGGCAAAGGCAGTCCACATACCCACTGCACAAGTTTTGCTCGAAGGAGAGCCTTTGACATCGTGCCATAATGCAAGAGACAATCCAGTATTTTCAGCCAATTTTGGTCATTTAGGTCATTGTTTAAACACTAAATATCAAATTTCAAGTAAATTACAAGATTAAATTCAAATCTAGAGCAAAATATTGAATATATCAAATCTAAAAGCCATACTAAAAAGATATACTTATCGAAAAGATATACTTACAGAAATGCTTATCAACATTAAAATAACTGTAATGCCCAGAGAAGAGTACGTCAACTAAAAAAAACCGTCAGTTGTATTTGTATGTCTATGTTTCTATACTGTTGCCTGGTTTTGCAACACAATATTTAGAAACATGATCTTTCCCCCTTCCCATCACAAGAGCACACACAGCCCTGAAGCAGGAAGTTAAACCAAAGTCCCTTTAAGACGAGTCATTTCACTCGCCATCTTTGAAACGGCTCTCGGGCATTCAAGTGCAGCTCCTATCTCTTTGAATGAGAAAAACATCACATTCTCCAAAGCTGTTTGCCAAGCTTTCGATTAAATTTCATATTTGTAATCACCAATGAAATCTGACAACAACTGTCTCATACATTTTTTTTCTAAACGCTCGAATCATGACAAAAAAAAAAAAAAAATCAAGCTAATGCGCATGCGCAGTCCTAAAAGCGCGTCTCTTTTGCCTCATTTCGGAGGCGCGCGTCTGAACCAGAGCTTCTAACGGCCGCTGCAGTGACGCGTGACTTTACCAATCGGCGATTGGCTCTAATTTAGAGGTTTCTTTCTCCCATTCAAAACAATACGAGTGACGCGTCTTGTGTTATTATATAGTATGGTTACACTCTTCACAAAACTTCATTATATAATATAGCATCTTTCACAGTTGTACAAGTCGAGTTATCCTGTAACATTTATTTGAAAACATCTATACATTTTACGTTTTTTTTAATGTCCTATCTTGTTTTAAATAAGAAACAAAGAAAATATTTGATCTAATCCATGAATTGTTTGATTTTAAAGTGTTGTTTGAAGTTTGTTTTGGTTTCATTTTCAAGAACTTTTAGTTTGCTCATCTTTGTTTCCTTTGTTCTATGTTCCTTAGTTGTCATGGCAATTCATCATTTGAATAATTAGCACACCTGTCTGTATTTGAGTTCATTATCCTTGTGTATTTAAGTCCGTCAGTTTAATCATTAATTGTGTGTTATATGCTGTTTCGGATTACCTGAGTTTGTTTTGTTTAATAAATACTATTTCTAATTGATCGTTTTGGCATCTTCATATTCACTCTAATCGTGACATCAAGCTTATATGAGTGATTTTTGACAGCAATGAATGCTGTATGTTCCTGAACATGTAGGGTGTGACATTTTCCACCACAGCATATTTTTATTCAGTCACAGAACAAAAGTGAAATGTCACAGCTTCTATGTGAATAATAACATGGCCATATCTGATAGTGAAAGGTCAGACTCTTTAATTAAAGCAGTTTCAAAGAAAACAGGAACTGTTTTGGACAGCATTTATTTATATTTATTTATTTGTATTTGTTTTGCATTCATTGTTTTGTTATACTCAGAATTACACATTAAATACAGAAAATACAAACGATAGACTAAAATATTGTCAGGATGACTACATTTTTGCCACTAGACAATAACCGGGACACTTGGCCAAATAAGATATATATTTATGTGCATTATTCTATTATGATTATATTATTCTATCTCATCCTTTTATCAGTCGTTGTCCACCCTTCTCCCTAGGTAGTGGTATTCGCACTTTTCATTGAAAAATCTAAAGTGGTCAAAGACTAGTGAATACAGTCTCATTTTGAAGGCTGAAGATAAGTTTTGTATTTAAAAGTGCCGTTTGAAGGCTGCATACGTCATCGAGGTGGTCTCATTTGAGAAAAATAACAGTTAGATTGCAAAATAAGAAAGAAATTACAGTATTATACATCTAACGAGGAATAACAGTCAACTTTTCTTAAATAAGAAATCCTTGATGACATATGCATCCTTCAAATGCGGCCTCCGACATGAAACGCAGCTTATAAAGACAGAGAAACAAGTGCGCCGCCATCTTTTTAATTTTGTCTTTGAACTTCCGTTTTTGCGGTAGCTCTGTATATTTCTATGGCATCGCTGTCAAAGAATCATTAGCTGGTGAAGTGGATTTACTTGTTGTAGGGTTAGTGAAAGTTATCATGAGCATTGTAATGTTTAAAGCAGACGTCTTAACAAATGTCAGTAGACCGGGAAGATTGTAAAACGAGCAGTTCATTCATAAATACGTAAGATCGCTGTGGAAATACAAACCGGAAGACAAAGGATAACGATCACAGTGGTGAAAAGGGACGGGGTTACACACACACACAAATATATATATATATATATATATATATATATATATATATATATATTGCACTCGTCGATATGGTAGTCATTTTGGACTTACACTGACACCTAGCGGCGTGAATGTAGCAGTACCCAATAGCAAACATTGCTGAATGAACTTTTAAACACAAAACTTATCTTCATCATTGTATAAAATCAAACATTCTCAGTATTTGGTGATGTTTTGCTTAGCTCAAATAGCTACTTGTACACCTTATATAGAGATAGAAGAGGCTGAGAGAAGAGGTGAATAAACAGGAGGAGAGTGGGAGAGAAGAAAAGAAGATTTGTTTATGTCCTCTGTCACCTGTGGTCTCTCTCTGCTGTCAGTTGAAGGCTTCCAGAGAAGCTTTTGTAATGATGGAATTCCAGTCCTCTTACACTCTCTATAAATAGGTTTGACAAAAACCACAGCCACCAGAGGCTTGAAACAATGCATATGCCTTATTTGATCACTTAGCCTACAAAAGATCTGAAATTCCTGCACTTTACAATATTAGAGATTGTATAGGAAAGCAGGCATTGATCTCCACTTTACAGCGTATTCAGATCATCTGCAGAAATAGGTCTAGCATTACATGCACATCTTAGGTTATTTATCGTATTAATACTACTGCTAGATGCAGGTCTAAAATATAGGTATTTAAAAGGGGGTCCACAACTCTTAGGGGGTCTGCCAATAGTTTTGATTTCAAAATATTGTTTGTGATATAATGAAAATGTGAGGGGGAAAAAATACGGTAACACTTTACAATAAGGTTCATTAGTTAACATTAGTTAATAATGACCTGCATGTATACAGCATTTATTAATCTTTGTTAATGTTAATTTCCGCATTTACTAATACGTTATTAAAATCTTGTTAACATTAGTTAATGCACTGTGAACTAACATGAACAAACTATGAACAACTGTATTTGCATTAAGTAACGTTAACGAAGATTGGTAAATACAGTAACAAATGTATTGCTCATGGTTAGGTCATGCTAGTTAATACATTAACTAATGTTTAACTAATGAACCGTATTGTAAAGTGTTACCAAAGTTAACAGTTGAGGTTCAGCTAAATGTTTAATCGTCCCTCCCACAGTAAAATGTATTATATAAATCTAAAATGCACTACTGATTATTTTAATGGCTTTGCAATGTAGGCTATGAATAATTTAAATGCATTAATATGATACTAGATGTGAATATGGGCAAGACATTAAATGCAACACTCAGTTTTATACAGTATGTAAGGAAACCCTGCACTCCCTCTCATCCACTGGCCTGATAATGACTAAAGACCCTTGGTTTATACAATTATTTGCCACTTTATACAAATTCATCCATCAGGTCTCTAAATCAAATGAACTGAGTAACAAAGGGTGCGTTGAAACATATCTTGCAACTATTCTCCTTAGTGACATGGCTAATGACATTATCAACAATGACATAATGCATTTATCGTTGCAGGAGGATAGGATCATCTCTTCTGCCATTTCCAGAGAAGGAACACAGTCATACATCGCCCTGCTCTCCAGTTCATGCCTTTCCTTTTTAAGGCAGCTTAGATAAACCTTCTGCTCAAGCTGTGCTCATCTGTTTACCAGCTTTAGGTGCTGCATCCAACAGTCTTAGAACATTTTCTCAAGCTGTTATCAGGGCATTTGAAAATGGCAGTGCAATGTAGTGACATCATTGGGGCAATTTATGGAATTCCAATGTGAACGCTCTTTTATTTTTCCCAATTAATAAATTAAACACCTTTAAAGGATGATTTTATTCTCAAAGGCACCCTTTGCTTTTGAGCTTGAAGGGTTAGTTCACCCAAAATTTAAAAACCGGTCATTAATTACTGACCCTCATGTCGTTCCAAACCTGTAAGACTTTCGTTCGTCCTCAGAACATAAATGAAGATCTTTTTGATGAAATTTGAGAGCTTTCTGTCCCTCCATAGACAGCTACATAACTACCACTTTGATGCTTCAGAAAGTTCATAAAGAGATTGTAAAACTAATCCATATGAATTGAGCGGTTTAGTCCAAAAGGTGCATATATTTGTCATTTCCCAAGCTTGCAGTTTATGATCTAAAGTCCACAGCTGTGATGAAGGGGCACAATTGCTTCTCTCTCTCACTTCATAGTCAATCAGCTCTTGTGCCAAGAATTGGGACAGCTGGACAGTAAGTGAAAGAGATAGGATGGTAGAGATAATCTGAGGGTAGGATGGGAGAGTGAGAGTGGGGCTGAAGGAGTTTGGGGTAGTTGGGGAGGGAGGGAGGGGGCAGAAGCCTACAAATAGCTACAGATGATCATGCCCTGCGCTCATTCTGTCTCTGTCCTCTCCGGAGGGTGTTTGTATTCATCTGGTCTGTCCTTCTTGTGCTCCAACATGAGCCACTCTTATGCCTCCTCCTCATCCTCTTCATACCGCCGAATGTTCGGCGGTCCCGGCTACCTGACGCCACCAATGACCCGTTCTACGTTTGGCCGAGCCTCCACCGGGGGGTCCGGCAGCTCTAGGATCAGCTCCAGAGTCTACGAGGTCGCCAAGTCCTCCACTTCTTCTCCTGGATTCTCCAATTATCGAGCCTCCTCCTACAGTATGCCCAACTTATCCGCGGGCTATACCCGCTCCTATGGCGGGATGGGTGAGACGCTGGACTTCAGCCTGGCAGACGCGCTCAACCAGGAGTTTCTCCAAACACGCACTAATGAGAAAGCTGAGCTTCAGCACCTAAATGACCGATTTGCCAATTACATCGAGAAGGTTCGCATGCTGGAGCAGCAGAATCAGGTGCTGGTGGTTGAGGTGGAGCGTTTGAGGGGGCGGGAGCCCACACGCATCGCCGACCTGTACGAGGATGAGATGAGGGAGTTGAGGAGAGAGATCGAAGTGGTGACCAATCACAGATCACGTGTGGAGATGGAGCGGGACAACTTGGCAGATGACCTGCAGAAACTGAAAGCCAGGTAAGATGCATGAAGCATGAATACTTGACTGGAAAAACATCTTAAGTTGGTTTAACAGTCTCCCAGTCTAGATGGGTCTGCAAGACACCAGTTGGCTGTCCAGCTAAACTCCAGCTTCACTCTTAAAAACACCCAAAAGGGTGCCATAAAAGAACCATTTTGGGTTCCCCAAAGAATCTTAAAAGAACCTTTCTTTTTTTTTGTAAGAGTGAAGAACATTTTTAAGAATCTAAAGAACATTTTTCCACTGTGAAGAAGCTTTTGTGCAATGGAAAGATATTTAGATTCTTTATGGAACCACAGATGACAATAAAGAACCATTATTTTTAAGAGTGTTGGCCAGACTGGGAGTCCAAGTGGACCAGCTGAAGACCATCTTAGCCAGACTGGGAGGCCATCTTAAACCATCTAAGACCAGCAAACCAGCTTGGGCTAGTTTAAGTGTTTAAAAATAGAATAAAATGATATGGTTTGAAAGAAAACATTTGGAAAACATGCTATTTCGTTCAAAAATATGTGCAAATTTTATGCATGTATTCTTTGTGTTAGTGAAACTGCCAATCCACACTTGAGTTTCATATTTAGAAACACAGTGCTTCACATAACAATCCAGAGTCTTTCAGAGCCAAAAGGGGAAACGAACATGATCTCTCCCCATCACAAACATCTCATAAACTCTCATAGCAATTCGTAACGATTTTACATTTTGCCGAATTGGTGGCTAATTCGTATGAATTTGTATGCGATCTCATTCGAACATTCTAAAAATCACGTTCTCATACAAATCAAATTCATATGAAATCGGCACCTTGTAAAATAGTTCTGTTTTGTCATGAGATCAGGTTGAAGTTAATAATATCTGAGAGGAATACAAACATCACATTCACCCATAACACAATGTGAAGACTAAATCACAGCGACAGGTCTACTATTTAACAACTGGAGAAGAGAAACCAATTTCTTAGTTGAGGTTGTAAAGCTTATGCTATATTAAAGCACTTTATCTCATGAAATATGTCTACACACTACACTCTAAAAAATGCTGGGTTAAAAACAACCCAAGTTGGGTTGAAACTGGACAAACCCAGTGAATGGGTTAAATGTTTGACCAACCTGCTGGGCATTTTTATTTAACTCAACTATTGTTTAAAAATTACTGTATTTCTTGCTTCAAATGAACCCAGAGTATGTTGGAAATGAACATTTATCAATGTGTTATAAATGAACATTTATTAATAAGTTTAATGAACTTATAAACATTTATTAAATTGCTTATTAATAAATATTCACCTTTTGATTATTTTGGGTTTATTTCAAGCAAACAATACAGTAATTTATAAGCAATAGTTGAGTTAAATAAAACTGCCCAGCACGTTGGGCAAACATTTAACCCAACCGTTGGGTTAAAACAACCCAGTCACTGGGTTTGTCCATTTTCAACCCAACTTGGGTTGTTTTTAGAGTGTACAGTTTGGAAAAATGACTTTTTCCAGGATGTATGTAACTGCTAGAGGGGTTAATAAAATACAGGCAAATGAATGCAGTTGGAAAGCAAAAGAATATTTATATAATGGGTTTGATAAGTCCGGCTGAGAGACCTCTGCGCACAGGTGTTACAGGGTCACTGGAGAGTTTTAAATGGCCTCTCTCTGCAGTGGCCAAGCTAAGAAATGATTTAAACATGACTTCATCCGGCCTAATTATGAGCTAAATAAAATGCTACATCAGACCTTGAGAGGTTATTAAAGGCTTAAGGAAACTCCCTTAATAAGTAAGCTATTGTCCTCTCAAACATGTTGTTTACAATAGCCTAGATTTACTTCCTATTCAGGAGTTAGTCAGCCTAAACGTGCTGGCTCCACTCCACCTTCCAGTGTGAAGAGCATTTGTGTGAGGTTGTTGTGCACCTTCGGCCTATAAAAGGAAAGGAAAGTGGCTGGTTGTAATAAATATGACATGAATAACTCTCCCATTGTCCCTTTTCCTCTCGCCAGGCTTCAGGAGGAGATTGCACTGAGGGAGGAAGCAGAGAATAATCTGTCTGCTTTCAGAGCAGTGAGTCCCCTCTTGATTTTATTAATGGATATTAAAGTGTGGCATAGGTTTATTTTGGTATCACATCCACTCACAGGACGTGGATGCTGCCACTTTGGCCCGCCTGGATCTGGAAAGACGTGTAGAGACTCTCCAGGAAGAGATCGCCTTCCTCAAGAAGATCCACGAGGAGGTCAGCACGTTTAAAGACTTTTATTTTATTTTGTCTGTGCCGTTTGACTTTTCTCCTGGTTAGTGGTGCAAACACAAACTACACAAACTAACTAATAATATTATAGCTTTTTCTAGTAACAAACCTTACAAAAAGTATACTGTGTAGTGCAATGAAACATTGTAGAGTCAGCCTCCGGGTCAGTCAGGTAAATTGTAACACATTTTGTGTCCTGTGTCTAATATTAAAAAAGAAAATGATTCACTGATTTATGTGTAGTATTGGAAAGTGAGAAGACATCATCTGTCTCACACAAACTTATATTTATCACTTTTTTTGGTTCAAAACTATTATGTAGGTCTGAAAATTCAACTCATATTAGTGAATCAGTGAGTCAGACAGCTCATGCATATGAATCTCTTCACAAAACGATTCTCCAATTCATTTGAGTCCTTTTGCTTAGGACTTTTTTGTAGTGCAATATTTTTTTGTAAGAAGTCTTTTCTGCTCATCAAGGATGGATTTATTTGATCAAAAATACAGTAAAATTAGTAATTTTGTGAAATATAATTACAATTCAGTGTCACATGAAGACTGAAATCATCCTAATACCTCAAGAAACATTTTTTATTATTATTATTATTGTCATCAATTTTTTGTTTTTCAGGATTCTTTAATAAATTTGAAGTCCAAACTGACACTCTCGATCAGTTGAATTCATCCTTGCTATTATAAAGTATAAAAGTAATTATTTCTTTAAAAAAACTTTTGAACAGTATAGTGTATATGTATTTTGCAGTTTTTTATTTGTATTTCATATAAATGTACCCATTCTTGTACCAGATAAAGGACCTACTTTAAATTAGGTGTCTATAAATGTACTAACATGATATAATTCGCTATGTTTTTACGTTGTTGAGACTAACTTCAACCCACCCTTAAACCTAACTTGAATTCCACCTCAGTATCAGCAGAAATAATTAAAAACACCTAATATAAAGCAGGACCAGTTGTACACTCTAAAAATGCTGGGTTAAAAACAACCCAAGTTGGGTTGAAAATGGACAAACCCAGCAAATGTTTGCAAACCTGCTGGGTAGTTTTATTTAACTCAACTATTGTTTAAAAAAATTACTGTATTGCTCGCTTTGCCTTTAGTAATTATGTGTCTGACTTTTAATTTCCAACTTATTTTGGGTTCATTTTAAGTCAGCCATGTAGTCATTTTTAAACAATAGTTGAGTTAAATAAAACTACCCAGCAGGTTTGCAAACATTTAACCCAACCACTGGGTTAAAACAACCCAATTTGGGTTGTTTTTAAGTTGAGTGCATATTCAAAATACTCTCCTTAAAGCTGCTGTCCGTAACTTTTTTTTGTGTTCAAAATGTACAAAAATGATGTAATGAGAATGTACAACATGAAACCATTTTCCAAACCGTGTTTTTGTCTTACCCTGAATCATTATGGTACACTTATAATAAGTGTTTATATTCGGACTATTTCACACCGGACTGGTAGGACCCGCCGCAGTAACTGCGTGACTCGCCATAGATATACACAGAGAAAAGTAGCTCCGGCTACAGTGTTCTTCCGCAAGACGCGTGCAGTTCTGTTTATTAACCGCTAGAGGGCTAAAAATCGCGGACCGCAGCCTTAAATAGCATCAATCTAGCTACTTTTTAATTAGTAACTAGTAGTGTAGCTAATACTTCTTCTTCTTCTTCTTCAGAAAAGTAGCTTCACTGTAATTACAAGTAGTTTAAAGCTTTGAAAGCTAGAGTTTCAAAGTAGCTTGTGAATCTCAGAGCTCTATTAGAGCTGCATCTCTTCCTAAAGATTACACAGCTACTTTAAAACACTGCATGACGGGCCTCTGTTTCAGGGCCAGCTGTGTGTGGATGTTTAAGATTAGTCCTGCCAGTAGTCCTATTATCAACAATGCCATGCTGCTTTATTAGAACAAGCACAAACACAAGCCTTTTCTTCCTCTCTGTGTAGGAAATCCGTGAGTTGCAGGCCCAGATGCAAGAGACCCAAGTCCAGATCCAGATGGACATGTCCAAACCAGACCTGACTGCTGCCCTGAGGGACATCCGTGCTCAGTATGAGGGCATCGCTGCGAAGAATATCGCAGAGGCCGAGGACTGGTACAAGTCAAAGGTGAGACAGAGGACAGAGACAGTGTGAAAGGAGAACCTGCTGATCTTTGACCTTTGCTTTTTCTCCATCAGGTGTCAGACCTCAACCAGGCAGTGAGCAAGAACAATGAGGCTCTCAAACAATCCAAGCTGGAGTCCATGGAGTACAGACACCAGATCCAGTCCTACACCTGTGAGATCGACTCCCTCAAGGGCACGGTGCGTTCATCTGCTCTATCTGATGTGGATCGCTTTGTTTTATTGTCTTTCTCCATGTGTCATTCATCTCTGTCTCTCTCACTCTGTAGAACGAGTCTCTCATGAGGCAGATGAGAGATATGGAGGATCGTCACGGTCGTGAGGCCAATGCTTTCCAGGACACCATCGCCAGGCTGGAGGCGGAGATCGCGAACATGAAGGACGAGATGGCGCGTCACCTGCGAGAATATCAGGACCTGCTCAACATTAAGATGGCGCTGGATGTGGAGATCGCCACCTATAGGAAGCTGCTGGAAGGAGAGGAGAGCAGGTACAAAGGACAGGAAATGAAACGGATGGATCCTTGTTGTTTTTAACATACTATGATGGCTTTTTCTTACTTTTTTTTTTATCTTCCTTTCTCTCCCACGTTAAAGGATTGTGATGCCCATGCAGTCGTATTCCACTTTAAGCTTTAGAGGTAAGAATGCAGTTTTAACTAGAAATGTTGTAGATGTGTTTCCTCAGAGGAGGTGTTGTATTTATAATAATTTTTTTTTAATTATTTTTTTATTTTAACCCTGGTGAAAAATGACCAGCCTTTTAAAAATGGCTTGCAAATCGCTCGTTAGGCCTATGCTATATTATCAACAAATATTGTTTTCTTTCAGTTAGGACAGGTTTTGTATTTCTTTTTGGATCTGATTGATCGTATGCATCTCAGTTTTTGAGTTTGTTTTGAAATGCTTTTATTTTGTACAAAATGGCACAAAGTCACACTTGTGGTGTTCCCTGTCAAAAATGACCGGTCTACAGAAAAAATAGCTTATATAAATATCTCTCGTTATGCTATATTATCACCAAATATTCAATCATCTTGTTGTCTTTCAGTTAGGACAGGTTTTGTATTTACTTTTGTAACTGATTGATCGTAGGCCTCGAGAAATTTATAAGCAATTTTTTTGTAGGCTGGCAATTTTTGACCTTGAACACCACAAGTGTTACAAAGTACAGTAGTAATGCACTGTGTGAGCAGTGTCAGTACGTTTTAGTCCAATGTGATAAGATTAACTAACATTCAAAAAGACCCGAACACAACATGAGGGTTAAACAGAAAATGAGTGTTAAATACAGTTAGTATAACTTAATTTAATGTTAATATAATATTTTTAATAATATTTGGGGTCAGCAAGACTTTTTTTTTTTGTACAAAAAAGATAAAAAAGAAAGATCTTTTATTCAGATCAAAAAGACTTTTATATTATTAATAAAGAAAACTATTTTAAATAAATGCTGTTTTTTTTAACTTTCTATTAATCTGAGAATCCTGAAATAAGCCAGTTTCAATATATATATATACCATTGTACTTGTGCTGCTTAATATATATATATATATATATATATATGTTAAGCAGCACAAGCGTTTTCAACTAAAACAGTAAAAATAAGAAATGTTGGTAACACTTTACAATAAGGTTCTATTTATTCACGTTAGTTAATACAATGGTTAACATGAACTAACAATGAAAACTGCAAAACGGCTTCTAGAGCATTTATTAATCTTAGTCAGTGCTAATTTCATAACCTAATAATACATTAATAAAATCAAATGTTGTATCTGTTAATATTATTTAATGGACCTGAGCTATCTTGAACAGTTGTAGGCTTTTTAAAAAATTTTTTATTAAAGTTAACAAAGAAAAATAAATACTGTAACAAATGTATTACTCATTAGTTGATGTTAGTTAATGCATACTATAATACTATAGTGTTTTTGAACCATACTATAGTAAATTGTAGTATACTGTATATATTATAGTATTTACAACACTTTGTTAATGAATGCTACAGCATACTGTAATATTAATTATAGTGAACTGATAAACTGTAATAAATATGATGAAACTGTGACTTGACACGGCACTTACGTACTGTTTTTGTATTGTACTCATGTTGATTTCTGCTTTTGACTGCTTCTACTATTCTCATTTGTAAGTCGCTTTGGAGAAAAGCGTCGGCTAAATGACTAAATGTATATACTGTAGTATACTTTAGTTTTTACTACAGTAAACTGTAGTGTATTTTAGTATGATATACCCTATAGATTAAAGAAAACTTAGTATTGGGTAACATAATTTGTTTATATTGGTTGTTATATTACCACAGCAACTATAGAATAAGCACAGCACCACTTTACTATAGTATGGTTCAAAAACACTATAGTATTTACTATAAATTACTATAGTATTTTTTCACCTGGGCTTATTGTAAAGTGTTACTAGAATGTTTCTTGAGCAGCGAATCAGCATATTAGAATGATTTCTGAAGCCAGGATCACGTGACACTGAAGCCTAGCAATTACAGGGTTAACAAATTACTTTTTTTAAAATGTATTTTCTAAAAACCTATTTTAAATTGTAATAATATTACCTTTTTACCATATTTTAAATCAAATAAACACAGCATCGGTGAGCCTAAGAGACTTGTTTCAAAAACATCTTACTAATCCTAAACTTTAGTGTATGTTTTTATTAATATAATTTTCAACAGAGACGAGTCCAGAGCACCAACAGAGAGCATCTGAAATGCACTCAAAGAAAACTGTCCTGATCAAGACCATCGAGACACGTGACGGAGAGGTTTGATGCCCCTCCCCCTGGTGCAATAAGATAGTTTTGTGGTCAAATACTCCAATAAAACTTCAAAAATATTTGATTAAAGTACTGAAATAATAGAAACCAGTACTGTATTCCTTACAAATTGCCTGGTGACAGAAAGAGCCTGTCTTTGAATTTAAAACTCTCTACTGCCCCATACAGGTGGTGAGTGAATCTACACAGCACCAGCAGGACATCATGTAAACCTCGGACGAGGAGCTGCAACTAAAGAATCAAAGATGAAAATAAAACCTTTAGGACAGTTAATCATATTCTGTATTTTTTTTTTTTTTTTGCCTCCACACATCCTAAAAGTGATATGAGCACATCTGCATGAGTGGGAGAAGAGAGAGATCACTTTCTTTTCAAATCTGTATTTTAATAAGTCCAGTAGCTATGTCAATTCGGAAAGATGTAAGATAAGAAAGATTAAACTTTAAGTTTCAAATAAAAAAGAATGACGGAAATATTAAAGGAGGGTGAGTGCAGTAAATGGAGAGAGGCGCAAAACAGACTAGGCTAACAAAATGGAGGATGGTACCAAGCATAATAAACAAACTAAAGATACCTAAACCAACACATTCTATTATCATGTCTTCCCTCTGTGTTTGTGTGTGTCTTTTCTAGAGCTGCAAGATTCTGAATAAAATGAGAATCACAAAGGTTTTATTTATTTATTTATTTTTTTGAATGAACGAACGAATGATTCACTGACTCACTCATAACCACTTGTTTCATTAGCTTACTGAATGAATCAATGTTTTTGAACAAATCTTTCGAACGATTCAATTAATGTAAAATACTTCTTACTAGTTCATTTATATCAAATAAACATGAATGAACCACATTTCAAACACAGAAAGAGGTCAGCACACAATTTTTCAAGCTTAAGTCCACTAACGTTAATCTACTAACTCCCCTGACTACCTTGTCGGACAAAATGGCGGATTCTGCGTTGTGATTGGTTAGATCGCCTGTCGATCAAACTCCTGGCAACCCTGGCTTGTCGCCATCTAACTGTTATTTGATGCACCAAGTTACATTTTAAAGGGGATTTGCTCTGTTTTGATCGCTAACATAGACTTCTGTGTTTATATCCAAACTATAAACTTTCATCTCAATAATTCTGTGATAATTTGGATATTTGTAACACAAGAAATAACGTGTGGTTCACTTGCTTTCTCTGGCTCAGACACAGGAAAATCGATGCTATTTAGAAATCAGATCGCATTGTGTGTTTGAATCAAGATTGCGATCTTTTTACGATTAATCGTGCAGCTCCTATACATAGCATAAAAATGCACAGATAAATCATAGACCACAAGAGACAAAGTGAATTCACAAACTTTACTATAATAACCAGGCCCATACAAACACATGCTGTTGTACAGTGTCAAAAAAAAGAAAAAAAGAAAAATAAAGTTGATGTCAGATTGTCAAAGGTTTCATTGCATGACTTCTTGTCTTTAAGACTATGCTCCGTTATCAGAAAGTAAGTTATAAAGAAACATTACTCGGCATGTAAAACCGAACAAATTAAACAAACTAATAAATACCACCATCCATTCGCCTGTCAGGACTTAAAATCCCTTGGAAAAACAATTAATTAGAATTAAACCAATATCTAATAAATATGAGAGGCCATGTTGAAATGGATATACTAAATGTGCATTATATGTACATAACATAGACTTTTCTGCTTTGCAGAATTGAAGAGAGAAAGACACCATGGCAGAATCTGCTCATTTCAATTATTTGTATGAAGATGGGTATGAAAACGCATTGTGGAAAGAAAAATGGGGGTGTTTATGTCATGCAGTTTGCCCCAAGGGATTGCAGGGGTCTTTTTTAGAAGGATGTTGTTAAATGTTCAATTGCATGGCACTGCAAACTAGTTTTATACATAGCAGTAACTGAACAGTCATGGTGACATCCTCAAATGGGACAAACCTACAGTTTTTGCATCATCGTTCTGTGTCCTTGTCCTTTGTAGTACAACATTCACGCCGTCCCTGAGTAACATCTTCACTTTTTTTTCCACCATCTTGACGTTCGTTTGATCACCAGGTGTTCAGCTCTGCATCCCAGAGTGGACCAGGTGGCTCTGATCAGCAGTAATATGGCTCTTTG